>JABWPP010000050.1:4355000-4706959 GCA_016920855.1 Puya raimondii
GGTGGAACTCACCTTGGCCCGATCATCGGTATTGCTTAGAAGCAATATCACTGGTGCATCCCTCAATCATAAATGATCTAACCATACTTGGACTTTCAGCTCTACAGCGAGATGGCACATTTCGGCACATCCACAACTCCCGGTTCACTTGAGAGTATAGTCCTCAAACCCCCACATGGCTTTCACAGTCCAATGTCTCATAAGAGCACATCACTTTACTTTCATCAGCCACGGGTCACACATCGCGTCATTCGTAGTTCCGATTTCATCTCATCGGTAATGCCAGGCTCGGCGGTCCTAACCAGGCGAGTGGTATGACCGAGCCTACGCTCCTATGGTCACTACCCTCAATCCTCCTGGATACGATCAACGCTCTCATACTACCAAAGCCATCGATTAAACCGCTTATCTCGGTTTATTACGAATGGTCCACAGACAAGAATTCCCACGTAGGCCTACCGGCTAAACCTGCCTCGACATCGCGTAACATCTCTCGCTCACAAGCGTAGACCCAATAATTACTTGGCGGAGTCCCCACTTGAGACTTCGCACACATACTCCAACTAGGAGCATCCAAGACCCAAAGCCACTACAAGTTCTCGGGTTGGGTCATATCTGCACCTTCGGTGTACTATCGATCACACAATCTCACACGTGGCATTCCACGTTCCCGGGTCATAGCTCGGACTACCGTCCCGACCACCAATCTCTGCCCCACCCTCAGGTCTCGGGCCGCTGTCACGCACAGCTGACTGCGCCTGTCCACATGGCCCCAGGCTCCACAGTCCACACATGGTCCGGGCACAGATCGTCCCCAAGCGATACCCAACTCCGTCGCTACACACGACTAAAATGCTCTACTGAGCAACACAAACCTTTATCGGCTCCTAAGCACCTAGTGCGAGTCACTAGCCCTCAAGCGGTCCTTGGCCTCTTTCACACCTAGTAATGCTCAAGTGCTACTGCCAACAAACCCCCTCGGCTAGCCAAGACTGATACTCTACGAGCAGCTACACTCGAGCGTTGCACGCTTCTGTGCTCGTCCGCGCTAATCACAAGCACTAAGTGACCTCACTTATAAGCACTTGCCATGCGAGTACTATTCGTCCACCTCGGTTTGAGGTGCTACAAGGTCCACTCGTCTGAACATAGCGACCACCTTACTAAAACCACAACCGTGGCTCCCTTCCCACCATCGATCCACCAGATTGGTGTTCGAAGCTAGCAAACCACTAGCATATCTCCAAGCGTCTTGAATCAGCTATCACAATTGGCTACTCACCTTGCCTGGAGAGTCGATCCAACATTACTATCACTACATCGAGCCCTAATCTCAGCTCAGCATCAGCAACTCGCTGGCATCATCTAAGTCTCGAGCCGCTCCAGCGGCATCATACGCTTTCACGACACGGGCATGCCAGGTATCTCTACCTACCCATATCCTTGGTCCCTACTATATTTCAATCCAAACAGTAGCGACTGACCACATGATAATGAATGTATGCAACACTATAAGATCATGCCATGTTTTACATATGATTTTCTCAATCACATCATACCTGCCATGACGTCGTTGATAGTAGTAGATCACTCCACCAGGTGCGCGAATGCGTCGCTGTCCTGGGCTTGCTGCGAGATGTCAGATTGGTGTGGTGTCTGCACATGCCCAACACTAGGGGTGTCAACGAGCCGAACACGAGCGAGCTGGGGTCGGCTCGTTTAATAAACGAGCCGAACACGAGCTGGCTCGTTAAAGTATCGAGCTGAAAAATCTAGCTCGTGTTCGGCTCATTTATTAACGAGCCGAACACGAGCTGGCTCACGAGCTGACCCACGAACAACAAGTTAAAAGAATTAGATTGAATATATATAAAAAATAAATTTATAAAATTTTGCCCATTAAACTTTGATCTAATGGCTGAAACTTTACATATAAATGAGTCCTTTTATAATTAGATTCGGCTTTATATTTTGATTTTGCTAAAAATTAAATAATAAAAATATATACTATATATATAAATATTTATCTATATATAAATATAAATTATATAAATTATATAAATATAAAATATATGTATTCGAGCTGTTATCGAGCCGAACACGAGCGAGCTGACCCCAGCTCGTGTTCAGCTCGTTTATTATACGAGCTGAAAAACTCAGCTCGTGTTCGGCACGTTTACTAAACGAGCGAGCCGATCTCGAGCTCATTTCGAGCCGAATACGAGCTGGCTCGCGAACAGCGAGCTGGATTGCCACCCCTACCCAACACCACCCGCCCTAGGTGGAACACTTACAATCGGCCTTGGAAGGATAGGTGCCGCTACACCTGATGGAACTCGACCATCGCCCAAGGGGCACTCGTACTTCGTGTGACCCGGTTGCCCACATCGAATGCATTTTCCTTCCCGCTGCACACAGCGTCGTGCCCAATGGGGACCACCGCATATCACACATCCAGATATGGTCGGAGTTCTCTTGGTCGCATGCGGGGTAACGAGCGTGGAAACAGTTACTGAAATCCTACCATCCCGTTGTGGGCACTCGCTTCGCATGTGGCCCGATTGTCCACATCGATAACACCTTCCTTCACGCTGTCCGCACTGTTGTGGCGCGTGAGGGCCACCACATACAGGACATATCCAATTGTGGCGCACCTCGGATCGTGACTTTGGACGCTTTGACCGCCAAGTGAAGCTTGCCTGACCGCCCGAGCCACCCGACATTCGCTTCTTTCCCCTCTCTAAGTCACTTGCCCCACGCCTCTCCAAGGCAGTGTTTTCAGTCTGCTGCGCCACCATCTCTTGGAGCTTTCTAATCTGCTCCTCCTGACGGTTAAGGGCTTCGGCTTGCTGTCGAACCACCCTGATCAACGCGGCCATCTGGTCGCCAAGTTCTCGATTCTTGCCCGCCTCGGGCCGCACGGGCACTTCGGCCGGCACTTCCGACAAGGACTCAGTCGGAGGTTGCCCAAACGATGCCATCGTCCCCTGAAACAAAATGGCCCGGGTCAAACCCTTGACCCTCAGGGTCGAATGCAAAACAAAACTAACAATTTAAACAATGAATACAAATTAGGCGAAAGTTACACAAGGGGTGTCCATTCCCAACACTTGGTTTCATGTTGTCGCGCGCCAACATGAACACTCTCGACAGAGAATACACCACACCTTGAATCTACCTTTAACATCTCATTAAAGGCATAAAGACTTGACCCAATTGATTCAACTTCCGCCACAAGTCATAGATCCTCGTCTCTCGTGAACCTAGATCCTTAGGTTTGTCCATTCTAGTATCTCCTAGGTCCACCTAGATCGTTTCTACGCTCTGATACCACCTTAATCTGTCACGTCCCGCCGTCCCCTTTATCCATATAGATGGAGAAGGCTTCGCACGAGCGCGTGCACCAGACCCGCCGAACGGACAGAGTTTTCTCTATCCGCCCAAGGCGTCACAAGCATGTATACATCACACATTCCAAATAGGAACATAATACATGGATTGTATAAGGAGGATACCAAAAGAAAGAAGAAAACTACACTATTACAACCATTTATATCCACAACATTTGGTTTATATTCAATTCCAACCACATACAACCCAAAATATGGAATTTCAGTTTTTCTTTTATACTCAAACATCTTGTTCCAAAATGGTACTTCTATCGAACACCAAAACGGAGGGGTCTCTATCTATGACCTCGCATCCAAATCCTCACACCGGCACGTCGCCTGCTAATAGACCTGAACAAATGGGTATGAGAACTATAAACATAGTTCCCAGTGGGTACGGCCTACCTAAGAGAAAAGCTCGACCCACCAGGTCCAAAGGAGGCAACGTAAACATAATAAAGTAATCTGGCAATTAAATAAACTGAATACATAATACTTATTGTGTGCAAGTAATTCAACTATGCTTATGCCTCATGATAAATGCGATAATGAAACCTACTATGTGATCGAAACTATGTTCTATTAACTATTTCATTATCCAATCTCAAATGCCAAATTTTAGGTTCTACACATTATACCATGACTTATGGCTTAGCTCTTTGGTGGTGAAACTCTCACACCCACCCTCTAGCTCTCAAGTCCACAAGTAGTCATTCTTTTAATATATAGGGTCCTTTACATGCATACACATATGATGCAAGAAAAGAAAGGAAATACATGCGTGTCTCACAATGATGCATCTAGTTACGTTTACCAAGGCTCAAAGTAATAGATCACCCAATCTCTCAAGGACCTACTTGGAGTATGGCCCTAGCTTGCGCCGTGCCTCATGGGTTGTGTCCAGCATCCATCACCCCACCCAGTCGTGCTATGCATCCATGACCTGGGGTCGTGCATCGCACTCCCACCCAATTGGCTCTCAAAATAGCAAAGCGAGCGCACCCGCTTGGTTACACCTCCGAAGGACCAATGCCCTGGGGGAGCGACCCCCACGAGCAACTGCAAATTGAGCTCATTTGGCCCTTGCAAGCTTTAGTCACATGCACAATGCATCAAAGTCTAGATGCTCATCATTGACCTACCGGTCATACACAAACTAGCAGAATCGCTGCATTAACCAATCACTTACATTCTAGCAACATGCAAGTTTTCTTTTCAAGTATTCATAGGGTTTAAAAATTTCACAACATCAACATTCTAGGATCACTCATTCACTTGGTTCACAATTGAGTTCCATGGCACTAGGTTTAATACTTTTACATTCCAACCTATGTTTAATAACACTAGGTTTAACATGCATGCGTCACATCTCAAATGCATACTATTATGAAATATTTATATTCTCCTACATGCAAGGTGAGCCCATGGTTCAAATCACTTAAGCATATGTCCAATGGCAAAATACACATTACTATACTAGGATTTCATAACATCCATTCATATCTAGGCATACATATACACCTATATGTTCCACATATCTAATGTCATTGTCCAATGGCAAAATGCACATTACTATACTAGGGTTTCATAACATCCATTCATATCTAGGCATACATATACACCTATATGTTCCACATACCTAATGTCATTGTCCAATGGTAGTTATTTAAATCTAGTAACATATGATTTCACACTTCATATTTACTCAATAATAACCTACCATTACATGCATGCATCAAATAACATAATTTTATACTTTACTCTTTCGACATAGAAACGACCAAGTCACTTCGGTGAAGCACAACCCACCTTATGGTACCCCCAATTGCTTGTAGACACTAGCAATAGGGCCGTACACCTTGAATCTCTTAGCTTCTTGCCCTATAATACAAGAAGGATTCGTTACTCCGAGTCGAACTCAAAACGATTTCATTTCTTGGAACCATTCGAAATTAAGTTGTTCCACGGGTTCTACCAACCTCCAACTAGGGTTCTATGGGTTCAAACAATTTTTAAACCCAACAAATTCAAAAACCCTATTTTCACCTAGGTTTTCCAATTTCTTCAAGAATACTCCGAAATTTACGGAGAATCCTCCATAAACTAGTGTAGAATTCTTTGGGGAACTTAAAAACCTCAAATCTAAAGGATTAATCAAGAACCCTAGCCATAGAGTTCAAAAAGCCACCTCGGATCCGAAGCTCCCCAAGCCGCCACGCGCGCTAGAGCTCGATTCACCGTCCTCCACGCGTTCCCGAGCTCAATCTCCACCAAAATCCCAAGTTTGGGAGAGATCTAGAGAGAGGGAAAGGAGGTTGTGAGGGAGAGGGAGAGCTTCTCTCTCTCTCTCTCTCTCTCTCTCTCTCTCCATGCATGTGTGTGTGTGTTCTTGGTTGAGGGAGAAGAGGGAGACTCCCCTTTAAGTCCCCTCCTAAAATTTACCAAAATGCCCTCATTCTGGGCTGCCAGCGCGCGCGGGGTCTGGACCTTGGCTCCAGGGTCCGGATCCCGTAGCCTGTTTTCGCCCAGTGCGGTCAGGGTCCGGACCTTGGATCCAGGGTCCGGACCCCGTAGGTCCAGAGCTCAATTTTTTTTTTTTTTTTTTTTGAAAACTCTCGTTTTTGCTCCTTGAAGCTCTAATCCACTTCTAATCATTCCAAAACCCTCAAATCTCATCATTTTTAAGCATATTTAAATTACATCTTAATTGTACGTTGTCTAATTTGGCAGAGTTCAAATCGCTACGGAGTCTCGGTTTGCACCGAAAATACTCAAATAGTTTCAAAAACTTGGTGAAACTATTCAAATTACGCTGTAGGCCAATTCTCATTAAAACTTCACGATTTGTAGGAGCTTTATGGGCTGCAAATGCCTTCCAAACTTGGCCCAAACTTTCCCTATAATCTTGTTAGGAAATCGTCTATCACTAGAACCCCATAATTTGTAGAGGGGTACACTACAGTATTTAGATATTTTATAACTTTCTAAGATTATCTCTACATCATCAACTTGCTAAAAAATAAACAGCTAAAATCGAACAACCTTCTAAAATACAGCATAAAAATCTTAAATTCATGATCGAATATCTAGAGCTTATTCTAAATAATTAACAAATTATCTATAAAAAAATCAAGCAAATTAAATTATTCTACTTCGTTAAAGAAAAAAGAAAACCTTACAAAGGCTGTTGAAATTATCGATTTTGTTGAAACCATAAAAAATATACATCGTAATCGAACGATTGCGATCTACCACATCACAATATTATTTACGAAAAAAAATAAAATATTTTTGTATATTGTACTTTTCTACGGTAGGTAGCACACTCTGCTTGTTGTTTCAAACAAAACCTAAACAGTTTATAGTTTTCCCAAAATTAATTTTAAAAAGATTGGAATGTAGAACTATATTTAAAGAAGGCTCTATCGAGTCATCTTTTATTTATTTGAGTCAATTTTTTATATTAGGTTTTATTGAGTCGTTTAAGTTTTAATTTTTCTAGTTTTTGAAATTATTATTTTTATTAGTTTGTTTTAGAGATTCTTTTTTGATTTTTAGGATTTTCTATGTGGATTAAATCCTAAAATTGGGGATATGATTTAGAATTTTTCTAGATATGTTCAAATTAGAAAATGTTTCTCAAATTGCAAAATTTGTTTTAAATTAGGATTTTATTTTGAAAGTTAAAATATAACTCATAATTGTAATTTAAGATATGTGTTATGATGAACTAAAATTTGAATTTTGTGTTTTGACTGCAGTCATTATATTTTCTTCTTTCTCTTGCCGTGTGCACTGGCAAAGGTTTTGGTATCTTCTTATTTCTCTTGCCGTATGTACCGGCAAAAATCTATCTCTCTTTAGGATTTTTTCTCTTTTCTTCATCTGTTATTTTCTTTCATTTCTCACTTTCTTTGTTTAATCTTTATTCTCTAATCTTTTCAAAATTATTCAAAATTTTTTGAAAACTTCTAAAATTTAGTTTTCTTTGAATCTTGAGCTCATCAATAGCAAGCTAGATTAGAATTTTTCTAATTTGTTCTGCATTAGTTTTGATATCAAAGCAAAAATTGGTCGAAAAATAATTTCAAAATTGTTACTTAAATTTTTGATCATGGATTATATTCCTCTTCCTTCTTCTTTTCAAAATGCTATGAGATTTGTTGGTATTCTTTGCCGAGTATAAATTGATCATCAATTTTCTCATAATCTTATTTCAAAAGTAGTCATAGAAAAATTAGATCTTATTTTATGCATGGTTTAGAAATGAATGGAGAGAAATAAGAACTTAACTAAGTAAAATTGCACAAGTTTTTCAGTATTTTAAATGAATTTATGCTATATTTAAAAACACCTTATAAACTTTTTACAAACTCACAAGGCTAAATTACAGAAAATTTTTCTGTCAAAACCTGCTTTCTCACTTTTCTCCCTGTCATTTGAAAACCTACACTTTGGCCTCCTTAAAAAATAAAAAATGTTCACTTCGGACTCTGCCGTCAGTATTTCGTTAGGGTTCCGTCTCTTCCCACCATCGCCGAATGGAGAGGCGGTGGGAGTGCAGGAGAAGCAGAGAGAGCAGGTGGAGCCAGCGGAGTCTGAGTTGGGGTCGAGGAAGCACGATGGACGGAGGAGGAGAAGCTGCGGATGAAGGAGGGTTGGGGAGGAGATGAAGATGGAGAGGGCATTTTGGTCATTTGTCAAAATAGTTAACACCGTACCCTTCTGTAAATATTTTTTATTTTTTAAGGGGGCAAAATGTAAGTTTTTAAATGACAGGGAGAAAGTGAAAAAGCAGGTTTTGATAGGAGAATTTTCTGTAATTTAGCCAACTCACAATATTGAATGAATAGATTTTTTTCTTAATATTATAATTTGTGATGAACATGTCCATCAATGATGTATAGCCACCTAACAAAGTTTGTAAAAAGTTTATATGAAATTTGCAAAAGCGTTTGTAACCATAATATTACTCAAATAATTTTTATTGTTTATTGTCTTGCCAACTAAGACTTTATATTAGGGGCAATTGCTTATATGCCCGATAAAATTTTGACTATCATATTTACCCTTTTAAAAAGGCTAATATAAAAATTACTCTTTCAAAGCATTACTATTCTAAAAAATATACTTATAAAATTTCAAACTCTTACAGACATACCCCTAGGTTAGATTTTGTTAGTACACCGTTAAAAAAAATCGTTATCTCTTGTGAAATGATTATTTTACCTATTTAAATATATATTCTACTATCACTTACTTTTCTTATTTTTTTTAACATACTCCTATCTTTCTTATTTGCTCTTAAATGGTTTCCCACGTTTTTTATTTATTACAACATCGTCTTCTTCCTAGAGCTAAAGAAAAGAATGGATTAAATAAAAATGGACAAAATAATATTTTATCTTTATTTTTACCTGGTTCGAGACATAATCCGGATTTAATCCGAGATGAACTAACAGCTACAAACAGTTAAGATAGATTTGAATAACGGACAAAAATTTACAGGAGTATTTTTTAAACAAAATTTTTTTAGGGATAAATAAGGTATTTTTTTAAGTTTTGAAAAGTATGTAGGCAATTATCCTTTTGTAATTATAATTTCTCGTCTTTGACATTTGTACTGGATCTTTGCAAGTCAATACATGTAAAAAAAAAATTAGTGGCAGGAATAATACTAAAATGAACTAATAGCTACTATTAGTGAGGGTAGATTTGAATAACGAAAAAGTTAATAGAAATATTTTTTAAATAAAAAAATTTTAGGAATAGATAAGATATTTCTTAAGTTTTGAGAGGTACGTAGTCAATTATTCCTTTATAATAATAATTTTTTTGTTTTTGGCATTTGTACTGGATTTTAGCAAGTCGATATATGTAAAACAAAATTTTAGTAGCAGGAATAATACTAAAATGAGACTAGTCCATTAATTATTTATGTCAAATAACACAAATTTTAAAATTGTGCGCACAAACGACGAATAAACAATTCCACGTTAGGAGCGGTCCCCTCCTCGTTCTTTCTTTTCTGGTGAGCACTATAAGAAGGGTTGGAATTGAATGGCGGAATAGTGAAAGTTGGTTCGAACGTACCTAACATATACGGCAATAAGATCAGACCGTCCTTAATGCAAGTGGTAAAAGGCTTAGTGATTAATACCTGAGATCCCAAGTTCGAAGCATAGTTGCTTTATATTTCTAACTAAGTTTATTTTTTTAAAAAATAAACGAAGCAGATGTCATGCTATCTTTCTCCCAAAAAAAAAATACAGTAATAAGTGGTAAGCTGTTCCGCTACGTGTGCGCAAAAGTATATATACTTATTCTCACTCGATGGATGTGAATGAATACTTCGTATTGGAGACCTCTGAAACTGGATCCTACTTATATCCAAGTTCTCGACTTCTTATTGCCATATATATTTATAACAAGTGGACGAAAAAGGTAACACGTGAAAGCTTTGCGATTTATGTCTTAGTCGCATGATTAGTAGCATGATTCATACTCGATTCCCATTAATATAACATACCACGCGGCCTACTTGCTTCATAAATGGGTATGAACTGTTTTCTTTGAAACGTCATAAGAGCGCTTGAACTTTATATATAAACTATCGAGTAGCATTAATTGGCATGGTTGGCCTGACATCTACTTCTATTTTTAGTTGTTGCCTCTAATTACTTTTCATCACTAGAATAGTGGTTAGTGGTTACCTATATACTGGGAAAGTTTCGAGCTGTGCTATGTGTTTGAATCAAAAGCAAAAGTCTCATTTCAATCTCTAGAAATAAATAACTAAATCTGAAAACTTTCAAGTTTGTTACAGAACTAAGCTATTGAATAAAATTTTGATATTGCTTCTTGTAACTGTAATGGTCAAGCAACACTACAGTACTTTACAGCAGGAATAATTATTATGGCCCTACTATTTTGTGTAAATTCATATAATACATGCAAAATTTGATTTAGATTCATACAAATAAATTACATCAGTCAATATTGAGGTTTGAAATACATAAAACAGCACAATATTTTTTTTTTTTTTTTGAGAGAAAGGTAGCATGCTACGTACCTACTACGTTTATTCAATTTTTTTAGAAATAAAGTCAGTTTGAAATGTGAATCAACTAGGATTCGAACTTGGGACCTTGGGTACCAACCACCAAGCCCTTTGCCACTTGCGCTAGGGACGGTCGGTACAGCACAATATTGTTGTTCCAAATTTCTGGCCACGTTGTTGGAAAAGAGTGTTGTCTTAGTAAAATCTTTTCATTAATTTCTTTTTTGGTATTGAGAAGAGGAAGGTTTTAAATTGTAACTTCTTTGAGAGAAGGGTAGTGAATTACCTATTTCATTTATTAAGTGACGTATATTTAGCTCTCTATTAATATAAATAAATTCTCATCATTAAAGTCTGATGTTGCCTCACCCCCCTTAAATTGGGAGGAAGGAAGGCCTGCATTTTTTTCCCCTCCTTTGCATTCTTTCTGGGCCTTTTTGTATAAAAAATCTATTGATTATCAACTTTTGTAAATCTAGTCCATATTTTAGAATTTTATAGATTCGGTCCGATTTTTTAAAAAGATGATCAAACTACCCCTCTTTCAAAATACATAGAAAGTATATGCATTAAATGCCTTGAAAAATACAACTGACAAGTCATTATTACAGATATCCTTTTTTTGAGAAATGAAACTCTCATTTAATATATAAATAAAACACTTCAAATAATAAGAAAAGAAGAAAGAGTGCAATATCCTTTCAAAATAGTGCAACATTCCCTTCTAAATAGTACAATATTTATACAAATAGTGCAACATTTGTATAAATAGCGCAATATATATACCGTTTATACACATATTGATTGATTTTTATAATATATTATAATATATTATACTATTTTTACGTAATATACTATATTATTTATAATATAGTGTACAAATGTGAGAATTCAGATTTATATATTGTTTCCTTTGATCTGCGAATTTGAATTCTGTGTCTCTCACCCCTGTTACTGTGCATCTGAGCTGTATGAGTATAGGTATACTTATATTCGTGTGTATAGGTGCATATATATAGTATATATAGTGTATTATATGTATTTATGATTTTTTCGATTTTTGGTTGCAGAGAGTGTGCGGCTTAACGGCACAATCCGGAGTCCGATACTGACGATCCAAAATGGTAGATTCGATGTCTCGGCAGTGCTGAGCGCTATGGCACGATGCGTGTCAACATGCGATGGACGGATTGAAAGTTATCGCATGTTCTTCGCTGAGGGGTCGAATTGTACATTTATCGTTTCGCAATCTGGACCCCGTTTTTCGCACTATTTCGCGTGAGTTCGAATGTGGAGGGGTGTCTGGGCTTTTGTACCTGCTGTGGGGGACCCAGGGGTGATTTGTGGGGTTTGAGGGGCTTTTGTGCAATTGTGTGTGTGTGTTTAGGTTGGCGTGTGTGTGTAGTGGTTGAGAGTGGTTGAACCACTCCCTCTCACTCCCTCTCACTCCCTCTCTCTCTCTCTCTTTCTTCCTCAGCCACCCCAGCTGAGAGCCACCTCTCCCCCTGCCCCTTAGCTTCCTCCCCGAGCTCCTCCGGCCGCCGCCGACCTCCCCTGGCCGGCGCAACTCCGGCCAAGCCTCTGTCTCCCTTTTCTTCTCTTTCTTCTTCTTCTTCTTCTCCTCCTCCTTCCCTGCGGTGTGCACCCAGGGGGAACCCATGCATGAGCTTCCCCTGAGGTGGCACGACTGCCGGAGTCGTGCGCCGCCGCCGGGAGCCACCGCCGTGGGTCGCCGGAACTGCTGCAGCTCCTGCTAGGGCAGTGCGGGCCGAGCCTTGTGAGCCCAAGCTGCCGCCGCCTCCCGCAGCCTTGGTGGGTGAGCGCCGCCACCCTCAGGTCCTCCGACACCGCCCCCTTCTTCCCCGGCCGTCGCCGTACCGCCGGAGCGCCGCCGCGCCGCAGCTGGCTGCTGCTGGGAGGTGTGCGGGCAGTGTGGGTGTTCTGAGCCGCCGCCGCCTCCCGCCGCCGCAGCGACCTCCCGCCGGCATCAAGAGGACCGCCGCAGCCGTCGTCTCCTTCCCCGGCTGCCCCCGTGTCGCCGGTGCGCCGCCGCGCCGCCTGCAGCTCTTGCCTGCTGCTTGCGGGCAGGAGCAGCTGGAGGCCGAGCCGCCGCCGCCTCCCGCCGCCTCGGAGGGTGCGCGCCGCAACCCTCGGGACCGCCGTCGCCGGTCCATCCCTCCCCGGCCGTCGCCGTGCTGCCGGAGCGCCGCCGCAGCCGCCGCGGGCTCGGCTAGGGCATCTTGGGCAGCCGCGGTCGAGCTTGCTCCGCCGCCGCCACTGCCGGTTGTTTTTGTCGCGGTCACCGGCATACCGACGTCCGGCGGGCCCCTCTTGCCGGTGCTCGCGTCGCCACTGGCCTCCGTCGCCGTCCGTTGCCGCGCCGCCGTGCCCTAGCCAACCCGAGACCTCTGTTTCTCCCCGCGCCGCCGCCGCCGCTTCCTGCCGCCGGAGCGCCGCCGCCGCGCCGCAGCTGGCTGCTGCTGGGAGGTGTGCGGGCAGTGTGGGTGTTCTGAGCCGCCGCCGCCTCCCGCCGCCGCAGCGACCTCCCGCCGGCATCAAGAGGACCGCCGCAGCCGTTGTTTCTTTCCCCGGCCCCCCCGTGCCGCCCCCGTGCCGCCGGTGCGCCGCCGCGCCGCCTGCGGCTCTTGCCTGCTGCTTGCGGGCAGGAGCAGCTGGAGGCCGAGCCGCCGCCCCCCCTCCCGCCGCCTCCCGCCGCCTCGGAGGGTGCGCGCCGCAACCCTCGGGACCGCCGTCGCCGGTCCATCCCTCCCCCCCGTCGCCGTCGCCGTGCTGCCGGAGCGCCGCCGCAGCCGCCGCGGGCTCGGCTAGGGCATCTTGGGCAGCCGCGGCCGAGCTTGTTCCGCCGCCGCCACTGCCGGTTGTTTTTGTCGCGGTCACCGGCATACCGACGTCCGGCGGGCCCCTCTTGCCGGTGCTCGCGTCGCCACTGGCCTCCGTCGCCGTCCGTTGCCGCGCCGCCGTGCCCTAGCCAACCCGAGACCTCTGTTTCTCCCCGCGCCGCCGCCGCCGCTTCCTGCCGCCGGCTGAGGTGAGCCCCCTCTTCCTTGCCACCTCCTCTGCCGATTCTGGCCGACGCTGGCCTTGCATGCCGGCTGGCAGCCGGCCGGAGCTGGTTGCTCCGGCCGGGGTCTTGTTTTGATGGATTTTGGCCGCGCAAGGTTATTTGAGCTCCCTGTTGCTTCCCGAAGTCCGGAAAGGTGAGCACGATGATCGCAGCGACGCGCTGATCATCATGCTCACCTTAGATGTGGTTTTGGTTGAGCCGTTTCGTCGTTCGGCCTTTGTCAAGCTATCTTTGCACCTTGGTTCACTGTTTTTATGCAATTGCTGAGCTTGCAACTTGTCCTGTCGTAGTGGGGCTGTGAGCACGGTCTCCGTGACATCGTTACCTATCCGCCGGTGCTTGCAGAAGGTCGTGCGGATGTACGGATTGCTCGAACGGCTTTGTTTTGTGCTTGTATGTATGTAATTGTGCTTGTTTTGGGACTTTGGCGTTTGTAGCAGCGTTGCGACGCTGTGGGCAGCAAGGGTATTGTCCTCGGGGCCCTGTGGACTGGTTGTCCAACCCTCTCGCCCTTCGCGGAGTTTCGGATTCGTTTCCGATGCATTTTTCGATGAAATAATCGGCGTAACGCGCGTTTCTAGTTGTGCGACTCGCTCGCTAATTTCGCAAGCGACTTGGCTTCGTCGTTTAGCCTTGTTGGCAGTTCCGCATCGCTGTCCCGAAGTTCCGAGGACAGCGGATGAGTGACGAGGGGTTCCGGTACCATTTCGGCATTTTTCGGGAACCCGGGAAGCCTTTTCGGGTGCGTTGGTGTTCGTGGCACCCCGAGCTTGTGCTCGCTGTCCCGTCACTTGGTTTTATGTGTTCGGGGACAGCGAGGGACCTGGTTTGGTTGTTGGTACCCCTGTGGAGCTTTGTGTGGTTTCGGGATCGTCCCGGTGGGTTTTCCGGGCGATCCGTCGATTCGGGATTGTGTGAGCTTGGTGTTTAAAGTCGACTTGGTGGACCTTGACCTTGTGAGTCTTTCGTAGGTCCTGTCGCGTTTCCCGAGAGCCGTCGGAGTTAGGCTTGATCGTTTCGACAGGTGGGTACTTCGATCCGGAGTCGGTTCAGTGGACTACGGTGATACCTTTCTATCCCTTCTCTTGCATTTCAGTTATTAGTTCACTTGACTCCCGTTGACTCTACTTATGTGTGCTTGGATAGTAGAGTAGTTGTGGTTTGCATGATTATTGAGACGACCCAGTTGGTCGGTAGTGATCGCTTGTTGTTCCGAGCGATCCTCGTTGTGGTTTATCAGTTGCTTCACGGCTCGTTGCCGTTCTGTGGATTGAGCATTCGCATCGATCGTCACAGCTCTTCTAGCACTTCACGTACACCAGCGGTCTGATCCACCGCCTGGGGGTGTTCTTTTCCGGAAAAGGGTCATTGAGTTGTTCCGACCCGTGAGCCTTGACGCAGTGCGTCCAGAAGGTTTATGTGCCGAGTGTTGAGCAGGTGACAGTGCCAGCGATACGTCCCGGTGGCTATGGATTGGGTTTACCTTGTGGTTATCTCCATTGATGCATACACTAGTTGATTACAGTAGCATAGTTGTTCAGTTATATGTTGGCCTCATATTTACTTGTGCTACTGTTTACCTTATCTACCTATCTGTTGACCCTCGTGCCGGTGTGTACACCTCGCCTTCGTCAGCTTGCGGTACCCACTGGGAGGGGAGACATGTTTACATGTTCTCACCCCCCGCCCTCGTTGTTGTTTTCAGGTGAGCAGGGTGGTGGGAGTCGGGACGCAGCGAGGCACGCATAGATAGTGTGCTAGAGGTTCTGACCTGTGAGGCTTCTCCCCCAGATTTTTGGTTATTATCCTATCCCTTGACAGTTGGTTAGTTGTGGATGAGGTTTAGTTACATTTTGGATGTTTGTATTGCATGCTTATCTTCTGTGGTTTTGGTTTAGTTCCTATGAGTTGATTGCATGCTTAGACTCTTGGTTGAGTATTCTTCTAGATCTTTTATTTATCGCATACTTTAGTTTTCTACCCCTCGTGGTAGCGTTTTCAAAAGAAAGGTTCTCGTGTGGGGAATGGTCTTCAAAGGGTTTAAATGATTGGATCTAGGGTTTCAAAGAAAGCTTCTGGGTAAGGAGCAGATTTCTAGAATGATTGTTGTTTGTGCATCGCATCATCCTTCGCTTAAGGACTTGCTTAGATTCATACTGATTTAAGGACGGTTAGCTGTATGAATCATGTTTGTTGTTGTTCTCGTTGGGTGTGATGAATGAGTAGTGATTGTGATCCTGTCGTTGTTGTTGTGTACGCCGTGCAAATACAGGGGAGGCTCTGTTCGTGTGTACAGTGGTCCCTGTATTTGTGGCGGGTCTGTACGTGGCGCGGGCTAGGCTTTCAAAAAAAAATTGGCATGTATTTCCGCTTCTAAAACTAGCCCGGGGCGTGACAACAAATTATGCAATATTAAATAAATTGTGCAAATATTGCACTATTTGCACAAATATTACACTATTTGGAAGAGAATGTTGCACTATTTGAAAAGAAGTTGCTATCTTTGAGAAGATATTGCACTCTTTCATTTTATTAATTATATTATATTTTTTTATTTTGTCTTAAATGAGGACTCTCGTCTATCGAGAAAGGTACATGCAATTATGACTTAACAGTTATCATTTTCAAGAAATTTGTCATTTTATTTAATATAGGCCTTTTTGCATAAAAAATTCACTAGTTTTGGGCTTTTGCAAAATTGGGTCGCTATTTTCAATTTTGCAGATTCGGTCCGGATTTTCAGTAAACTAAACAAAATACCCCTCTTACTTTTTCTCTCTCCTCTTTTTTTCTCTCTCCTCTTTTTTTTTTCTGTCGCTGTTTTTTTTTTCTCTTCGAACGGCGGAGGCGGAGGCGGAGGCGGAGGCGGAGGCGGAGGCGGAGGCGGAGGCGGAGGCGGAGGCGGAGGCGGAGGCGGAGGCGGAGGCGGAGGCGGAAACGGCCCGCCTCGCCTCTGCTCCTCACGCCCTCGCACGCGCACCCTCGCCCTCCTCGCCTCCCACCCTGCCGAGGCCGCGCCACACCGCGACTCCTTTTTTTTTTTTTTACCTCTCCGACCCTCCTCCACACGCCGTCCCCGCCGCCGCCGCCGCCGTCGGCGACGAAGAAGTGTTTCTTGCGGCCGAGAAGCACGCCAGCGAGAGAGGGGAAAAAAAATAGTTACACTCCGGCGAAGGCGGTGGGTCGTGACAAAAAAAAAATTGTAAAGAAAAAAAAAAGAAATAATAAAAAATAATATTTTTTCCTACAGGAAAGACAAAAAATCATAGAAGAAGGATGAAAAAGATTAAATTGCACTGTTAAAATAATGTTGCACTGTTTTAAAAAAATTTTACACTGTTTTAAATAACTTTGAGACAGAAATTATACTCTTTGAGATGAAAATTATATTTTTTAGACTAAAATTATATTATTTGGATAAAAATTACACCATTTTTTTTTCTCTTCTTCTTCCTCGTTGCACCATTTCTCCTCGTTGCACTATTTCCTTGCACTCTTTCTCCCTAACCAAACTCGGATCCGGTCACCTCCCTCTCTGGGCCGCGCGGCGCGGGGCGGATCTTGAGGAAGTACTCGGAATCGGGGGGAGGCGGGGAGGAGGAGCATGACGACGACGACGAGGAAGCCTCAAAGGAGGAGAAGGAGGAGGACGACGACGACGGGCGCGGGCGCAGGGGCGCAGCCGGCGGGGGCGCCGGGCGCGGGCGCGGGGGGGGCGCACGGAGTGCCCCCGGCGGCCACCCTGGGGACGCGCGGGCGCGGGGCGCAGGGGCCGCAGGGGACGCGCCCCCTGCGCCCGCCCGGGCCCCCGACCCCGCCCGGGCGCACGCCCCCGCCCGGGTTCGGGCCCCTGCCCCCGCCCCTGCCCGGGCCCGGGCCCCCGCCCCGCCCCCCCGGGTGGGCGCAGGGGGCGCTCCTTGCACCCCCTGCGCCCCCTGGGCGCCCCCCGCTTCCGCGCCCCTGCGCCCGCGCCCGTCGTCGTCGTCGTCCTTCTCCTCCTTTGAGGCTTCCTCCTCATCGTCGTCGTGCTCCTCCTCCCCGCCTTCCCCCGATTCCGAGTGCTTCCTCGAGATCCGCCCTACGCCGTGCGGCCCGGAGAGGGAGGTGACCGGATCCGAGTTTGGTTGGGGAGAAAGAGTGCAAAGAAATAGTGCAACGAGGAGAAATGGTGCAACGAGGAAGAAAAAGAGAAAAAAAAATAGTGTAATTTTTATCCAAATAGTGTAATTTTAGTCTAAAAAATTTAATTTTCATCTCAAAGAGTGTAATTTCTGTCTCAAAGTTATTTAAAACATTGTAAAATTTTTTTAAAACAGTGCAACATTATTTTAACAGTGCAATTTCATCTTTTTCTTCCTTCTTCTATGATTTTTGATCTTTCCTGTAGGAAAAAATATTATTTTTTATTATTTCTTTTTTTTCTCTTTATAATTTTTTTTGGTCACGACCCACCGCCTTCGCCGGAGTGTAACTATTTTTTTCCCCCTCTCTCGTCGGCGTGCTTCTCGGCCGCAAGAAACACTTCTTCGTCGCCGGCGGCGGCGTCGGCGGCGGGGACGGCGTGTGGAGGAGGGTCGGAGAGATAAAAAAAAAAGGAGTCGCGGCGCGGCGCGGCCTTGGCGGGGTGGGAGGCGAGGAGGGCGAGGGTACGCGTGCGAGGGCGAGGGCGTGATGGGCAGAGGCGAGGCGGGCCGTTTCCGCCTCCGCCGTTCGGAGAGAAAAAAAAAAGCGACAGAAAAAAAGAGGAGAGAGAAAAAAAGAGGATAGAGAAAAAAAAGAGGAGAGAGAAAAAGTAAGAAGGGTATTTTGGTCAGTTGCTGAAAATCCTGACCGAATCTGCAAAATCGAAAATAGCGACCCAATTTTGCAAAAGCCCAAAACTAGTGAATTTTTTATGCAAAAAGGCCTTTAATATACAATGCAATATGATTTGTAAAAAGAAAGAGTGCAATATTCCCATCTAAATAGGTCAACATGCTCTCCTAATAGTGCAAAATTTACATAAATAGTGTAAATATTTATAGAAATAGTGTAATATATGTACCGTTTATACACATATTATGTAATTTTTATAATATATTAAAATATATTATACTATTTGTACGTAATATATTATATTGTTCATAATATAGTTTAAAAATTATGTAATATTATATAAATTGTGCAAATGTTGCACTATTTGCACAAATATTATACTATTTAGAAGGAAATGTTGCCCTATTTTGAAAGGATATTGCACTCTTTCTTCTTTTCTTATTATTTAATTTTTTTATTTATATATTAAATGAGAATTTCGTTTCTCAAGAAAATGGTAACTGTAATAATGATTTGTCAGTTGTATTTTTGAAGGCATTTAATGCATATATTTTTTATGCATTTAGAAAGAGGGGTGGTCAGTTTTCTAAAAATTCGGTCCGAATCTACAAAATCTAAAAAAAGAGCCTACTTTTGCAAAATCTCAAAACTAGTGCATTTTTTAATGCAAATTGGCCTTCTTTCTTTGCATCCCATTTTTTTTTTTTTTTTTTTTTTTCATTTTGTCTCTTTGTATTCCATTTCGTCTCTATCATCTCTATATTTTATTAATGAGATCCAAAGCCGTCATCTATAGCAGTCTCTTACCCTCTCCTTCACCACTTTCTGCCTCTCCATCTCCGGACGTCTCGATAACCTAAACCCCCTACTCTATTTCTAAAATCTCTTTCTCAATAGATTTCTCTATCTACGGGTCGATTAAATTTGACCGAACTTTTATGTTCGGATACCATCAGAATATTAATTTGGATAAAATAATTTGCTCAGACCTAATTTTTCAGATAAAATTTTTTATTTGAATTTGATTATTTTTCATATGAGACCAGATGGTCGATCGGATAGAATCATATTTTTTCACTCCAGCTTCCAAATAAGATTAGAAAAATGCTATATTTATAGCTCATATAGGATGTAAAACTTACAACTGCTGAATTCTAAAATTTAAAAAAACTCCATTAAGTTTTAAATTTAAATAAAATAATAAGCCAAATAAAGAAATTTTAGTTATGGACAAAATAATTAAGATATAAGATTTACTTGGTAGCGTAGACGTATAAGATTCATAAGATTTATTGCTATGGACAAAACAAGATTTGTGGTGATCGCATTGCTCCATAGATTGAACTAATGCCTTGTCTAGCCTCTTTTGAAAAAAAAATTTCCCATCTAGCATTCTTTTGAAAAATATTCCCAATCTAGCCTTATTTTGATGGATTAAGAAAAAAGATATAACTTAATAACTTAATATAAGATTATAGGTTAATTGGATGAGATTATACTTTTCTCTCTCCTCTCCCAATTCCCAAGGTCCTTCTCTCACTCTCTTTCTCTCTCTCCTCCCCAACCACACCCCTTTCTCTCTCTCTCTCTCTCTCTCTCTCTCTCTCTCTCTCTCAGATCGTTTCCAGCACACCCACACTCACCCACACCAACACCCACATGCACGTACACACACACATTCTCTCTCTTGCCCACTCCCACACACACACTCTCTCTCCAATATTTTATAATAATTAATTTTTATAATAATAATAATAATTTATTTATTAATAATAATAAATAATATTATCACTAAATTATAATTAATTATTATTACTAAAAATAATAATAATGACTAATCATTTATCATATTACTAGTAAATAATTTTTTCATATAAATTAAAATAACTAAATTAGATATTAAAAATAATAAGCTACGTACACAAAAACTAAGTGTTCAGTAGACATTGAAAATAAAAAAAATACAGTCATGCAAAATAATAAGTATTCATACATAAAATCACATTACATTCACTTAATTTAAGCTTTACTTCTTCTGATCGATGTTTATGATCTTCTATGTCATCTCTCGCTCTTGATGAAGAACATTTCATACTATCGTGAAGTACCTGTATAACAAAAAAAAAGTTATGAGCTATATGTTTAAGTAATATATAAAGTAATATAACAATATTTGATATCACCTGATTAGTTTCGGTTGGGACATTTTCGCCTATTATGTCCCTTTTGTTTGCAAATTCCACATATATACTCTGTTTTCTTCTCTCTTATATCCATATCATTACGAATCCGTGCTGATTTTGGACGACCCTTCTTTGACCTCCGCATAGACTCGTCTGGAATTAAGATAGAACCAGAATATGGTTGCCAATAATCCTTATCTGGTATGTATAAAAATTAATTATTATTAAATATTGGAGAGAGAGTGTGTGTGTGTGGGAGTTGGCAAGAGAGAGAATGTATGTGTGTACGTGCATGTGGGTGTTGGTGTGGGTGAGTGTGGGTGTGCTGGAAACGATCTGTGAGAGAGAGAGAGAGAGAGAGAGAAAGGGGTGTGGTTGGGGAGGAGAGAGAGAAAGAGAGTGAGAGAAGGACCTTGGGAATTGGGAGAGGAGAGAGAAAAGTATAATCTCATCCAATTAACCTATAATCCTATATTAAGTTATTAAATTATATTTTTTTTCTTAATCCATCAAAATAAGGCTAGATTGTGAATATTTTTCAAAAAAAGGCTAGATGGGGAATTTTTTTTTCAAAGGAGGCTATACAAGGCATTAGTTCCCATAGATTTAGGGATGTCAATGGGTCGAGTTTGGGTCGGGTTTTAAAAAACCCGAACCCGAACCCGACCCCCAAATTTGAACCCGAACCCGGACCCGTACCCGACGGGTTTTAAAAATCCATACCCATACCCGACCCGACCAAATACCCGAAACCCGTACCCGAACCCGAACCTGAAACCCAAACCCGAAGTACTATATTTGAAAATATATTATAGTAAAATCAAAACTTTTGAGCCTTTGAGTGTACCATTGGATGAAGATCCAATGGATAAAAATTATTATGTATTTTATATATTAAATAAATAAATAAATAAAATATATATAATTTTTCGGGTTCGGGTTCGGGTTCGGGTTCGGGTTCGGGTCGGGTACATACAAATCCATACCCGTACCCATACCCGTCGGGTTTTTATTTTCTATACCCATACCCGAATCCATATCCATTTAGTTCGGGTAAACCCGACCCGTTCGGGTTCGGATTCGGGTAATTTTTCGGGTACCCATACCCATTGACATCCCTACATAGATTACATATGTTGGTGGAAAGAAGAAGGAAGGACAGGTGGATGGTTGAGAAAGGAGTGAAGTAGTGATGTGTTCACATGTGCTCTGAGAAGATACGTTTTGAGGATTCCTGTGGCAAAAGGACAGGGAATATCTCTCTCTTTTATGATTTCATTGTTTTGTTTGTTGTCGGGAATCAGCCAAATCCAAAGGTTAATAGGCCTCCGCATTGAAAGTAGAGACTTTCCTACTATAAAATTATTTTTATGATAAAAATTTTAATTCTAATCGTCGGTTCTATTAAATATAATTATTCTATTCAAAGTTTTTATTATTTTAATTTTATAATTGTCACGTTTCAAACTTTATTTGAAATGTTTTTTTTCTCCAAAACACATTCTAGGTTTTTTTTAAAAAAAATAGTGTACGAAAAATTCACTATTAGCATGAACAAACCCGCCACATGTACAAATTTTTTTTTTCACACGACAGGATTTTTCGATATATGCACGACGTCAGAATATATACAAAGCATTTAAACCATACAAGAGCCATCGACAATAAAGATAGCATTCAACCATGCAAACATTCACAACAAGAGAATGATGAATAGAATAAAATTTTACCTGATTCCTTATAATCATACATCAATCAAAATTTCTATTTTTAATACTCCTTATTCCACACAAGAAAATATTTAAAATTATAATTTTTCATATAAAATGTTTGAAATATAACATTATCTCACCAAAAGTGTTTTACTTATTAAGAACCTTACTATCATAATCAAAACAACATAAAAACAAATATTTCAGAACTAAAGGCGAAATGAAACCTCTACAACCATATAATCATCACAAGGGCTAACTTTAAGAGCTAAAGCATAATCGATATAGGGCCAAAACTAGACCTCAGGCTGCTATAGCTACGTTTCTCACACAGTGTCCTGAGCCACACTCCCAATATCACATATAAAAAGTAGAGTGAGAATGCATAAAATTATTTTCTAGTGGATGCAACCCGCCAGCTGACGGCAAGCCGAACCTACTGGTCAACAAGAAAAGGATATCTATAAAATTGAAAATCAATAGATAAAAGGTGAGCAATACAAAAAGCATGATAAGAAAATGATAAAACTACAACAAAGAAGGCAAGTCATGATAGCTAGACTTGAAGGGTATAATAAAAACAATGTATAAAAAGAGATAAATAAAACTACATCGAATCATGACGTCTAAAACACAATAGAAACTCAAAAATTTCCCAATTGTAACTTCCCGGGTTTATAGCAGAAGCTACCGGGCGCGTCAACAGACTCGCCGAATGCACAGGACGCACCACGTACATTCGAAGCGTACATTAAAATTACATATGAACAATCCTAGAATTCACAACTAAACAGACATCAGAGTAAATGAAAGCAACAATAGACATAACAACATATACAATAATCCACGATCTAGGTATATCAACATAAAATACATATATCTATGATCTCTAAAATCAGCATACAAATACAAGTACACTCAACATGTCCTCACCAAACATCACATCACGCTGCTGTACATGCACTATCCATAGGGTCCTCCTCTATCAGAAACCACATGTAGGGAATGCTATCTAGCTTACGAACTCTTTATCTCGATATGTTACTGCAACTGGTGTTGAATGCTCTGAAAAATAAACAATAAAAAAGGGCATGAGAACTATAATCAATAGTTTCTGGTGAGTACAGTCGAGGACAACGACGACCTACACCACTAGATTTATCAGAGGCATAGATAGCAAACAAATAGTAATAAAATGAGTAACAAAGCATAATAGGAAAAATGAACTTAAAATACTACACTATTATGCCTCTAAAGTAACAATGGAATTAGCTGAATAATAAGAATATATCTATCCTGATCAAATCTCTATAAAACTCTAAGGTAGTATCAAAGGTCATCTTGCATCAACTGGATAATAAATAAACAAAGTTATAGGACCCAATCGCACCGACCGGCTCATGTCACATCATATTAACCTAGTGGTCCGATCCTACATGTGTATACCTAGCACGTCTATCAGCCGCCACAGCTCCGGAAGGACACTCGTGGGGCGCGACCCCACCAAGTTGAGGATCAAAATGGCAACCTAAGAGGGGGGGGGGGGGGGGTGAATTAGGTTTCTAAAATAAAACACTAAATAATCAAGTAATTTTAAAACTCGAAACAAATAAAGTGAGAGAAAGTGAGGAGTTAGAGAAATGCAAACTCAAGAAGCACACAATCGATTTGTTTCAAGGTTCGGCACTTTGCCTACGTCCCCGCCAACTTCTCAACACAAGAGAACGTTGGATCTCCACTAGACGATGCTTTTGCGGGCAAGCACCAAGCCTTCACACCAACACCTTCTTCTCTTAAGAAGGTTACACTTTCAAACTTCAACTCTTTTCTTTTCTCTCTTTTACAAGATGATATCTCACTACCAATTACACTTAAGTTTAGAGAGAGGATTGAGGGCTAAGAGTATTGAAAACACTGAAATTTATAAGCTCTATTTCACTTTCAAATCCCTGCTGAGAAAGGCCTCAAGACCATCTATTTATAGCCTCAGCTGCTCCAGACCGTTGCACTTTCGGGCGCCCTAAACAGGACTTTCGGGCGCCCAGAAGTTGAGCACGCGCACTGCTCTTCCAGCGGCCTGTCAGACCGTGCGCCGCTTCTCTGGATCCGTACATTCGGGCCTCCAGAAATTGTGGGCGCCCAGATCACGCGCGACAGCTTTTCTGACCTAGACAGACCACGCTCGCCGCTTTTCTGGATCCGTACATTCGGGGCTCCAGAAACTTGTGGGCGCCCAGAACATGTGCATCGATTTTTCTGACACTGTCAGACCACGCGCGCCGTTTTCTCTGAGCAGAACTTTTGGGCCTCCAGAAGTTGTGGGCGCTTAGAACATGCGCGTCGACTTTTCTGACACTGTCAGACCATGCGCGCCGAAGTTACTGATCAGGAACTTTTGGGCCTCCAGAAGTCAACTTGTGGGCGCCCACTTTCTCAGGCACGCACGCCGCCTGCGCAGCGCCGCTGTCAGAACTTTCGGACCGTTGCGCCGTACTGTCCGGAACACGCAACCTGTCAAGTCAAACATTTCGGACGCCCTAAACATACAATTCGGGCGCCCAGATCATGTATAGACAATTCTAGACCACCCAAACAGCAAACCGTCAGGATCCAAAATCAACCAAGATTCGGATCCACTTTTAGGGCGCCCAGATCAGAGTCCAAAACACAAACTTGACAGAAAAGCCCATGTCCCGATTTTGAGAAGTTTTTGAATATAGTTTGAAGTCCCATGTGCTTTAGATGATAAAAAGAGTAAGTTAAAAAATATAGCTCGACATTTCTTACTTTAATCTTTAAGCACAATGTTAAAAGATGGAGTAGAGAGATATTTTATCTACTTGACAAGGTAGCTTCAAGTGGTGAAGCTTAGTGCTAGAGGATTGCCTATCTTGAGTCCTTTTGAAGATAGAGAAGTCTAAACACAAAACTCAAGATAAAAGATTAGTTCAATAACTGTAATTATTTGTTATCATCAAAATCTAAAGAATGATTAGGGCCACTAGGCCAACAATCTCTCCCTTTTTGATGATGACAAATAATGTGATATAAGATTCAAATAAGTAGAGAGCAAAAGAATAGAATACTCCCCCTAAATATATGCATATCTTTGACAATTAATTTTTGGCATATATCACAATCATAGGCATAGCATATATCACAATCATAAGTGAAAGCAACCGAATAAGCATATATCAAAGCATCAAAATATAAGCATATCACATATCACGAGTTAGTACCAAAACATAAGCATATCACATATCACAAGTTCTCCCCCTTTGTCATCATAAAAATAAGCATAATAGAGACTAAGTAGCAAAAAGCATAAACAAAAGCATAAAAGAGTAACAAAAAGAGCTAGTCATTATCGTCATCCTCTTGATCATCGTCCTCTTGACCCGCAGGAGAAATCGGCGGAGGCACGGCGGAGGATGAAGGTCGATCAACATAAGGCCCATATGCGGCATAGAAGGCACTAGAAGGTCCAAAGATAGAGTCCATGTAATCCTTTATGCCGGAAACTTCCGTCTTGATCTCATGCATACGTTCGTCCATCCTATCAAGTCTTTGAAAAACTTGGTTTTGAAAATCCATAGGAGGAGGATCATGAGTCGGAGGAACATAGGGCGGTGGCTCAACCGGTGGAGAAGGCTCATGTGGAGGCGGCTCATAGTGCATAGGCTCATCCTCGGTGTCGTCGCCATCGTTGTCATCACCTTGATCAATCACATGCTTTCTCACCCAATTTCCATAACGATTTTTTTTAAATCCAAGGGTTGAGAAGGTATCCGTACTGATGGCGGAGGGGTACTTCATCGGCCTTTCATCATGAAGATCAAATGCAATAAAGTGAAGGACGACGGAGAGCAAAGAGCCATACGGAAGCGAGCGCGAGGTATGAGATGCGGCGGTGGCCATGTGGCGAATAATAATGTACCCCAAATTAATCCGGATTCCCTCAAAGAGATGATAAAGGAGAAAAAGATCCATCTTTTGAATGGCGGTGTGGTGACCGTCTCGGGGAAGAATTAACTTAGTGAGAAGAAAATGGGCGAGGCGGTGTGGAAAAGAAAGGTGAGAGCTATATTCCCTAGAAGTAGAATACTCACTAAGAAAGCGAGTGCGAAGTTGAGCCTCGGTGAAGTGCGAAAGTTCCAAATATTGGTTTGGTAGTAGCGAACGCCGTCATTAGGAATGTTTAAAACGGTGTGAAGAAGTGTAGGTGTAATGGAAAAATCGCATCCTCGGATACGGGAAGTGATAGTAAAATAATCGGGATTATAGGAGGCATTAGCATAGAAGATCCTAATTAGGTCGGGACAAAATGGTTGATGATTTTGAACAAATTGGTCCCAACCTACTTGGGTGAGCCTATCTAAGAGTTCATAGCAATCAAAATTTAGATGATGAATGCTACAACACGGTTGAACGGGACGACCTAAAAGATATTTATCTTGAGCTTCCCTAGAGACAAAATTAAATGCATCAAAATCATCATTTGAATGATCTCTAGGAGGTCCATGTGAGGAGGGGCCACTAGATGCATGTTTAGTTCTAGGCATTTTTTTTTGTGAAATCTAGGGTTTATGCAAATGATGAACAAAAGCAAGATCTAAGATGAAAATGGGTGTTAATCTTGGTGGAGAATAAGATTAATATGCAAAAAGTACAAGAGATTTTAAAAAAAAATTAGGTAGAAAGATCTAGGTTAGGGTTTACTAAGAAAACTAAGAACAAGAAGAAAAAAAATGAAAAAGAGAAGAGAACACCACAGATTTGAGGAGAAAAAGAGGAGAAATCCATGGAGGAGGTTGGGGAGATCCGGACTCAGGGGCAGCGCAGGGAGCGGGCGGCCGGAGGTGGGCGTGGATGCGGCACAGGAAGAGGGCGGCCGGAGGTGGGTGTGGATGCGGCACAGGAAGAGGGCGCGGGTGCGGCACAGGAAGAGGGCAGCCGGAGGTGGTCGCTCGGGAGGATCCGGGCCGGCCGATCTGTGCTCGGGAAGATCCGGGCCGGAGGCGGAGCGGAAGTGGGCGACCGGAGTGGGAGGAGAAGGAAAAGAGGAAAAAGAAAAAAAATCGGTCGGTCTGGGAGGAAGAAGAAGAGAAATCGGGTTTGGGCGCGGGTCGGGTGAAAGTGGACGCCCAATAAAGTGGATCCGGAACCCGTTAGTGGACGTCAGAAGGTCAGAAGGTCAAAGCCTCTTTCGGTCGTCCAGAACATTTCCGGGCGTCCGAAAAAAGTAATTCGGGCGTCCGAAACAGTTTATCGGGCGTCTGATTGTGACAGGTACATCGAACCAGAAATAGGGTGTCCACAAGACCAACCGGGCGACCGAACAGCAAAAAATAAAAAGAATAAGAAAATTAAAGATGCAAATATCAATCATTCAATAGAATCAACATAGAAGAATTAAGCATATAAATCAATTATTCCTAATTCTCTTCTAAGTTGAGTGAACCTATCCTCACTAAGTGGTTTAGTAAAAATGTCCGCTAATTGATGATGGGTATCTACAAAATCTATGGTGATATCTCCCTTTTGAATGTGATCTCTAATGAAATGATGTCTAATTTCATTGTGTTTAGTTCTAGAATGTTGAATAGAATTTCTAGATAGGTTGATGGCACTAGTATTATCACATTTGATTGGAACTTGTTTTAGATGCACTCCAAAGTCCTCAAGGGTTTGTTTCATCCATAAAACTTGTGCACAACAACAACCCGCCGCAATATATTCGGCTTCGGCGGTTGAAAGTGCAACCGAATTCTGCTTTTTCGAAGACCATGAGACTAAGGAGTGGCCAAGAAATTGACAAGTTCCACTTGTACTTTTTCGATCAACTTTGCACCCGGCAAAGTCGGCATCCGAAAAGCCAATGAGATTAAAACTAGTGCCCTTGAAATACCATAAACCTAAGTTGAGAGTTCCCTTAACATATCTAAGAATTCTCTTTACGGCCACTAGGTGTGACTCCTTAGGTTGAGCTTGAAACCGAGCACACAAGTAAACACTAAACATGATGTCCGGCCTACTTGCGGTAAGATAAAGTAAACTATCAATCATACCTCGGTAGAGCTTGATATCAACATCCTTGCCTTTTTCGTCCTTATCAAGTTTAGTTGAAGCGCTCATGGGAGTATTTGTCTCTTTTGAGCTTTCTAAGCCAAATCTTTTGATTAGATCCTTTGCGTATTTGGCTTGATTGATGAATATTCCATCCTTCGTTTGCTTGACTTGGAGTCCAAGGAAGAAGGAGAGTTCGCCCATCATGCTCATTTCAAACTCATCTTGCATTAACTTAGAAAATTCTTTGCAAAGAGATTCGTTAGTAGCACCAAATATGATATCATCAACATAAATTTGTACAATGAGAAAAGCTTTATCCTTTATCTTGATAAATAATGTAGTGTCAACTTTTTCTCTTGAAAAATTATTTGAAATAAGAAAAGTGCTAAGTCTTTCATACCAAGCTCTAGGAGCTTGTTTTAAACCATAAAGTGCTTTTGAAAGTTTAAAGACATGATTGAGAAAATCGTGTTTTTCAAAATCGGGTGGTTTCTCAACATAGACTTCTTCAGAAATATATCCATTTAAGAAAGCACTTTTTACGTCCATTTGAAATAACTTGAAGTTCATGTAAGAGGCAAAAGCCAAAAAAATTCGAATAGCTTCAAGTCGAGCAACCGGTGCAAAAGTTTCATCAAAATCAATCCCTTCAATTTGGTTGAAACCTTGGGCCACTAGTCTAGCCTTGTTTCGAACCACAACACCGGATTCATCTCGCTTGTTTCGGAAGATCCATTTAGTGCCAATAACGGTATGATCACTTGGTCTTTCCACAAGCGTCCAAACTTGGTTTCGCTCAAATTGACTGAGTTCATCTTGCATCGCAATGAGCTAATTTTCGTCATTACTAGCCTCAACGAAATTTTTAGGTTCAATTTGAGATAAGAAAGCCAAGTGGTCACAAAGTAATCTAAGAGAGGATCTAGTCTTGACCTTTTGACTAGGATCTCCAATGATGGAGTCCTTGGGATGATAAGTAGCAAATTTTTACACTTTAGGTAGAGGAGTGGGTTCATTATCTTTAGAAATGAACTCCTCAACTTTCTTGGATTGTACAATCTCTTGTGGTGTGGAATTTATATTTAACTTATCAAAATCAAGAAGATCATCTTCAATAGAAGTATCATTTTTCTTAGATTCTTCAAAGAGAACATGCATGCTTTCCTCTATTACCAAAGTTCGTCGATTATAGACTCGATAAGCTTTGCTAGTAGAGGAACATCCCAAGAATATTGCTTCATCGGATTTAGCATCAAACTTTCCCAACTTATCTTTTGTGTTCAAGATGAAATATTTACAACCAATAATTTTAAAATAATCAATATTAGAAATTCTACTATACCATAACTCAAAGGGGGTTTTTTCAAGAATTGGTCGAATTAGAACACGGTTCATGATGTAACAAGCCGTGTTTATGGCTTCGGCCCAAAAATACTTTGGCAACTCCCCCTCAATTAACATAGATCTAGCCATCTCTTGGAGAGATCTATTTTTGCGTTCAACAACCCCATTTTGTTGAGGTGTACGAGGGGTAGCAAACTGATGTTCTATTCCCAATTCATTGCAAAACTCCTCAAAGTTACGGTTTTCGAATTCACCACCATGATCACTTCTAATTTTAGAAATTATACAATATTTTTTCATTTTGAACACGAAAGACAAAGTCTATGAAGAATTTAAAAGTGTCATACTTGTGTCTCAAAAATAAGGTCCAAGTATATCTTGAGTAATCATCAACAATTACAAAAACATAGTTACTTCCACCAAGGCTAGAGACATCAATTGGACCAAAGAGATCCATATGGATTAACTCCAAAGGCCTAGATGTAGAAATAATATTTTTGGATTTAAAAGAAGATTTTACTTATTTTGCTTGAGCACAAGCACTACAAACCTCATCTTTGGCATAGTTAATTTTAGGTAAACCTTTTACAAGTTTTTTCTTGGAAAGTTTTGAAAGAGAATCTATACTAGTATGAGCTAGCCTTTTATGCCAAAGCCAAGATTCGTTAATTTGAACCGAAAAATATTTTTCACCTTCATGAGAAAGTTTGCTTAGATCAACGGTGTAGACATTCTTGGATCTAAAGCCCATAAAAGCTACCTCATTTGTAGAAGGATCAAGAATGCTACAATGAGATGCTTCGAACTTTACAAAATAGCCTTTGTCACACAATTGACTAATGCTCAATAAATTGTGCTTAAGGCCATCAACTAAAAGAACATTTGAAATATTAACCTTCCACATGAAAATTTCTTGCCAATTCACACTATTTGGTCGAGATATAAGTTGGCACAACTCTATTTGGATGAGGTCATGCGTCTACATGGGGTTCCTGCATCGATCGTATCGGATCAGGATCCCCGTTTTGTATCCCAGTTTTGAAGAGTTTACATGATACATTGGGCACACGGCTCGATTTTAACATTACATTTCATCCTCAAACGGGCGGTCAATCGGAATATTGATGAGATAATAAGGCTTCATAGAATCCCGACCTCTTTTGTTTCTGACAGGGACCCGAGATTCATTTCGCACTTCTAGAGGAGTTTACAAGCAGCCTTAGATACTCAGTTGCATTTCAGCAATGCATTTCACCCGCAGACAGATGGGAAGTCTGAGAGAACGATTCAAATATTTGAGAGTATGTCGAGAGCATGCATCCTCGATTATGGTGGTGGTTGGCATCGACAACTAGCGATGGCGGAGTTTGCATACAATTACAGTTATCAGTAAGTATCAAGATGGCTCCATTTGAAGTATTATAGGGAAGGAAGTGTCGATCACTGTTATATTGGAGTGATATTGTGAAAAAAAAAACTCTGGGTCTGAATATTATGATTGAAACAGAAGAAAGCATCTTGTGATTACCCGAACCCGACAGAAGAGTTATGTAGATATTCGATGATGAGACTTTGAGTTCTAGATGGGAGATCATGTATTCTTAAAGATTTCGCCGTCTAAAAGAATTAAACATATGAAATCTATCGCAATATTCTCTTACTTCCACATGAAAATCGGCAGATTTTGAAGTATTCCGACGGGAGGTAATGTTTCGCTTTTACTTGTTGACACATTAAACATTGTGCCACAAAGCGTCCAATGTCTCTTTTCATCCCCGGCAATCAATAGTACATTTTTTAATTCTTGTACACTTAGATGCCGCCCTATGTATAACATATGGAGATTGATGAGATTCCCTCAGAATCTCCCCACAGATTTTCTCGTCCTTAGGCACTCACCACCGACCCCGAAATCGAATAGTGCTTTTTGAGTCCATACTAAACTCATCGGCCCGCCCACTTTTAATGTCGCTCTGCACCTTTTAGAGTTTCGGGTCCGAAAATTATTTTTCTTTTATCCTCTTCAACAAGGTCGGCTGAATCACTAGACATAAATGTTCTGGGGGCGCCCTGAGTTTCGAATTTCAAGTCGAACCGCCTCATCTCCGTAAGGAAGTACGGCTGAATTGTGATCATCGTCGTGAAGTTCTCTATGGATTTCCTACTGAGCGCACCGGCCACTACATTAGCTTTTCCTAGATGGTACAAGATAGTTATGTCATAATTCTTTAATAGCTCCAACAATCTCTGTTGTCTTAGATTCAACTCCTTTTGAGTGAATAAGTACTTCAAACTCTTGTGATCTGTATAAACATCGCGATGCTCACTGTAAAAGTAGTGTCTCTACAGGTTAAGTGCGAAGACTGCCACTGTGAGGACTGAGAATTTGGTTGTGTAGCTAAACTCTTTGTTGACGATGTTTTTGTGTGTAACTCAATTACATAAGCACTCGTCAAGTTTCAGGAGAAAACGAGTTAGGATAGAGAAGTTACGCGATCTTTAGTAATCACTTAAAGTGAATAGTAACTCGGGTTTTCCGGTGAGGCCAATAAGTAGTGATGGCTTCTGGTGAGTATCGGACTCTGTTCATAGTGATCAAATAGCTCGTTCGCAATGGTTCAACTGTCCTGGACCCAATGGCACTGACGGATTTGGGTTTTGACGCAAGGTTTCCAAAGAAATTGGATCTTATCGCAAAGAGGGTTTTTGTTCTTTGCTATTCTTGCGTTGTATAACTTCTCGTGCTCCGTGCGTGTGTCCTGGAGTAGGGTGGAGGATGGTTCAGGTACGTACTAGTGGTAGGAAATTCAAATTCGAATTTGAATTTGAGGTTTATTTGATTTACACATATATATATATATATATGTGTGGTTTTTGGAAAATTGGAGAGAGGATGGCTTTCGTCGCAAATCGGCGACCAATTCGAATGAAACAAAATTGTGAGTTCGATGTTTCGGCAGTGCTGAACGCACTGGCATGATCCATTCGAAAATCCGATGGACGGATCGCCGGATATCGCATGATTATCGAGGAGAGGTCAAAATGGCATTTTTGTATCTCGCACGAAACCCTATATATTTTATGTACTGAATCGTGCGAGATCGGACGTGGGGGTACGTTCGCGTCTTTTATACGCGCTGTGGGGGACTCAGTATTAAATAGTGAGAATTGGTGGACTCGTGTGCAATTATACCCCCGGTTTGCGGTAACGAGCAACTAAACCTCGTTAATTACATAAAATAATGCAATTTTATGTAATGGTTGAAAGTTTTATGCAATTTTGCATCTTGTGGCTGCTGTGGGCAGTACGTGTGTGTGGTAGGTGATCTCTGGACTAATCGTCCAAGGTCCAATGCCTCCGCGAAAATCGAAAATCAATTTCGGTGCGTTTTTTGGCGAAATTCGCCGACGGAACGCGGGTTCGGTTCGGATTTCTCCCGACGTTGTTAGAGTACACTATGTGTTGCCGCTAAGCCTTGTTGGCTAGTCACTTACATCGTTCCGAAGGTTCGGAGACGACGAGTGAGCGACGGTGGGTTCAGTGTCGAAATTGACACTTTCGTAAACCCGGATCGAAACGGTTATCCGACTATAATCGTTCTGATGTGAGATCTTGTGTTTGCTGCCAAGATATCCAAAACAATGTGTTTGGTGGCAGCGGGTGACTCGTGGCGCGAGTCGGTGAGTTCCGAGATACTTCGTGGGTCCTGGCGGAATCCCGGTGCGATTTTCGGGACTTCCGGCGAGTTACGGTAATCGATTTTGGGAAACCGATTTCCGTAGGATTATGTGTGGGACTTGTGTGAGTTCTTTCTTTGAGTCAGTAGGGGTTTGTCTCTGACTCGGTGGAACCATCGTAGGTTCGGTTGACTTCTTGCACGTCCAGAATTCAGACGCGACGGTGACAGGTGGGTACTTCGATCCAAAGTCGGTAAAGTGGTGCCTGCTCGGTGATCTCTATCCTTGTTAACTTCTTTCGTTACTTGATATTGGTTGAGCATTCTTTCACCACTTGACTTCGTAGTTAATCACTCTACAGTTATTCCTATTTCATATGGTCATGATCTGGTAGTAGAGTGATGTTCCTGATGATTCGACATTAGTTGACTTCATAGTCAGCGACACTCATATTCAAACATGATATGATTTGACATTAGTTGACTTTGTAGTCGGTGACATTTCTAACGGTCTATTACATGACTTGCTCTGTTTGATCTGATTGGTCGGTGATATTGTTCTATCCTTGAGATAGAGGTTGACCTGGTTGGTCGGTTACACTTTGTTGGAATTTACTTCGGATATCCGCCGACAGTGGGCTATTGAGTATATCGCATCGATCGCCACCGCTCATATGCATTTCACGTACACCAGCGGTCTGATCCAACGCAGGAGGGTGTTCTTTTCCGAAAAAGTGGTCGTACATCCGTCCCGTGAGCTCAGCGGTCATTTGCTGGGTTATATGCCAGGGAGACCCCGGCGGTCATTTGCTCGGGTCAAATCCCTGCTAGAGCGGGAGTGGCTTAGCCTGAGGTCTTTAGACCAATACGGCAGGTAGATTGGGTATTTTTGGATGATCTGTCCGGTTGATGCATACTTGCATTCTCTTCTGCATTACAGAAGCGGTTAGTTATATTTTCCTTTACTGTTGTTTACCCCTGTATCTTTGCTACTATAGTTATGATATCCATGTATGCATTCTGTTCTACTTTATAGTAGCGGTTAGTTATATGTTCTATTACTGTCGTTTTCCTTCCGGTATTACTGCTATTGTATTTGTGATATCTGCTCATGACTTTGGTTATTTCTTCTTGTACCGGTGAGTACTCCTCGCCTTCATCGGTTTGCGGTACCCACTGGGAGGGAAGACATGTTTACATGTTCTCACCCCCCACTATTTTTCAGGTGACGCGGGCGGTGAGGGTTGGGATGATGCGTTAGGACGGTGCTAGATAGTTGTACCCGGGGTTATCCGTTGATGATGTTCTGTAACCTTCTGTTGGATTGGTTTAGTTCCTCACCCACTGATGTTCATATGTTAAGTTATGTATCTGAATTATTGTTATATTATGATCATTAGATGTTGTGTTGTGTGGTTGCATGTGTGGTTGTCTATGTGTCGTATTGCTACGTCGTGCATGTACAAAGGAGACTCTGTCCATCCATACAGAGGATCTTTTGTTCATGTGGCGGGTCTGTGTGCGTCCGCGGGGTGTTCTCAAAGGTGTTCAAAAAAAAACTTACACGTTTTTCGCTAGCTTTCCTAAAAAGGATTTATAAAAGAACCTCGGGGCGTGACAGATTAAGATGGTATCAGAGAAAATGTCAACCACAATCAACCACGGTACAATGACCCGTAGGATGACCTAAGGCATATAGGTACGTGAGAGCGCGGGGTTGTTGGGATTAAGTCCCTGTGTCTGGGTCGAGATTTAATGATCTCAAGGTGTATGTTTTTCTATTATCACCCCGTGTTTTGTGCTACAGGTTTTTGTTCACTTCTTACCTTGTGGAGGTTTTGCGGTATTGGCGTAGGCTCGTGCTTCTACTGAGAGTGGTAGCGGTTTACCAGGCTGATATCAAGTGGCAGGGTGAGATTCCCGGGCATTGCCACTCGTTGGTTGGTGGTGGCCTTTACAGGCCAGGTGACGGCACTGATTGGGTCTGCGCAGTTGATTCGACTGCTTTTGGCTAGGTCCCACTTCCTTGTAGAGCACGAGAGCCACTGCGAGCGTCTCTACGGAGACGACACTAAGATCAGTCACGGTCGTGACTATAGTGGGGGCTACTTGAGTATAGCCCAGGGTTCGGTAGCGGCAGCTTGGGCGGCTGCGATGTTGGTGTTTCTCTCTTTGGCCTTGTGGGTATGGCTGTGATGCTTACCTCTTATTTCTTTTGATTGTGGAATCATCAGTGTAGGCCTTTCGATCTCTTCAACTAGTTCTTACGTTGAACTGACGTTTGTTGGAACTAGTTCGACACAATTTTGGTGTCGGGTCTCCATTGGTGCATACATCATATGCGGATATCCTAACATGCAAATTGGTGTGTTATGGGATTGTAGGTGGTCATTGTTGACTTTCGTTTTGTCGCAAGATATTCCAGGGTGTTATTGGAGTTCTCGAAGTTTTGGGGATTGTTTGGGTGTAGTACGGAAATCGGTTAAAGAAACCATTTCCTTAAGCCTTAGTTTTGCGCGGTTCGCGACCTAGTGTCGCTACCAGCTATTGGATGTTGAGAGCCAAAAGACTCTTAGTGAGTTGGCTCAGGGTTGACCTGATTTCGAACGTCGACTTGCAAAGTCGATGTTTCGACGGTTTTGGTTGTTAACTTTTGGGTTCAGTAAAGATGTATTAGGTGGCTTGATACTTCGATTTGTCGCGCTTCCAACTTATTATTGGCAGTGGATCTTCAGGTACTTTGCTTTTTTTTTTGGTAAGTACGTTGGCTGTAGACAACATAGTTTCAAAAGTTGGGACGAAATACCTTTTCCCGCTGGGGAGTATCTGGATTGGGTCGGTGTGGTCTCTTGCAAGACGAACTATAAAGATTGTCTTGTGGGAAAGCTTGAGTGGTGATCATCCCTGATCACGTAGTGAGCCTGGGGTTATTCCCTGGCAGGTTTGCGCAGTTGATTTATCGTCACTGCTGGTGGTTTAGACTCTGGTTTAAGTCTGATGCTTATTAGCTATGTAATTGTGCCTTTCACAACTAAAAGGTTTGCTTTGGTTGGTAATCTCGGTCTTTTGCCTGGAGGTTTGGAATCGCGATTGATGAGTGTCGTGAGCCTGGTTGTTGGCTCCGAGGTCGCTGTGTGTGATGGCGTACAAGGGTTACGACAAGGCTTATCGTACAACCTCGGAGTGGAATGCTTGTCCAGTCACTTAGTGACAGGTTTGCCTTGATCTCACTGAGACTGGTGTTTGGTGTTGCTAGGAACATCGATCACTGGGGTTCCTTTTGGGACGGCAGCGACAGGGTCTCGTAGAGACAGGTGTTGGGCATCACTGGTGGTTATTATCGCATATTGCGATTGGCAACCCTATGCACCAAGTGATGGACTTGCAAGGAACTTTTGTTGGTTTGATTGAAATATTGTGGGAACAAAATTGTCAAGCTCAATTGGTAATGGCAGTCTTGGACCTTTTGGCCCAGGCGGAAGGTGAGGTCTTGGACCTAGGAATGTCGAATACCGCAAGTTGGTTTTCGATGCTAAGGGTTTGACTTCGGCTGTGTGTATTTCAGACTTGTGGTGTTGTCTCGGGACTTTTCTGCGTGAACTTTCGACGTAGTTGAGTCGGTTACTGCTACGCGGACTAAGGTTGGGTGGACCTAGAGTTTCTGAGTGGGGAGTTATTATCCCAGTTTTGGCAGATATGGGATAGGATAGTCCTGGTCGCGGTACTATTTTTGTCCGCAGGTTATTGGATGGTGGTGTTCCCGGTGGTTTTGGTCCATAGATTTTGGGTTGGTATGTTTTCCCCTCGCCTCGTCCGAGTGGGACCGTAGTTTTATTCTCGCCTACTTCGGAGATTGATCTATCCTGATTCAAGGCTAGGAATTTGAATCGGGGGTAGCATCAATACTCGAAGGAGAAACCAATAGCAATTTGGTATCCGAATTTGATTATGGTAGGGTGCATAGTCAAGTTTCGGGGACGAAACTTTTTTTAAAGGGGGGATAATGTGAGGACCGAGAATTTGGCTGTGTAGCAAAACTCTTTGTTGACGATATTTTTGTGTGTAACTCAATTACATAAGCACTCGTCAAGTTTCAGGAGAAAACGAGTTAGGATAGAGAAGTTACGCGATCTTTACTAATCACTTAAAGTGAATAGTAACTCGGGTTTTCCGGTGAGGCCAATGAGTAGTGATGGCTTCTGGTGAGTATCGGACTCTGTTCATAGTGATCCAATAGCTCGTTTTTAACGGTTTGACTGTCCTGGACCCAATGGCACTGACGGATTTGGTTTTTGATGCAAGGTTTCCAAGAAAATTGGATTTTATCGCAAAGAGGGTTTTTGTTCTTTGCTATTCTTGCGTTGTATAACTTCTCGTGCTCCGTGCGTGTGTCCTGGAGTAGGGTGGAGGATGGTTCAGGTACCTACCAGTGGTAGGAAATTCAAATTCGAATTTGAATTTGAGGTTTATTTGATTCACACACACACACACACACACACACACACACACACACACACACACACACACACACACACACACACACACACATATATATATATATATATATATATACACACACATATATATATATATATGTGTGTGTGTGTGTGTGTGTGTGTGTGTGTGTGTGTGTGGTTTTTGGAAAATTGGAGAGAGGATGGCTTTCGTCGCAAATCGGCGACCAATTCGAACGAAACAAAATTGTGAGTTTGATGTTTCGGCAGTGCTGAATGCACTGGCGTGATTCGTTCGGAAATTCGATTGACGGATCACCGGATATCGCATGATTATCGAGGAGAGGTCAAAATGGCATTTTTGTATCTCGCGCGAAACCCTCTATATTTTATGTACCGAATCGTGCGAGATCGGATGTGGGGGTACGTTCGCACATTTTACACGCGCTGTGGGGGACTCAGTATTAAATAGTGAGAATTGGTGGACTCGTGTGCAATTATACCACCTTGTTTATATGAGCCACTTAGGGTTTTCATGGATGAAAACCCGAATCTTAGCCTAACAACCCTCATCCGAGCCCCTGCCCCCTTCTCCTCCCTCCCCTGTGTGTGCCGCGCGCCTCCCGGCCACAGCCGACCGAGCTGCGGCCGGCCAACAGCTATCTCCCTCTCTTTTCTCTCACATCCTCTACCACCCCTCCACATCTCGGCTTGGGAGCCTGGCAGGGTGAGCCCCCACCCTCGGGCTACCCTCCGGCGACACCCCGGATCTCTGGCGAGCCCCCGCCGGCGGTCGTAGCCGCCCCGAGAGCCGCGTGTTGCATGCTCTCGGCCAAGCTTGGGCTGGCGCGGCCGAGTTCAGTTGCGCCGGGTTTCCAGCTGCCGGCCGCCGTCCCCGATCCTTCCCCTCGGTCCCAGAAGAGACCCGCGCCCCTCCCTAGCCTCTCCGATCGTCGCCGTGGCCGGAGAAGCTCGTTGAGCCCGAGGCTAACACATGCGGGCTCGGGATGCTCCAGCGCCGCCACCGCCGCCTTCCGCCGCCGTTCAGCGTGAGTGCCGGCTCCTCGTGGTCGGCCGCACCCGGTTGCTGCCGGCGCCCCCGTCGTCGGAGCTTCCTGTCGGCCGGAATGAGCCCGTGTTCTCCACTGGATTCCTGCGGCTAGGGCATCATTGCCCGCCGTCGCCGTTGCCGCCGCCTCCCGTCGCCGTTGCCGCCGCCTCCCGTCGCCGGCCGACGCGCAACTCGGCCTCCCTCCGTCGCCCGCACCCGCCTGCCGTAGGTGCGCCCGCCGCCGAGCCGCCGCCGGCCGTGTCCTAGGCCCCATCTGCCCGGTAAGCTTAAATAAAGCTATTTTTGGGAGTTTTTGGGTTGTCTCCACTGTTCCAGCGATCCGGGGCTGTTCCAATGCCTCCGGAGGTGAGCACAGTGATTGTCGATGAGTGCTGATCACAGCGCTCACCTCATTTGTGGTCAGCGGGTTTCGAATCTGTAGATTCGACGTGGTTTACTCATAGTGCGCGTAGTTCGCTGAACTTTGAGTCGCTCCCGCGCCTTCCACAGTGAGCCGCTGTGCTCCGGATAGTGAGCACGGCTTCCGGCGTGTCGAGATCTGTCAGCCTGTGTCTCGGCTGACCCCGTAAACCCCCGGTTTGCGGTAACGAGCCACTAAACCTCGTTAATTACATAAAATAATGCAATTTTATGTAATGGTTGGGAGTTTTATGCAATTTTGCATCTTGTGGCTGCTGTGGGCAGTATGTGTGTGTGGTAGGTGATCACTGGACTGATCGTCCAAGGTCTAATGCCTTCGCAAAAATCGAAAATCAATTTTGGTGCATTTTTCGGCGAAATTTGCCGACGGAACGCGGTTTCGGTTCGGATTTCTTCCGATGTTGTTAGAATACACTATGTGTTGCCGCCAAGCCTTGTTGGCTGCTCACTTACATCGTTCCGAAGGTTCGGAGACGACGAGTTAGCGACGGTGGGTTCCGGTGTCGAAATTGACACTTTCGTGAACCCGGATCTGAACGTTTATCCGACGATAATCATTCTGATGTGAGATCTTGTGTTTGCTGCCAAGATATCCAAAACGATGTGTTTGGTGGCAGCGGGTGACTCGTGGCACGAGTCGGTGAGTTCCGAGACACTTCGTGGGTCCCGGCGGAATCCCGGTGTGATTTTCGGGACTTTCGGCGAGTTACGGTAATCGGTTTTGGGAAACCAATTTCCATAGGGTTATGTGTTGGACTTGTGCGAGTTCTTTCGTTGAGTCAGTAGGGGTTTGTCTCTGACTCGGTGGAACCATCGTAGGTTCTGTTGACTTCTTGCGCGTCCAGGATTCAGACGCGACTGTGATAGGTGGGTACTTCGATCCGAAGTCGGTAAAGTGGTGCCTGCTCGGTGATCTCTATCCATGTTAACTTCTTTCGTTACTTGATATTGGTTGAGCATTCTTTCACCACTTGACTTCGTAGTTAATCACTCTACAATTATTCCTATTTCATATGGTCATGATCTGGTAGTAGAGTGATGTTCCTGATGATTTGACATTAGTTGACTTCATAGTCGGCGACACTCGTATTCAAACATGATATGATTTGACATTTGTTGGAACTAGTTCTTACGTTGAACTGACATTTGTTGGAACTAGCTCGACACAGTTTTGGTGTCGGGTCTCCGTTGGTGCATACATCGTATGCGGATATCCTAACATTCAAATTGGTGTGTTATGGGATTGTAGGTGGTCATTGTTGACTTTCGTCTTGTCGCGAGATATTCCAGGGTGTTGTCGGAGTTCTCAAAGCTTTGGGGATTGTTTAGGTGTAGTACAGAAATCGGTTAAAGAAATCATTTCCTTAAGCCTTAGTTTTGCGCGGTTCGCGACCTAGTGTCGCTACCAGCTATTGGATGTTGAGAGCCAAAAGACTCTAAGTGAGTTGGCTCAGGGTTGACCTCATTTCGAACGTCGACTTGCAAAGTCGATGTTTCGACTGTTTTGGTTGTGAACTTTTGGGTTCAGTAAAGATGTATCAGGTGGCTTGATACTTCGATTTGTCGCGCTTCCAACTTATTGTTGGCAGTGGATCTTCAGGTATTTCGCTTTTCTTTTGGTAAGTACGTTGGCTGCAGACAACGTAGTTTCAAAAGTTGGGACGAAATACCTTTTCCCCCTGGGGAGTATCTGGATTGGGTCGGTGTGGTCTCTTGCAAGACGAACTATAAAGATTGTCTTATGGGAAAGCTTGAGTGGTGATCATCCCTGATCACGTAGTGAGCATGGGGTTATTCCCTGGAAGGTTTGCGCATTTGATTTATCGTCACTTCTGGTGGTTTCGACTCTGGTTTAAGTCTGATGCTTATTAGCTCTGTAATTCTGCCTTTCACAACTAAAATGTTTGCTTTGGTTGGTAATCTCGGTCTTTTGCCGGGAGCTTTGGAATCACGATTGATGAGTGTCGTCAGCCTAGTTGTTGGCTCCGAGGTCGCTGTGTGTGATGGCGTACAAGGGTTACGCTGAGGCTTATCGTACAACCTCGAAGTGGAATGCTTGTCCAGTCACTTAGTGACAGGTTTGCCTTGGTCTCACTGAGACTGGTGTTTGGTGTTGCTAGGAACATCGATCGCTGGGGTTCCTTTTGGGACGGCAGCGACAGGGTCTCGTAGAGACAGGTGTTGGGCATCACTGGTAGTTATTATCGCATATTGCGATTGGCAACCCTATGCACCAAGTGATGGACTTGCAAGGAACTTATGTTGGTTTGATTGAAATATTGAGCGAACAAAATTGTCAAGCTCAATTGGTAATGGCACTCTTGGACCTTTTGGCCTAGGCGGAAGGTGAGGTCTTGGACCTAGGAATGTCGAATACCGCAAGTGGGTTTTCGATGCTAAGGGTTTGACTTCGGCTGTTTGTATTTCACACTTGTGGTGTTGTCCCGGGACTTTTTTTGCGTGAACTTTCGACGTAGTTGAGTCGGTTACTGCTACGCGGACCAAGGTTGGGTGGACCTAGAGTTTCTGATTAGGGAGTTATTATCCCAGTTTTGGCAGATATGGGATCGGATAGTCCTGGTCGCGGTACTATTTTTGTCCGTAGGTTATTGGATGGTGGTGATCCCGGTGGTTTTGGTCCATAGATTTTGGGTTGGTATGTTTTCCCTTCGTCTCGTCCGAGTGGGACCGTAGTTTTATTCTCCCCTACTTCGGAGATTGATCTATCCTGATTCAAGGCAAGGAATTTGAATCGGGGGTAGCATAAATACTCGAAGGAGAAACCAATAGCGATTTGGTATTCGAATTTGATTATGGTAGGTGCGTAGTCAAGTTTCGGGGACGAAACTTTTTTTATGGGGAGGATAATGTGAGGACTGAGAATTTGACTGTGTAGCTAAACTCTTTGTTGATGATGTTTTTGTGTGTAACTTACTTACATAATCACTCGTCAAGTTTCAGGAGAAAACGAGTTAGGATAGAGAAGTTACACGATCTTTACTAATCACTTAAAGTGAATAGTAACTCAGGTTTTCTGGTGAGGCCAATGAGTAGTGATGGCTTCTGGTGAGTATCGGACTCTGTTCATAGTGATCCAATAGCTCATTTTCAACGGTTCGACTGTCCTGGACCCAATGGCACTGACGGACTTGGGTTTTGACGCAAGCTTTCCAAGAAAATTGGATTTTATCGCAAAGAGGGTTTTTGTTCTTTGCTATTCTTGCATTATATAACTTCTCGTGCTCCGTGCGTGTGTCCTGGAGTAGGGTGGAGGATGGTTTAGGTACCTACCAGTGGTAGGAAATTCAAATTCGAATTTGAATTTGAGGTTTATTTGATTTACACATATATATGTGTGGTTTTTGGAAAATTGGAGAGATGATGGCTTTCGTCGCAAATCGGCGACCAATTCGAATGAAACAGAATCGTGAGTTCGATGTTTCGGCAGTGCTGAACGCGCTGGCAAGATCCATTCGGAAATTCGATGGACGGATCGCCGGATATCGCATGATTATCGGGGAGTGGTCAAAATGGCATTTTTGTATCTCGCACGAAACCCTCTATATTTTATGTATTGAATCATGCGAGATCGGACGTGGGGGTACGTTCGCGCGTTTTACACGCGCTGTGGGGGACTCAGTATTAAATAGTGAGAATTGGTGGACTCGTATGCAATTATACCACCTTGTACACAAATGAAAACCCTAACCCTAGCCTAGCCACCCTCATCCGAGCCCCTGCCCCCTTCTTCTCCCTCCCGTGTGTGCGCCTCGCGCCTCCCGGCCGCCGCCGACCGAGCTCCGGCCGGCCAACAGCCATCTCCCTCTCTTTTCTCTCACATCCTCCACCACCCCTCCTCATCTCGGCTTGGGAGCCTGGCAGGGTGAGCCCCCACCCTTGGGATACCCTCCGGCGACACCTTGGATCTCCGGCGAGCCCCCGCCGCTGGTCGTAGCCGCCCCGAGAGCCGCGTGTTGCATGCTTGCGGCCAAGCTTGGGCTGGCGTGGCCGAGTTCAGTTGCGCCGGGTTTCCAGCCGCCGGCCGCCGTCCCCGATCCTTCCCCTCGGTCCCAGAAGAGGCCCGCGCCCCTCCCTAGCCTCTCCGATCGTCGCCGTGGCTGGAGAAGCTCACTGAGCCAGAGGCTAACTCATGCGGGCTCGGGATGCTCCAGCGCCGCCACCGCCGCTTTCCGCCGCCGGCTAGCGTGAGCGCCAGCTCCCCCTGGTCGGTCGCACCCGGCTGCTGCCGGCGCCCCCGTCGCCGGAGCTCCCTGTCGGCCGGAATGAGCCCGTGTTCTCCACTGGATTCCTGCGGCTAGGGCATCATTGCCCGCCGTCGCCGTTGCCGCCGCCTCCCATCGCCGGCCGACGCATGCCCGGCCTCCCTCCGTCGCCCGCACCAGCTTGCCGCCGGTGCGCCCGCAACCGAGCCGCCGTCGGCCGTGTCCTAGGTCCCCTCTGCCCAGTAAGCTTAAATGAAGCTATTTTTGGGAGTTTTTGGGTTGTCTCCACTGTTCCAGCGACCCGGGGCTGTTCCGATGCCTCCGGAGGTGAGTACTGTGATTGTCGATTAGTGCTGATCACAGCACTCACCTCATTTGTGGTCAGCGGGTTTCGAATCTATAGATTCGACGTGGTTTACTCATAGTGCGCATAGTTCGCTGAACTTTAGGTCAATCCCGCACCTTCCACAGTGAGCCGCTGTGCTCCGGATAGTGAGCACGGCCTCCGGCGTGTCGAGATCTGTCAGCCTGTGTCTCGGCTGACCCCGTAAACCCTCGATTTGCGGTAACGAGCCACAAAACCTCGTTAATTACATAAAAGAATGCAATTTTATGTAATGGTTGGGGGTTTTATGCAATTTTGCATCTTGTGGCTACTGTGGGCAGTACGTGTGTGTGGTAGGTGATCTCTGGACTGATCGTCCAAGGTCTAATGCCTTCGCGGAAATCGAAAATCGATTTCGGTGCGTTTTTCGGCGAAATTCGCCGACGGAACGCGGTTTCGGTTCGAATTTCTTCCGACGTTGTTAGAGTACACTATGTGTTGCCGCTAAGCCTTGTTGACTGGTCACTTACATCGTTCCGAAGGTTCGGAGACGACGAGTGAGCGACGGTGGGTTCCGGTGTCGAAATTGACACTTTTGGGAACCCGGATCGGAACGGTTATCCGACGATAATCGTTCTGATGTGAGATCTTGTGTTTGCTGCCAAGATATCCAAAACGATGTGTTTGGTGGCAGCGGGTGACTCGTGGCACGAGTCGGTGAGTTCCGAGACACTTCGTGGGTCCCGGCGGAATCCCGTTGCGATCTTCGGGACTTCCGGCGAGTTACGGTAATCGGTTTTGGGAAACCGATTTACGTAGGATTATGTGTGGGACTTGTGTGAGTTCTTACGTTGAGTCAGTAGGGGTTTGTCTCTGACTCGGTGGAACCATCGTAGGTTCGGTTGACTTCTTGCGCGTCCAGGATTCAGACGCGACTGTGACAGGTGGGTACTTCGATCCGAAGTCGGTAAAGTGGTGCCTGCTCGGTGATCTCTATCCTTGTTAACTTCTTTCGTTACTTGATATTGGTTGAGCATTCTTTCACCACTTGACTTCGTAGTTAATCACTCTACAGTTATTCCTATTTCATATGGTCATGATCTGGTAGTAGAGTGATGTTCCTGATGATTTGACATTAGTTGACTTCATAGTCGGGGACACTCGTATTCATACATGATATGATTTGACATTAGTTGACTTCGTAGTCGGTGACATTTCTAACGGTCTATTGCATGACTTGCTCTGTTTGATCTGATTGGTCGGTGATATTGTTCTATCCTTGAGATAAAGGTTGACCTGGTTGGTCGGTTACACTTTGTTGGACTTTACTTCGGCTATCCGCTGACAACGGGCTATTGCTCATATTCATTTCACGTACACCAGCAGTCTGATCCATCGCAGGAGGGTATTCTTTTCCGAAAAAGTGGTCGTACATCCGACCCGTGAGCTCAGCGGTCATTTGCTAGATTATATGCCAGGGAGACCCCAGCGGTCATTTGCTCGGGTCACATCCCTGCTAGAGCGGGAGTGGCTTAGCCTGAGGTCTTTAGACCAATACGACAGGTAGATTGGGTATTTTTGGATGATCTGTCCGGTTGATGCATACTTGCATTCAATTCTGCATTACAGTAGCGGTTAGTTATATTTCCCTTTACTGTTGTTTACCCTTGTATCTTTGCTACTATAGTTATGATATCCATGTATGCATTCTGTTCTACTTTATAATAGCGGTTAGTTATATGTTCTATTACTGTCATTTTCCTTCCAGTATTACTGCTACTGTATTTGTGATATCTGCTCATGACTTTGGTTATTTCTTCCTGTACCGGTGAGTACTCCTCGCCTTCGTCGGCTTGCAGTACCCACTGCGAGGGGAGACATGTTTACATGTTCTCACCCCCCACCATTTTTCAGGTGACGCGGGCGGTGAGGGTTGGGATGATGCATGAGGACGGTGCTAGATAGTTGTACCCAGGGTTATCCATTGATGATGTTCAGTAACTTCTGTTGGATTGGTTTAGTTCCTCACCCACTGATGTTCATATGTTAAGTGATGTATCTGAATTATTGTTATATTATGATCATTAGATGTTGTGTTGTGTGGTTGCATGTGTGGTTGTCTATGTGTTGTATTGCTACGCCGTGCATGTACAAAGGAGACTCTGTCCGTCCATACAGAGGATCCTTTGTTCATGTGGCAGGTCTGTGTGCGTCCATGGGGTGTTCTCAAAGGTGTTCAAAAAAAAAAACTTACGTGTTTTCCGCTCGCTTTCCTAAAAAGGATTTATAAAAGAACCCCGGGGCGTGACAGCCACCGCTAGCTCTAAGTCATGGGCGGGATAATTCTATTCATAGTTTTTCAACTGATGGGAGGTATAGGCAATGACCTGCCCGCGCTGCATAAATACACACCTAAGACCATTCCGCAATGCATCACTATACACCATGAAGTTTTCCTCCGCGACTGGCAAGGCGAGAATTGAAGCTGTGGTCAACTTGTCCTATACTTCTTTGAAGCTTTGATCGCAATATTCGCTTCAAATGAACTTGATTCCCTTGCGGGTAAGGCATGTCAATGGGCTGGAGCACGAACTGCTGATAATACCCTGCAAGATCGAGAATACTACGTACCTCGGCGACATTGGTCGGTCGGGGCTAATTCTTTATTTCCTCAACTTTTTTCGAGTCTACTGATACTCCATTCTCGAAAATAACTTGTTCCAAGAAGGCGACTTCTTGGATCCAAATTAAAAATTGAACTTCTTCAATTTGGCAAATAACTAGTGCTTTCGAAGAACTTGTAGCACTATTCAGAGATGCTCTTTGCATTCTTCATCACTTCGGGAGTAGATTAGGATACTGTCTATGAATACCACGATTAACCTGTCTAACAAAGGTTTGAATATAGGGCTCATTAAATCCATAAATGCTATCGGGGCATTACTGAGCCCAAACAATATGACCGTGAATTCGTAGTGTCCATACCGCATTTGGAACTCTTGATAGTTATCTTATTAAGATGACGGTAGTCAATGCACAACCATAGCGAACTATCCTTTTTCTTACCAAATAGCATTGGAGCTCCCCAAGGCGACACGCTTGGTTTGATGAAGCCCTTGTCCAATAGGTGTTGCAACTGAGCTTTTAACTCAGCCGGTGCCATTTGATACGGAGCCGACAAAAAAGCTATGCGGATATCCGACAGCGAGACCTTGAGTTTCAAGTGGGAGATCATATATTTATGAAGGTTTCACCATCTAAAGGGATAATGAGGTTCGAGATACATGGGAAGCTTAGCCCACGATATATTGGACCAATTGAGATACTTGAACGAGTTGGACCAGTGGCCTACCGATTGGCTCTACGCCGAAATTAGCAGGAGTCTATGATGTATTTCACGTTTCTTGCTTGAGGAGATTCATCTTTGACTCCTCACATGTAATCGACTTTACTCCACTTGAGCAAGAGGAGGATTTGAGCTTTGAGGAATGCTCGATTCAAATTTTGGCACGAGAAATTGAAAATTGCGAAATCGGATAATTTCATATGTGAAACTTTTGTGGAGCAACCATGAAGAGCGAGAGTCCACCTGGGAGATGGAGGAGCAGATGCGGGAGTTCTACCCCTACTTATTCGAGGATTAAGGTATGTATTTAAAGTTTCGAGGACAAAATTTTTTGTAGGGGGAAAAGTGTAATATACTGGATTTTGTTAAATTAACAAAGTTACAGTTTGTGTTATTAGTTAGTACCTATTTAAGGTACTGGACTAAGTTAGAACCATTTTAGCGCAAAATTGACGCAAAACGAAATTTAGAAGTAAATTTTGGCAAAATCAGTGGGATTAGCCACTTTTCAGATGCCAAGAATTGGAACTGGGTGCTCGGAAGTATTATTTCTGACTGAATTGGCTTCGAACTCCAATTTGGACTGTCCAAAACTACTGAAGAAGCACCCAAATAGGATTCAGGCCCTGATTCCGGACACCTTAAAATTATTGTAGCAATCCGAATGTTTGTCGGTGATTATGTCAATTGGAGAAGGATCTAAAATATAATTTTGGCCTTGAACTGGGCACCAGAATGTACTATAGCAGCCCAAAATATTGATAGTTACTTAAGTCGGTAAAACGATGACTCAACATGCTTACTCACTATGCTAAGTCACTGGGTTTTCAGACACTAAATCGAGCTCCTTTAAAAGGATCTGGATGCTCCTGAGTTGGGTTTTGGATGACCGGATGCACGAGGGAGCGACCGAAAGGGCTTAAAAAGGAGGTTCCGGACACCAAATTAGGGAATCGGGCACCCGAAACATGGGTTTTGGTTGAAATTGTAATTTTTGCATTTTTTTTGGACTTTGGTGCAATTATAGCCTTATAAATACATGCCCAAGGGACTCTGCCAGCACATACAGAGAAAGAGAGAGTGAGAGAAAGAGAGAGAGAGAGAGAGAGAGAGAGAGAGAGAGAGAGAGAGAGAGTAAGAGTAAGAGGTGGAAAAAAGAGAGTGATTAAGAAGAGATCGAGAGGAAGAGTCCAAGGCAAGTTTACGAGTACATCAAAGATTTCAAAAACGTAATTCGCGAATTAGGTAAAGTATAAATTAGAATTTGATTACTTATGATGTCACGCCCCGCCGGGCCTTAAACACCAACTAGTTTACGAGTAATCCGGTGTAAATTAGAAGGGATGTCACGCCCCGCCGGGCCTTAAACACCAACTAGGTGGAAGGGATAACCGCACGGGCGCATGCACCAGACCCGCCGAACGGATAGAGTCCTTTCTATCCGCCCAAGGCGTCACAACACAAGCTTATCCATAATGTTCCAACTAGGAACGGAGTACAAGAGTTGCACAAGGAAAGCATCAACATAAAGAAGTTCTACTTCTATTACATCACATGGCATAATATTCATGTCCAAATTTTTCTTTTCCATTCCATACATTATGTCCCAAAAATATGGAATACAATTTTCATACATAAAATGAAAATCCCCTATGATATCATAATCCAAAAATAGGGGTACAACTCTACATACAACCAAAATGGAAGGGCCGCTATCTAGAGAGCTAAACCCTTGCCTCGCTCCGCCGCCTCACTCGCGGAAGGACCAGAAAAATGTGGGGTGAGAACTATAAACATAGTTCCCAGTGGGTAAGGCCACCCAAGAGAGAAGCTCGACCCACCAGGTCCAAAGAAACACCATATGCATAAGTTAGATCACATATAACTATGCAACAACTATTTACATGCTTGTAAATAAACACGAAGGATTCAACCAAATGACATATAATTTATCATTCTCTCATAGGTTCATCCTATGTCTCACATTGACTAAGTTCATTTACTTGTCATTTACTTATGGTTTCGGAATCGCCGTCTCACCATAATTGTTCCAACATTCGAGGAGTGAACTCGTCACCTCCTAGTTCGAGTAGCGAACTCGTCGCATACTCGGGATAGCGAAATCGTCGCCTACCCCGTCTCAACACCGCCATTACATGGCATGGATAGTGAACTCGTCGCATATCCGGGATAGCAACTTCGTCGCACATCCCCTCTCGACACCGCCAACTCAAGGCGAGGTAGCGAAATCGTCGCCTACCCGGGATAGCAAACTCGTCGCACATCCCGTGTCGGTACCGCCAACTCGTGGCATGGTAGCGAAATCGTCGCCTATCCGGGATAGCAAAATCGTCGCACATCCCGCTCAACACCGCCAATTCATGGCATGGTAGCGAAATCGTCGCCTACCCGCGATAGCAAAATCGTCGCACATCCCGTGTTCACATTTTTCACTTGCCAACCTAAGTCTCATGACCTTAGGTTCAAGTCACTAAGTCTCGCCTATGTTCAATAAAACTAGGCTTACTTTCTCATTATCAACCTAGGTTCCATGACTCTATGTTCCAATCTCATGTCAAACCTATGTTCAATGACACTAGGTTTCAATCTCACATGTTCCAACCTATGTTCAATAACACTAGGTTTCAATCTCACATGTTCCAACCTATGTTCAATAACACTAGGTTTCATCCTCATGTCCAACCTATGTTCAATAACACTAGGTTAACTATACATGCAACCATACAACAAGTATTAATATTTGAATTATACTTGAAATATACCTCATGCAATAGGATCTCATTGTTCATCCTATCATGATTTTTACCTTTGCCAACATGCAAATTCTAGGGTTCACAACACATACCATTTTATCTTTAAATGGATATTTACCCTAGACATGGAAGTGACCTAATCACTTCGTTAAACACAAACCCACCTCAATAGCTTTCGAATCCTTGTGTTCTTCAAGCTCCTAAATGTCCAAGCCTTGAGTTCTTGTTCCAACCCAAGCTTCTACAAGAAAACGGTTCGTTACTCGTTACGAACCCTAAATTCAACTCAATATGCGAAATCAAGTGTTCTAACATGATTTCCTAGGCCTCAATTGCAATTCCCGAAGGTCCAAATATTTTTAGAACCTCTCATTGCAAAAGCCCCAAATCTACCTAGGGTTTGCATGCATGCAAGCCAAACCCTAGATTTCATGGCCAATCTTCCATCATTTGTGGTTTAGATTGCTTAGGATTTCCAAAAACCCCATTTCAAAGGATTAAATCCTAGGTTCAAACCCTAAATCACAAGAACTCACCTCAAAGCCCTAGCTCCCAAGCTTCTTCTTGCACCAAGAAGCTCCAAATCCACCTTAGAAGCTTTTCCCAAGGTCAAATCCTTCACTTCTCCAAGCTTTGGAGAGATCTCTAGAGAGAGAAAGTGAGGGAGAGGGAGAGGGAGTGTGAAGAAGATGAAGAAGGACTGAGGGGAGAAGTCTCAACCCTCAATATATAGCCCCTCCATCGCAAAATTACCAAAACACCCCTCACTGGGCATTCTGCCCCAGCCGGGTCCGGACCTTGCGAGTGGGGTCCGGACCCCGCACTGATAACCGACCAGCGCGCAGGCCGGGTCCGGACCTTGGCATCAGGGTTTGGAACCCGTACGCACCCCAACCTAGCACGCGGCTCGGGTCCGGACCTCAAGTCCCGGGTCCGGAACCCGTACGTTCCCCATCTCGGACATCGGCTCGGGTCCGGACCGTGGCACCCGGGTCCGGACCGCAGCCGGCCAGGAACTTCATTGTCCGGACCCCAGTTTCCAGGATCCGGACCCCGTGAGCAGTTTTGCTCCAGTAGGTCCTTTTCTTCGAAATCTTCGATTTCTGGGTTTCCACTCGCACCCACAGTGTTCCGAAACCTTCGGAACCCAATTTCACACTAGCCATAATCGGCTTCCATCGACCTTTATCAATTTTCGTAAAGTTCGATACAACGCACCGAAATTCAAAGTGCTACAACGGGGAGCCCTAGGATCTATCTAGAGTATATCGATCACCTAGAGGGGGGTGAATAGGTGTATAAACAAAAAATCATAAATCTCAATGCGATAAAGTAAATGCGGAAAATAAAATCAGCACACCGAGATTTACGTGGGAAAACTCCAGTTTGGAGAAAAACCCACGGGACCAATCATGCGAAAAACAATCCACTAAGAGTAAAGAATTACAAGGTGATTACCGACTCCACGGACTTAACCTCTCCCTTCTCTTCAGCGGATCACGCGCACCAACAGATGTCCACGCCACACGTTCGAATCCACGAACGCCACGCCTCGAATCCACGAGACGCCTCACTTCGAATCCTCGAAGCCTTCACGATCCGAATCCACGAACCGCCTTGATCACGTCGACTCCACGACGCCGTTTGGAACACAAACTCAGAGTTTATACTGGTGATTCCTTGCTTAGAAACTCATTAAGAACCAGAGGAAGAAGATCTAAGCAAGATGAAGATCAATTCGACATATGGAAATAGAGATTAAACTATCTCGAATTGATCTCGGAGGCTATATCAGTGGGAAAAAGGTTTAGAACAAAAATCCTAGCCTCTAGGGTTTCTCTCTCATGAATTCTGAGTTGTTCAATATCAGAGAGAACCCTAACATGTTATTTATAGGCGTTAGAATCAAATAGAGTCAGATTAGATCAAACTTTCTAAATCTGGACACTGCGTACCGGTACACGTTATGAGGTACCGGAATGTAATGATAGAACAAAAACTTTACGCCACTGCATTCCGGTATAAATTGAATCTTTACCGGAATAAATCAAATCAGTACCGGTACTAAACTGAGGTACCGAAATGCAGTTCAATATCCAGAAATTCAACTTTCGGGTTTTGAGGAACTTCAAATAAGATTCCGGTACCGTATATAAAAACTCTAGTTTTTCAAAACGGTTTTGAGGAACAAACTTCAGGTACCAGAACTCAATATAAAATAGTTCTAAATATGAAACTAAAGTTCCCAAAAACTCGTCTAATCCATGTTTAAACATATAATATGATTCCAATACCATAAATAATGATGAATCACCATATAAACATTAAAACATACCTTCACGTCGTGATTCATCCTACGAGTCGTCAACACATTGTTCTTGAGGTCTCGGATTCTTCAACTTGTTCAAGTAACACCTCGACCTTCAAGACTCCGACTCAACAACTCACGAAATTCGCCAATACAAAATCCGTAACATAGAAGACGCCAGTTGAATCCTCTTATTTTCCTTTTTAAGGCATGTCTTCTTGATATGTCCTTTCTTTTCGCATCTATGGCATGTTTTCTCTTTTACACTTGTTGAGACTTTGGGAATAGAATTATTTACCTTCTCAACAAATGTCCTCTCATATCCAACACCTAGTTTATCCGTTTGACCCAATCCAAGAATATTATCAAGCTTTTTCGAACCGGAGGAGAATTTTTATATGTCGGACTTGAGTTGATAGACTTGTTTGGTCAAAACTTGGTTGGATGTATGAATTTCTTCATATTGCATTTCTAGAAAACCAATCTTTTTTTGGTGAGATTTGATCGTTATCTTCGATTGGTCTAGCTTCTCTTGGAGGAATTTATTGTTGTTCAATATTGACTCATTTTCCTCCTCAAGAGATTTAGTTGTGGTCTTCAACTCATTGTTCTCAACTTCAAGTTTCAATAGTTGCTTCCTCAACTTCTTATTATGCTAAGCCATCTTCTTTGACTCCTTAAGAAGTTGGTGATACGCCTCTGCAAGATCTTCCTCATCCGACTCCTCTTCGCTCTCAGCACCATCGCTCGATGTTTCATGCAAAACAGATGAAGTAGAGTGGGGGGGGGGGGGGTGGGGGGGGGGGGGGGGGTGTTGGGGGTTTGGGGGGGGGGGGGGGGGGGGGGGGGGGGGGGGGGTGTTGGGGGGGGGGTGTTGGGGGGTTTGGGGGGGGTGTGGTTGGGGTGGGGGGGGGGGGTTTAGTGGGGGGGGTGGGTGGGGTGGGGGGGGGTTGGGTTGGGGGGTTGGGGGGGGAGGGGGGGGTTGGGGGGATGGGGGGGGGGGGGGGTTTTGGGGGGGGGTTTTGGGGGGGGTATTGGGGGGGGTGGGGTGGGGGGGGGGGGGGGTGTTGGGGGGGGGGGGGGTTGGGGGGGGGGTGGGGTGGGGTGGGGGGTTGGGGGGTGGGGGGATGGTGGGGGTGGGGGGGGGGGTGGGTGGGGTTGGTTTTTGTTGGTGGTGGGGGGGGTATTTGGGGGTTGTGGGGTTTGGGGGGGGGGGGGGGGGGTGATGGGTGGGGTGGTGAAAGGGGTGGGGGTGGGGGTGTGGGGGGGTGGGGGTGGTGTGGATGTGGGGGGGGGGTTGGTGGGGGTTGGGTTGGGGTGGGGTTGGGGGGGGGAGGTGGGGGGGGGGGGGGGTTTGGGGTGGGTGATTGGGGGTGGTTTTGGGGGGGGGGGGGGGGGGGGGTGGGGGGGGTGTGGGGTTTGGGGGGGTGTGGTGGGGGGGGGGTGGGGGTTGGGGGTGGGGTGGTTGGGGTGGTGGTTGGGGGTGGGGGGTTTGGGGTGGTTGTGGGGTTGGGTGGGGGGGGGGGGGGGTGGGAAATTGGGTGGTGTGTTTGGGGGGGGAGGGGGTGGTGGTTTTGGGGGGGGATGTGGGGGGGTGTTGGTTTGGGGTGGGTTGGGGTGGGGGTGGGGGGTGGGGGGGGGGGGGGTGTTGGGGGGGGTTGGGGGGGGGGTGTTGTTTGGGGTTGGTTTAAAAGGGGGGGGGGGTGGGGGTGTGTGGGGTGTGGGGTGTGGGGGGTGGGGGGGGGGGGGGGTTAGGGGGGGGTTGGTGTGATGGGGGGTAATTTTTGGGGGGGGGGATTGGGGGGGGGTTGGGGGGGTGAGTTTGGGTGGGTTTGGGGGGTGGTGGGGGGGGGTTTTTGGGGGGGGGGGGGGTGGGGGGGGTGGGGGGGGGGGGTGGGGTTGGGGTTGGGTTTTGATGTGGTGGGTGTGGGGGGGGGGGGTTTTTTTGTGGGTGGGGTTGGGGGGTGGGGGGGGGGGTGGGGGGGGGGATGGGGTGTGTCCCTGTGTGGCATCGACGATTTGGTGGGAAGTCGGAGGGGATTGACCATAGAAGTTTTCCTTTGGGTTGTGAGGATTGATTGTGCAAGTGTTCAAGTGGTACAGGGATCGTTTATACCTTGAGAAGTTTTGGTATTTTGTTTGTGAGGTTTAGATCTAGGGGGTTGTTGGCAGTTATTGATGCCCAAAGTGGTTATGATTGGAGATCTCAAGGAATTCAACCATTCCCATAGTTGGATTTGTGAGATTGGGGATGAATGTGATCGAAGTTCAAACTTTCCTAGTTTGATGGGGATGTTATGGATGGATTTGGTGGAGAGATTACCTAGGTTATCTACTTCCCTTTTCTGGACTCACACATTAAGGGATTAAACCTTTTGGAAGATATGTGTGAGAGAGGAGTTTCTTGGAACCGTTGGTGTGGTCGATGGGACCACGACCGCCAACCTTGGTTTACCCCCCGAAGGGGGGCTTTTTGTTTTTGTAGTTGTGTTTCTCTCTACGGATTGAGTTGCACTTGGTGGTGTAAAATAGAAAGGTAGGGTTAACCTTTCAGCAAGTGAGAGAATGCAAGAGGATTTGCCAAATTGTGATTTGGAAATGGATTGCCATGGTATTATTTGGCTAGAAAAAATGTGGCAAGTTTTGTTATGTTTGTGTTAGTGGTGTGAAGTGCACCCAGATCTTATTGTTGGAGATATCTCTCGATACTCAAGAAAATGAGTTGAAGCTGCTGTGAAAACAGGTTAGAGGGATGGTGTTACTAGAGATATCGATGTGAGATGAGTAATATTGATGTGATATCTATCCTTTGGATCGGATCACAGGAGTTAGCCTTGATCCGAACTGGTAAATGGTGCAATTGAGACCAAGAGTGTAGTGATTGATGATTTTCCTAGTGGATTGTCAAAAAGTGTCTTTGACGGTGGAACCGACAAGTTGTGCTTGTGATGGCAAGGCTTATGTGATATGCTAAGTAAAGGCTATCTACTTGGTATGGATAGAGGATGATTACCGGAGGTTCTGGGGGATTGGATTGCTCGCTTTTAAGCTAGACGTGATGATTGTTGAGAGGTTTGTGAATAGGAGTAACTATTCACCTGAGTTGGATTTGAGAAAATTTTCGCACAAGTATACCTTTGGATTTTTGTGCAAGTGTGTAGTGCATCTAGCGCTAGCTCTATTTTGGAATTTGGACCATTGGATGATCCTCGGTGTGAGATAGAGGTTTGAACATCTGGAATGGATAATCTGATTTTGTGATATTTGGTTAAGGGGAATCCAAGAGATTTTGTTTGAAGAATCTAAGTTTCAGATTCTTAGGATTATTTTGAGACCCTGAGGCAAATGGGCCTAGTGGCATGTCGAGTCGAGTTGTTTTACTTCAGATCTACTGAAGGTGTTTGAAGTGTGTCGACGACGCTCTGAGCGAGTATTTGAATTCTTCCCCGATGGGTGGATGACGTTTCTCTTTAGAGCTGCATGAAGATTTAACTTCAGGAGGCAGCAGTGTTGATGGTGTTGGATTGGACTTGTGGAATGTAGGAATTTCGGGATTTATCACTATTCCTACTACAAGATGCTTTGGAGCAACATCTTGGACGCGATGCATGGTGGTGTGAGAGCTGGAGGCTTCACTGCGAGGGACGATATTCTTATCTCTCTCTGGTTATTGTTGTTTTTTTGTTGTTGTTGTTGATCCGTAGTTTCGCGGACGAAACTCTCCTTTTTAGGAGGGGAGTAGTATGTATGTTTACACTGAACTTTTTGCAAATTGCGGAGTTCTAGTGTGAGAATAGTGGCTTGTACTATTCTGGAGTTTTTTGGGTTGAGTTTGGTGAGCTTTGAGGTGTTTTTTTCGTGGCTTTTAAAAAAGGCGCTAAAAAACGGACTCCGGAAAGTCGAGAGATTCTAAAAAAATTCTGCAAAAGTGCAGAATTGCAGCTAAATTGCAATTAATTGGCATTTCGGTACTGGGTTGGGGAGGGTTTACCGGCATCATGGAATCTGCTTAGGGAATAATTCGGGTGGAAAGGGATCTCTGGGAATCTGGGGCAAATTTACCGGAATGCTGCACTGGCATGGGGGTTGGAATTGGAATTATTCTGCATTACCGGAATGCACTGCATTTCCGGTACTGGAATTGATATTGCATACCGGAATGCACTGTGCGTATACCGCGAGTACTGGTATTTAGCATACCGGAATGCATGCATACCTGGTTTGGAAATTGCCTACCGGACCTGTTTGCTGAATTGCATATTATGTATGGATTGCTTGCGAGATTTGCAAATGGTCCGAGGCTACGGATTTTGCAATTTTTTGCACAGTATACCGGTATACACCATGCGCATACCGGTATACAATTTTGCTGCAGAATGCATTTTTGTGCAGTTTTGCAATTTTGGCTTTTTGTGGGGGGCTTGTTGGGGATTTTGTTACATCTATTTTAAGTACCCCTTCACCCCTCACCACCCCTTTGCTGTAGCCTGTTTTGGCTGAGGCTTGGAGGAGAAGGAGATGAGGTATAAGGTAGGTTTTCCTCTCTCTCTCTCTCTCTCTAGATTTTCTCTTCTCTCCCCCAACCCCTCTAGATCATGGGTTTTTGATCTCTTTTCTCTCTCCATTTTTCTTCATGGAGGAGTGCTCCTAGGCTTGTGAGGGAGCTCGGGGCTGGAGGAGAGGAACTTGTTGGTGGGCTTAGCTTCAACCTAGCATGCTTATGCTTTGAGCTTGGTTGGAAGCTTGATTTGAGGTTAGTAAGTAAAAACTCTCTTACAACCTCTATTTGTGATTTTTTTTGATTGAGATTTAGCATGTAAACCTAGTTTCTTGAAATTAGGGTTTTATTTTGGGGGGTTTCTTGAATGGGAGCCCTTGAGGTGGAATTGATGGGTGTAGTAGAACGTTGTTGTGTAGGTTGGATTTGATGATCTCTAACCTCAATTTGGACTTAGAACAAGTTTTACTTGCTCAAAGGTAATTTTTTCCACACCCTTTTACCTCATTGATTTTTGGTGGTGGTTTTCGAAATTTGTTCGTTCGTTCGATAGCCCCTAACCCCTTGGAAAATTATCTTAGGGTATGAGAAGCTCGATGGGGGGGACAACAACTTCGTTTCGAAGTACTGCGAGGTTTCGACGGGTATCCGGTGGGTTTGACCTCACCGAAATGGGTGAACTCCCCCTATGTCTCCTATCTTGTTATAGGATTAATTAGATGCATAATTATGTTAATTATGGCATGATGATAAATTGTGATTGCATGAGACATGCAAGTTGTTTATGAAAAATGCATATTTTTTCATATAGTATGGCATTATGAGAATATTATGCATGTCTAGGGTATTGGCACTATAGTGTAATGACGCATTAGGAAATGCTAAGTATACTATGCATGCTAGCTAGGGATGAGCATCATTTGAGAGACACCACTTGAGAGTGGTGGACTAGTGAACTCTCTTGCATACCAAAGTATGCTTGTATATAGAGAAAAGAGGAATTATGGCAAATGCAATATATATGTATGTTTGTATAGACCAAAACGAAAAGAGAGGATTTGATATATGCAGGATAAGTTGTTGCACCTCATTTAGTGTGGGCAACTTTGACGGGCATCGTTGGCTTTGGCTCGACCTTTTGGTCGTGGATTGATTCCCATGTTTAAGACATGAGGAAAGGGATACTATTTGCATTTGATATTTATAATTGGTTAAACATGAGTCCATTTGGTTAATTAAACACTTGCATGATAGCTTCTATACTCTATGTAGTAGAGGTTATTGTAGCTTATGCATGGCAATGAATATGGACCCGTTGGCATCGTAGATGCATTGGTTATATTGCATAGAGAATGCATGGATTTATAGCATATTGTAGAATTATGCATGATAGTGTTTGGCATTGTAGAATGCATGGATTATAGCATTAGAGAATGCATGACATATGGCATCGTAGAATGCATGATTTATGAACTTAGTAAACAAAGAGATGAACAGTTACATGTTAGAGACATGGACATATTTGTAGGGACATACCATCGAACATTGAGAACAACATGATGATGTTGACATTTAGCATATTGGCTATTGGATGTAGTAAACATAAAGAGATATGTTTTGACATAACGTTAGAAATTAACTTACTGATATTATTATTTATGGTTGATTGTTGCTTGTTGGCCACTATGCTAGTTGGACTCAACGTACACATGCTTGTGAGGGTCGCTCCCTACAAGCCGGCACTCCGGAGTTGGCCTAGCGAGACAGTTATTTCGCCCGTGTGTTAGAGAGAGAGCGCCGAAATGGAACCGCCGTGGGTAAGGCTCACCAAAGCGTGAGGTGTTGACTACCACGGAGCCATTAGGCACGGCACAAGTGAACATCCCCCCGCTATTGTATTATCTTATGATTACACAGTTATGGTGTATGCAAGGTGAATATTCATATGGTTTTAAATTGACACCCTAATGTAATTGAATGCATATACATGTAGTGTATGGACATAGTATTGGGTGGTGACATTTGTGGCATTACATGTAGCGATGATGGTATTGACATGACTTGGCACACTAGTGTAATTAGTGAACATTAAACGTGTTTATAGTTTTGGAGAGACAAGTCATACATGAAATAGTTAAAACTTGAGACATATAGCGAGTTTATGACAATTAGGACATATGTAATTGATCATGGCATTAACGGACCGGGGGGGGGGGGGGGGGGGGAATCCATGGGGGGGGGGGGGGGGGGCGGAGTGGGGGAGGGGGGGGGTTGGGCGGCGGCGGGGTGAGTGACCTTTTTGGGAAGACTATAAAATAGGCGAGTTCCTGATGGTTTTTGGGTGCTTTTTCCACTTCGTGATAACAGGTTTCTAGGAGAGAGAAAGTGGGTTTAGGGCCATGTGTTGGCATAGTTTGTAACCCCTGCTTGCTCTCCTACTAGTTCTTGCTCTGCTGATCTGATCTGGTGCCTGAGCCGTTATGTTCTGCTGGATGATAGCAGTTTCCTTGGAGGATTTTGAATACAGATCGACAGCCCCCCAGCATGAGTGCCTGCCGGTGAGTACTCGTTATCTGGAGGGTACCCGGGATCTGAGGATACTGTTTCTTTCCCCACCGTGGTTTGGATTATTAGCTTTTCAGGTGGGTTGATGTTTGTTGCAGATTCATGTGGACTTCCTCCTACGTGTTTTATCTATCATGTTAGCATAATATGATATATGATGTTGTTTGGATTATGTTAGCATGATTGGATTATGATATGTGGATATTGGATTATGATATTGGGATTATGATAGTATGCCATGCTAAGTATTATGTTAGAGATATGCCATGTTAGGTTGAGAACTGATCATGTTAGAGTTTTCTGCACATGGCATGGGATTTATGCATGGCATGTTATGATCTTAGATGTGCTAATGACTATGTATATGAGCAGCATGGCATTTCTTTGTATCCTTGTTGCATGATTGGACCTACACCTATTCTGTTGATATTCCTTGTACCAGTTGTTGTACATGTAGTGTAGGTGATCATGTTGTGGCTCGTGCTATGATTGTTGTACCTCCTCTTTGTATGGTAGAGTCGAGAGCCTCCTCTTGTGATAGAGTTGAGATGGATTGTGAGGGGGGAGCACTGGAGCATTGATTGTGCCGAGGGCACGCACGTGGTTCTTTGTGAGGAGCATGGATTGGGTCATACTTGTTGATTATCCTTTGAGGTGCCGAGGGCACAGTGGATTGGGTTCTTACTTGTTGACTATCCTTTGAGGTGCCAGAGGGCACATGAATCCTTTGTTGACCCAGTCGTTGTCGATCATATACCTGCGGCGTGGCTTTTGGCGGTATACTATGGTTGTACTTTGCTCGGCAATTGGGTCGCTCCCACGAGTACCACTCTAGAGTTGGCATATGTTCCGCGTACAGAGGGTTGTACGAGGTGGCTAGTTTTACCGGACGGGCTTCCTTCCTGTACTAGTGGCTCCCTGGAGGGTATGAGCAGCTCTTCCCTTGCAAGGTGTGCGATTTCGAGCGTGATCAGGCCGCAGGTATCGTGTATTTGTATGGTATTGTAGAGGTAATGTGAGGTATAATGGCGAGAGCTAGGTACAGATGGGGTTCCTGTACTAGCTGGTTCGCGAAGGTATTGTATTGTGTATGATAGTCCTCATTTTGGTATATATTCAGTTCATTGGTATTCATACTGACAGTTGAGCTTTGTGCATAGTAGTGGTAGTATATCTCCTACTCTTTTATTGCTCTATTCATATCTCTTGAGATTGAGGACTTAGTGGGCACAGAATCGCTGAGGGCTGGTGGCGGTACCCAAACTGAGGACTACTATGATTAGATAGTTAGTTCTCACACAAGTTCTTCACACCCATGTATGGTAGAGCCCAACAATCTTTTTTGCAGAGTGTCTTCCTTTCTTCGCCCAGTCGTGCATTACTTGAGCGTGGAAAGGAGACCAGGTACTACCTCATTTTGGATTGATGGTTGATTCTGTACATACTGAGGTGACTGTTGAAATCAGTCTGTATATGAGAGTTTTTATATTAGAGTTTAATAGGATGATGTATGTACAGTGTCTTTGATATATTTATATAGGTCAGCTCTGTTGATTACCTTTAGCTCGTTTGTTTGATTGGGATGTTGTTATCCGCTTCGTATACATGGTAAGAGATACTGTGAATCTTCAGGCGGATACTGGTCATGTCGCCTGGGAAGAGGTAACCCGGGCGTGAAGTGGTGGGGGACCTAGCGGGCGGTGTAATTCGCCACTCGTCGGCGGCTTTACCCACTGAGGAACTTATTAGAATGAAATAGTCTTAGGAATCTCATCCCCCCTGGGGTTTGTTGTTTTTATTCAGAGCCTTCCGCAAGCAGGAGAGGCTTTAGGATCGCGGCGAGGGGTTAGACCAGTAGCTAGCAGAGCCTCACTACGACGTGTTGTCGTTTGTAGGCATACCATTGTTGTCCCTTTCATTGTATTTTATAGTGTAGAAAGTGTGGATAAGATGCCTTGGTTGATCTATGGGGAATTTGTTAAAAGATGTTAGAAATCGCGACATAATATCTTGAGATTTGAAAGTTACGCGTTGGATTTTGTTTTGTAGACTTGCTAGAAACTGGTATGTTCTGGGTCGCTATCTCGGGGAATTGTGCTTGTTAGGTGATGTAATTATTTATCCTCCGTCTTGATGGTTGTTAGGATGCGGATGCCTTGTGTGAGCATTGTGTTCGCGTTCCGATCGAGGTTCAAGGGATATGGGTCTGTGCACGTGCCCCAGGGTAGGCTCCCCTACAGGTGGGCGGGGGGCGAGACAGGTTCGCCTCGCTTGGGGCCATGTTGATGCATCTCGGAAAGTGGAGTATCTGTAGACCCTGAAAAAAGTGAGACCAATGAAATGAATGGCTGGCTCCAACTGACCAATGATCGCTGAGGTATGTGGTGTATGGCTTTTCCGGTCTTATAAGGGTAATATGCGTGGTGCGTGAACGGGAGATTCTTAAAGATCGGCTCTGGGTACGCGCTAACGTGCCATTACACGGTCTACAAGGGAAAGGCCAAGTTTACGATATGGAGCGATGATTGCCATCCAAAGCCTTCAAATAGTTGATAGAGAGATTGAACCCACAGCTCCCTAGTTCTTTTGCCGTTGCGAATTGCGATTCGAGGACTTTGTGGTGGGTATACAGATGCGTTCGCAGCAATGGTGCTTGAGTGTGTGCTGATGCAAGCGGGGTAGGCTCATAGCATTGCCTTCCGTTAGTTAAAGAACATTTGAGTAAAAGTACTCTACCTATGATCCTTGGAGACTATGGCAGGTAGTACTATCACTGCCAGCACTCTAGTTATGAGAGATCACTGATTCGATATGGGAGAACGATGCGAGGTTGTAGAACGGAGGTTCATAAGAGTTTTGAAGTTTTTATTCAGCTCAAAAGGAATTGAAAAACTATGGGGCAAAAGAGAGTAGTTGGTATTCGTTGATTGCCAAGACTATGGATGGACAACCATCTTGTACCACTTGAGGCAAGGCAAAAGTAGGCGTCAAGCCGGAATTTCGGTGCAGTCGTGAGCGAACTTTGCTAAATTTGTTAAAGTTCGATGTAAGCTCCGATAATGGGAGGGTGTGGAATTGGGTTTCCGAAGGTTATCGAAACAGTTGTGGGGTGAGAGTGGAAACCCGGGAAAATTGCAAAAATTAGTGTGAAAAAGGGGGACCAAGAGAAGCAAAATGGACTCGAACGGGTTCCGTGTAAGATAGGGGGTAGCCCGTAGGATGAGATCTAGATACTATCAATCACCCTAGAGGGGGGTGAATAGGTGTATAAAAAACAAAAATCACAAATCTCACTGCGATACGAAGTAATGGCGGAGATGAAAATGGAGCACACTTGTGAGAATTTAACGTGGGGAGGGAAACTCTACTTTTGCGAGAAAAAACCCACGGGAGAGAGGTCCCGAGAAAGGCTCGACGACCGGACTGCGAAGACCGTAGGTGATCTAGAGATGGTGGCAGGGGTGGTATAGGGGAGGAGCTCCCCTCGATAGATCTTTGCGTAGAGAGTGACGGCGCGTAGAGGGACGGAGACGAGAGAGGAGGATGAGTCTAGAAAGGATGTGACCAGAGTAGCGATAGACCCGGAATGCTAGAAAAGACGCGTAACTACCCTTCCCGGTCCGCGTCGAGAGGCCGGAGATGGAGAGTAAACTACCTGAATCGCGGAAGAGGGAGAGAGGGCGGTTGTAACTCCGATCATGTGGACGTACGTAGACTGAGATGAGCGATGAGCGAGCAGGAGGAGAGAGAGGCGAGAGGAAGTATCGGATATGCGAGAGAGTGATCGGTAAAGGTAGTAGAGTCAAAGAGACTATCCTTGAATTGCAGACCAGGACGACGAGACGGTATTGTTGAACAAGAGAGTGTAGGGTCATGCGTAACGAGGAGCCTTTAGGGTTTGCTCTCTCAGTGCATTCCTAGGAGTTGTTCAATGTCAAAGATACCCCCATCATAGGTTTATTTATAGGTGTTGGAATCAAATAGAGTCGATTAAGACGAAACATACCAATGTTTTCTGGCACTGTTTACGCCGGTAGGGTACATATGCCAGATACCAGGAATGCATGACGGAAGTCCCCAGAAACATTCACGCAGAGCGCATTCCTGGTACTTATCAAGCTACTTCTGTACCGGGTATACTTTTAATACAGTACCGGTACTAAATGCAAGACATACCGGGTATACAGTTCCTCAGGACCATTGAATTCAACAATCTGATTTGAGGCCTATCAGCAGTCAGGATCGACGCCGAATACACTTTGTAAACAAATCGGCAATATTTTTCAAAACGGACAAACAACTTTCAACACGTCCGTACTAATCAAATAAAAGAGTTATAACAACAAAGAATCTAAAGTATTACTAAAAAAAACTCATTTTAGATCGCGTGCGGTGAACAATAACCCACTTCCCAAGAGAACCGAGGTTGTATACACGAATCGACGTCATGAGGGATACACGAACCCCTAGTCCGGTTTTCGCCCAATAGACGAGCAGGACCAGCTAGAAGACGCCGAATGAGTGCTATTTAAAGCCGCAGAGCAGGAGAGCCCGAGATGATGCTAAGAGTCCGCAGCGGTTAACTTTCATAACCCACTAAATAGATCACACGAGAGTGACCTCCGAGCGCAAGCATGCAAGGTAAACTGTACGGGAGAGTGCAGAGATGAACGAGGGATCATTGATAGAGTCAGAGTGGCCAGAAGAGAGAGGTAGCAGTACGGTTACCAGAAGCAGAGCGTAAAACACTGATTTCATTTACAGAGACGAGGAAGCACGAACGGGGATGTAGAGTTCCAGTATGAGATCGAAGCATGTTATACGGACGGGTGGAAAGGGCGCGGACACGAGCCGTAGAGACAAAGTGTTAAGGGTACGGGTAGGCACATGGAAGATCCAAGAGCAGACTCCTCAATATTTTAGTTATAGTCATATGCTCTCGCTCTGATTACCTTGTTAGGATGTATTACTCTTCCTACTTGATTATTGTTAGCATAGACGCCTTGTGTACATTGTGTTGTTTGAGGTACACGGCGGGTCTGTGCACGTGCCTGGTAGGCTCCCACGAGGGCCCGGGGCGTGACAAAGAGTGTGAAAACTACCACCACATGGAGGAAAGAGCTACCACCCCGGTCGTCCGGTTAGTGTGTGCAGCTACCACATGAGAATTGAATTGCATATCCGAAAAAAAATATATAAGTGCAAAAGGATGCAAAAGAAAAATGTCACAAAATTTTATTTTTTCGGTGTTATAAGGTGGTCCACATACATAAAAGATGCTCAAAGAGCCACCCCCTGTGCGATATTGGTTTTATCTCAAATTTGAATGTTTATGCAACAAATTTCTGTCTCTTTGTTGAATCCCTTAAGTCATCTTCATAATCCGTTTACATCTTGATAGCTTTTGAGCCTTTAGATTATTTTTGATGATTTGATTTTGAAGTTTATATGAATTAAGAAATCGTGTAATATTCTATCTACATTATGGTGATTGTGTAGTAAAGTTCTTAATTCTTATGAAATTAATAGGGATTGAAAGAAGTCAATGTGAATTTATACTCCTCATGCACTAACAATGTTGGACGTTTTTATCACAAGTGGTTTCAAAATTAAAAAATATTTTGAACTTGTGTTTTATTTAATTTCTTTCAACTCTCTCTATTTTTGGAAGTTTTCTTTTGGCAATTTTTGACAAAAAGGGGGAGAGAGGTAATGATGACTTAGACGCATAAACAAAGGGGGGGAGATTGCATGAACAAAGGGGGAGCGATTTTGATATTTTTTCTAATAACTTTGTTCGTGGAGAATGCAAATTTTTGCAGGTCTTTCAAGACTTCAAGACTCCATGTTTGTCTAAGTCATAGAGTTTGTTTTAGGAGTTACTAAATTGTAATTTTAAATTTCATTTGGATCTTTCACGCGAGAAGTTCATTGTTTTGGTGATGGCAATGAGTTTCATTATTTTTTGGAGAGATGAGCATCGTGAGAGTTTTATGTAATTTTGAGTTTTGTCACGAAATTGCCAAAGGGGAGATTGTTACGGATTTTATATTGGCATATTTCGTGAAGTGAGTCGGAGTCTTGAAGGTTCAAAGAAGAAAAGATGAAGATTGAAGACACGAAGACTCACCGATTGAATTCACGATGCTTGGTAAGTTTAAATAATCTTGATGATGATTTATAAATATTTACAAGTGTTTGGAAGACATTATAATGGATAAAAATTGTTTTAAATTATAAAAAATGAGTTTTCCAACTTCCAGGATCCGGACCCTGGACTGAGGTCCGGATCCCGTACGCCTCCCTAGTTGTCACGCAGGGAGGGTCCGGACCCTGAGGGCTGAGGTCCGGATCCCGTACGCCTCTCAGGCTATTTCGCAGAGAGGGTCCGGACCCTGATTGCTGCGGTCCGGACAATGAAACGCGGAATTGTTTCCAGGTCCGGACCCTGCAATCCACGGTCCGGACCCCGACCCGTCGCGAAGTTTTGGAAAGTTATTTTCTCAATCCTACTCTAATTCTAATGTCCCCCAAACCTGTAAATAAGATAGGAGATTCCTTAAAATATCTTAGCAATCCTAATTTGGTTCCAAACCTTTCTAAAATCAGTTTTTCAATCCTAGTCGAAATCGGTTTGCTTCCAAACCTTTCTAAAAACTATTTTTTAATCCTAATCTATTTCGGATTGCTTCTAACCTATAAATAAGATGTGGGGGTGTCTCTAAAACTTGGTTAAGCATAGATTATTTTAGAAATCCTAGAAGCTTGTAGGTAACCGTTTTTTTCATCTTCTACATCAAGCTTCTCTCAAATTGATTCATGGTGCCCTAATTTCTAATATTCTTTTAGAATCAATTTGAGAATTGCTTAGAGATTATTCCCACAGATCTTTCATGATATTCTAAGCAATAAACCATCATCAACTTTATTGTTCTTGCTCCGGACGGAGTGCGCTCGTGGATTCGGGTGGGCGTCGTGGATTCGACGTGTAGAAGGCTTCGTGGATTCGAAGTTGGGCGTCTCGTGGATTCGAGGCGTGGCGTCCGTGGATTCGGACGTGGGGCGTGGACAACCCGTTGGTGCGCGTAATCCGCTGAAGAGAAGGGAGAGGTTAAGTCTGTGGAGTCGGTAATCACCTTGTAATTCTTTACTCTTAGTGGATTGTTTTTTTCGCGTGTTGGTCCCGTGGGTTTTTCTCCAAGGTGGAGTTTCCCACGTAAATCTCGGTGTGCTGATTTTATTTTCTGCATTACTTTATCGCATTGAGATTTGTGATTTTTGTTTATACACATATTCACCCCCCTCTAGGTGATTGATATACTCTAGATAGATCCTAGGGCACCCCCTATCTTACATTTTGGAACTTGATGTATGGAATGGAAATGAAAGAAAAGAAAATTTGGGCATGTATAAATGTGCAAATGTGTTGTAATAGAATGAGAACTTCTTTATGTTGATGCTTTTCTTGTGCAACTCTTGTACTCCGTTCCTAGTTGGAACATCGTGGAAATGCTTGTGTTGTGACGCCTTGGGCGGTAGAAGAGACTCTATCCGTTCGGCGGGTCTGGGGCACGCGCTCGTGCGGTTTGTCCTTCCACCTAGTTGGTGTTAAGGCACAGCGGGGCGTGACACCGGGGGAGGTCGTGGCAGGTATTGTGTTAATTAATGGCATTCGATGTAGAGCCTTGTTCGATACCGGAGCATCACATTCATTCATTGCTCGATCATTTGCCACTGCACATGAAATAAAAATCGTGGAAGCCACACATGCAAGAACTGTGCAGGTGCCAGAACATACCTTTTGCGTACATCAGGCGTGTCTTAGCTGTCCAGTGAGTATTGAAAACTGGATTATGCCAGCTGATTTGCTGATATTGAATCGAATGAACGAGTATGACTTAATCCTAGGAATGGATTGGCTCTCTAGATATCACGCTATTATTGATTGTGAGAGTTGGATAGTGAGATTTAGAAAACCGGGACATGAGGAATTTGTGTACCGTGGATGCAAGAGTTCGCTCTTTGCATCAATGGTGTCCACGTCGCAAGCAAGGAAACTCATTGCTAGTGGTTGCATTGCCTACTTAGCGACGGTTGTGGATGACCGAAAGGAGGTGTCGGAGCTCGAAGAAATTCATGTAGTCCAAGAGTTTCCGAATGTGTTTCCGGCAGTGTTACCCGGAATGCCACCGGATCGGGAGATAGAGTTCGTAATCGATTTGCTCCTGGATACGGCGCCGATTTCTAAGGCCCCGTATAGGATGGCACCGGCGGAGCTAAAGGAATTAAAAGCGCAACTACAAGATTTGTTAGACAAGGGTTTCGTTAAGCCAAGTGTGTCACCTTGGGGAGCCCCTGTCCTATTTGTGCGTAAGAAGGACGGTTCACTACGGTTATGTGTGGATTACCATGAATTGAATAAGGTGACCGTCAAGAATAAGTACCCGTTACCCCGAATTGACGACTTGTTTGATCAGTTGCAAGGGTCTCTGGTGTATTCGAAGATAGATCTGCTATCCGGTTACCACCAATTAAAGATCAAACCGAAAGATGTGCATAAGACCGCGTTTAGAACGCAGTATGGACACTATGAATTCACGGTTATGCCTTTCGGGCTTACAAATGCCCCGGCAGCGTTCATGGATTTGATGAACCGTGTGTTTAAACCACTACTAGACCAATTTGTGGTGGTGTTCATAGATGACATTCTTGTGTACTCTCGAAGTGACGAAGAACATAGGGAGCATCTAAGGATTGTGCTTCAGGTTCTTCGAGAGAACAAATTGTTCGCCAAGTTAAAGAAGTCGAATTTTGGATTCGTGAAGTCGCTTTCTTGGGTCACGCTATCTCCGAGAGTGGGGTATCGGTGGACCCTAAGAAAGTTGAGGCAATCAAGGATTGGCCTCGCCCGACCAATGTTACTGAGGTGCGAAGCTTTTTGGGTCTTGCGGGGTACTATCGACGATTTGTGGAGGGATTTTCAAAAATCTCCGGTCCACTAACGCGTCTTACCCGCAAGGGGGCCAACTATATTTGGAGCAAGGAATGCGACCAAAGCTTTAAGGAGCTAAAGGGAAGGTTGACTTCGGCTCCGGTTCTCGCCTTGCCAATTGCGAGGGAGAGCTTTGTGGTGTATAGCGATGCATCACGGCGCGGTCTGGGGTGTGTGCTTATGCAAAGAGGGCAAGTGATAGCTTATGTCTCTCGTCAGCTGAAGAGCTATGAGCAGAATTACCCCACCCACGACCTGGAACTTGCAGCGGTTGTCTTCGCACTTAAGCTGTGGAGACACTATTTGTACGGGGAGCATTGTGAGGTGTACACGGATTATAAAAGCTTAAAGTATTTATTCACTCAAAAGGAGTTGAACTTGAGGCAACGAAGATGGTTAGAGTTAATAAAGGATTATGACTTAACCATCTTGTACCACCCAGGTAGAGCCAATGTGGTGACCGATGCGCTCAGTCGGAAGTCCGTGGAGAACTTCGCAATTGAGATGACGGGGCAAATACCGTTAATCAAGGAAATGGGCCGGTTCGACTTGGAAGTCGTGGTCGCGGGCGTCCCCGCAATGTTGATGAGTCTCAAAATTTGGCCGACCTTGTTGGAGCGAATAAAGGAAAAACAATCCGGAGATCCGGAACTCCAAAAGGTGCGGAGTACTATCGAGAGTAGACGCGCCGGTGACTTTCATGTAGATTCGAAGGGCGCCGTTCGATTCCATAATCTGTTGTGCATGCCTAAAGTCGAGAAAATTCGTGGGGATATTTTGAAAGAAGCTCACACTTCTCCCTATGCGATTCATCCGGGCGGTACCAAAATATATAAAGATCTTAAAATGCATTATTGGTGGCCGGGAATGAAGCTTGATATTGGGCGCTTCGTGGCAAAATGTTTAGTATGCCAACAAGTGAAGGCCGAGCGTCGCTTTCCAGCGAAAAAATTGCAAGGTTTGCCCATTCCAATTTGGAAGTGGGAAAATATAGCGATAGACTTCATGGTGGGTCAACCTCGATCACAAGGTGGCCACGACACAATTTGGGTGGTGGTGGATCGTTTGACGAAGTCGGCACACTTTTTGCCAATCCACGCCACTTGGTCGGGAGACAAACTAGCACAAGTCTACTTGGATGAGATTGTGCGGTTGCACGGGGTCCCGATTTCGATAATTTCAGATCGAGATCCCCGTTTTACATCGCATTTCTGGAAAAGCTTGCAAGAAGCTTTGGATACACGGCTCGAGTTCAGTACGGCATTTCATCCTCAAACTGACGGTCAATTAGAAAGGACAATTCAGATTTTGGAGGATATGCTGCGAGCGTGTGTATTGGACTTCAAGGGTGCATGGCCTACTCATTTACCGATGGCTGAGTTCGCTTATAATAATAGCTATCAATCCAGTATCGGTATGGCACCATTTGAGGCTTTGTATGGAAGAAAATGCTGTTCTCCTATTCATTGGAGCGAGGTCAGCGAATGAAAGGTCTTAGGACCGGATGTTTTGCGTGAAGCGGAGGAAAAGGTTCGCTTAGCACGGGAGCGCTTATCTACAGCCCAATCGAGGCAAAAGAGCTATGCGGATAAGAGCCGACGAGATTTGGAGTTCGCGGTAGGGGACCGCGTATTTTTGAAAGTATCGCCCATGAGAGGGGTAAAGCGATTTGGTGTTCGGAGTAAATTGAGTCCCCGATACATTGGGCCCTATGAGGTTTTAGAGCGCGTGGGATCCTTGGCGTACTGGCTTGCCCTATCGCCAAAACTTGTGGGATACATAATGTATTTCATGTATCAGCGCTCCGCAAGTATCTGTATGATCCGGCGCATGTCCTCGAGTATGTACCAATTGAGCTTCATGAGGATATGACTTATAAGGAATTTCCCTTGTGTATCATGGATCGCGAGGTGAAAAAATTGCGGAACTGCAAAATTTCCTATGTCAAGATACAGTGGACGAATCATGATGAGCGCGAAGCTACGTGGGAACTCAAAAGCTCAATGAAGGAGCGATTTCCCTACCTCTTCGCTGATTCCAGCCGAGGTATGATTTTAGTTTCGCGGCCGAAACTCTCTTTAAGGGGGGAGGAATGTAGTGCACTGAATTTCAGTGTGTTGTACCAAACTTCTACAACTTGTGGAGTTCCGGTGGAAAGTGACATTAAATGGCTATGTGAATGGCTTCGGCCAAGTTTGGGGCTCATATGAGTGTTTTCGGCACAAATAAGACACGAAAATGGACTTCGAAAAGTCAAGTCTACCAAACTGCAGATTCTGCAGCTGATTTCGGTATGGATTTTGTGTGATACCGGAATGAATTAGAGGGTCTAGAAATCTAGCTCTCGGGTTCTTCCGAATCAGGTGTTCATACCGGTATGGATTCGCCTGATTCCGGTATGGATTTGTGAGATACCGGAATGCAGTGGGAAATCTGGAAATCCAGCTCTCGGGTTTTGCGGAATTGCATGTAGATACTGAAATAAGCGCCCGTATTCCGGTATTCCAGTGCCCATACCGGAATGCAGAGCTGCGAGATGCTAGCTTTGGCTGGCTGTGTGTAGTGATATGTGAGGGGGGTAGTTTGGTCTTTTCACATAAGTGGGGGTGTATGAAAGGCTGAGACACCTTCCCCTTCTCATCTTCTTCTTCCTCATTTCCCCTCTCCCTCTCCCTCACTCTCTCTAGAGATCTCTCCAAAGCTTGGAGAAGTAAAGGATTTGACCTTGGGAAAAGCTTCTAAGGTGGATTTGGAGCTTCTTGGTGCAAGAAGAAGCTAGGGACCTTCGGGAATTGCAATTAAGGCATAGGAATCATGTGGGAACACTTGGTTTCAAGAAACGAGTTAATTTTAGGGTTCGTAATGAGTAATGAATCATTTTCTTGTAGAAGCTTGGGTTGAAGAAAGAACTCAAGGCTTGGAGATCTAGGAGCTCAAAGAATTCAAGAATTTGGAAGCTCTTGAGGTGGGTTTGTGTTTACCGAAGTGATTAGGTCACTTCCATGTCTAGGGTAAATAACCATTTGAAATTAAAATGGTGTAGAAGTATGAAACCCTAGAATGCGTGTATGCATGTTGGCAAAAATGATGATTATGGTGATTTGAGCCATGGGCTCATCTTGCATGATTAGTGAATTCAAGTATCCCATTATTTCTTATACTTAATAAGTAGTTGCATGTATGATATGGAACCTAGTGTCATTGAACATAGGTTGAAATGTGCAAATGGAACCTAGTGTCATGGAACATAGGTTGTGAATGTAAAGTGAACCTAGTGTCATGGAACCTAGGTTGTGAATGTAAAGTGAACCTAGTGTCATGGAATCTAGGTTGTGAATGTAAAGTGAACCTAGTGTCATGGAACATAGGTTGTGAATGTAAAGTGAACCTAGTGTCATTGAACATAGGTGAGACATGGTGACTTTGAACCTAGGGACATTGAACTTAGGTTGACAAGTGTGAAATGTAAACAATTGTGGGTATGCGGCGATTCCGCTACCCGAGCAAAGAGATGGCGATTCCACTCTTTGGTGGTTGGGACAATGATGGGGATGGCGATTCCATTGCCCGGTGCCCAATACAAGGCGGCGATTCCGCAAGAGTTTGCTAAGTGGATTGGTGGAGTGGCGATTTCAACACCAATGCCATAGCAAGGCGGCGATTCCGCAAGAGTTTGCTAAGTGGGTTGGTGGAATGGCGATTCCAACACCAATGCCATAGCAAGGTGGCGATTCCGCAAGAGTTTGCTAAGTGGGTTGGTGGAGTGGCGATTCGAACACCAATGCCATAGCAAGGCGGCGATTCCATATATGTGAGAAATTATATTGGTGGAGCGGCGATTTCCGACACCAATGACAAAATAAAAAGTGAATGAACGTGGGTAATATAATGTATGGATGGACCTAGGAGAAAATAAAAGTTGTCATTATTTGGTTGCATCCATTATGTTTATTTACAAGCATGTAAATATATCTGTGCATAGTTAATTATAATCTATCCTATGCTTGTGTTGTTTCTTTGGACCTGGTGGGTCGAGCTTCTCTCTTGGGTGGCCTTACCCACTGGGAACTATGTTTATAGTTCTCACCCCACGTTTTTCAGGTCCTTCCGCAAGTGAGGCGGCGGAGCGAGGCAAGGGTTTGGCATTGTAGATAGCGGCCCTTTTCCTTTTTGGCAATGTACTTAGACATACCCCAAATTTTGGACATTTAATGCATAGGGGTTATGTAAATGCAAAACTCTTGTAAATTTCATATTTTTGGAACTTGATGTATGGAATGGAAGTGAATGAAAGGAAAAAATTTGGCATGTATAATTTTGCAAATGTATTGTAATAGAAGTAGAAATTTATTATGTTGATGCTTCCTTGGCACTCTTGTACTCTATTCCTGTTTGGAATAATGCATGAATACAGGTGTTGTGACGCCTTGGGCGGATAAGAGAAACTCTGTCCGTTCGGCGGGTCTGGGTCATGCGCCCGTGCGGTTTATCCTTTCCACCTAGTTGGTGTTAAAGGCCCCGCGGGGCGTGACACTTTTGTTTTTCTTTTTTTCTCTTTTTGTCACGCCCCGTCGGGCCTTTAACACCAACTAGGTGGAAAGGATAACCGCACGGGCGCATGCCCCAGACCCGCCGAACGGATAGAGTCTCTTCTACCCGCCCAAGGCGTCACAACACAAGCTTATCCACGAGGTTCCAACTAGGAACGGAGTACAAGAGTTGCACAAGGAAAGCATCAACATAAAGAAGTTCTACTTCTATTACATCACATTGCACGTTTATACATGCCCAATTTTTTTTCTTTTCTTTCATTTCCATTCCATACATCATGTTCCAAAACTATGGAATATACAAGTTGCATACAATCAATGCAAACCCCCTATACTATCCAAGTCCAAGACTAGGGGTACAACTCTATGTATCACCAAAATGGAAGGGCCGCTATCTAGAGAGCAAAACCCTTGCCTCGCTCCGCCGCCTCACTCGCGGAAGGACCTGAAAAACGTGGGGTGAGAACTATAAACATAGTTCCCAATAGGTAAGGCCACCCAAGAGAGAAGCTCGACCCACCAGGTCCAAAGAAACACCATATGCATAAGTTAGATCACAAATAACTATGCAACAATTATTTACATGCTTGTAAATGAACATAAAGGATGCAACCAAATAAAGTGTCCATTTTTATTTTCTCCTAGGTTCATCCTATATTTCACATGACCAAGTTCAACTACTTGTCATTTTCTTATGGTTTCGGAATCGCCGTCTCACCATAATTGTTCCAACATCCAAGGAGTGAAATTGTCACCTCCAAGTTCGGGTAGCGAACTCGTCGCATACCCGGGATAGCAAAATCGTCGCATACCACATCTCAACACCGCCATCACATGGCACAGGTAGCGAACTCGTCGCATACCCGGGATAGCAACCTCGTCGCACATCCCATTTCAACACCGCCAACTCATGGCACGGGTAGCGAACTCGTCGCATACCCGGGATAGCAACCTCGTCGCACATCCCATTTCAACACCGCCAACTCATGGCACGGGTAGCGAACTCGTCGCATACCCGGGATAGCAACCTCGTCGCACATCCCATTTCAACACCGCCAACTCATGGCACGTACCCGGGATAGCAACCTCGTCGCACATCCCATTTCAACACCGCCAACTCATGGCACGGGTAGCGAACTCGTCGCATACCCGGGATAGCAACCTCGTCGCACATCCCATTTCAACACCGCCATCACATGGCACAGGTAGCGAACTCGTCGCATACCCGGGATAGCAACCTCGTCGCACATCCCATTTCAACACCGCCATCACATGGCACGGGTAGCGAACTCGTCGCATACCCGGGATAGCAACCTCGTCGCACATCCCATTTCAACACCGCCAACTCATGGCAAGGGTAGCGCACTCGTCGCATACTCGGGATAGCAACCTCGTCGCACATCCTATTTCAACACCGCCATCACATGGCACAGGTAGCGAACTCGTCGCATACCCGGGATAGCAACCTCGTTGCACATCCCATTTCAACACCGCCAACTCATGGCACGGGTAGCGAACTCGTCGCATACCTGGGATAGCAAAATCGTCGCACATCCCATTTGTTCACATTTTACACTTGCCAACCTAAGTCTCGTGACCCTAGGTTGAAGTCACTAAGTCTCACCTATGTTTAATGACACTAGGTTTACTTTCTCATTCTCAACCTAGGTTCCATGACGCTAGGTTCCAATCTCATGTCCAACCTATGTTCAATAACACTAGGTTCCATTCTCATGTCCAACCTATGTTCAATAACACTAGGTTCCAATCTCATGTTCCAACCTATGTTCAATAACACTAGGTTCCAATCATACATGCAACCATGTAACAAGTATAGATAATAGAAATATACTTTAATTCTATAACATGCAATAGGAGCTCATGGCTCTACCTATCATGATTTTCATCTTTGCCATAATGCAAGTTCTAGGGTTCACAATACATACCATTTTATCTTTAAATAGATATTTAACCTAGACATGGAAGTGACCTAATCACTTCGGTAAACACAAACCCACCTCAAGAGCTTCCGAATTCTTGTATTCTTCAAGCCCCTAAGTGTCAAAGCCTTGAGTTCTTGCTTCAACCCAAGCTTCTACAAGAAAATGGTTCGTTACTCATTACGAACCCTTAAATCAACTCAATACTTGAAATCAAGTGTTCTAACATGATTTTCTATGCCTCAATTGCAATTTTCGAAGGTCCAAATATTTTTAGAACCTCCCATGACAAAAGCCCCAAATCTACCTAGGGTTTGCATGCATGCAAGCCAAACCCTAGATTTCATGGCCAATCTTCCACCTTTTGTGGTTAAGATTGCCTAGGGTTTCCAAAAACCTCATCTTGAAGGATTAAATCCAAGGTTTAAACCCTAAATCACAAGAACTCACCTCAAAGCCCTAGCTCCCAAGCTTCTTCTTGCACCAAGAAGCTTCTTTGCACCTTGGAAGTCCTTTTCCAAGCTCCAATCCACCAGTTCTCCAAGCTTTGGAGAAATCTCTAGAGAGAGAAAGTGAGGGAGAGGGAGAGGGAATGAGAGAAAAGTGAAGAAGGAATGAGGGGAGAGACCTCAGCCCCCCCTACATAACCCATTCACTGCGAAATTACCAAAATACCCCTCACTGGGCATTCTGCCTCAGCCGGGTCCGGACCTTGCAAGTGGGGTCCGGACCCCGCACAGGTGACAGTCCACCGCGCAGGCCGGGTCCGGACCTTGGTGTCCGGGTCCGAAACCCTTACGCACCCCAACTCGGAAACTAGCTCGGGTCCGGACCGTGACATCCGGGTCCGGACCGTGGCTGCCCGCGGACTTCATTGTCCGGACCCCAGCTTCCAGGGTCCGGACCCCGTGAGCAGTTTTGCTCCAGTTGGTCCCTTTTTCAAAATTTTTCGATTTTCGGGTTTCCACTCGTACCCATAATGTTCCGAAACCATCAGAACCCAATTCCACACCAGCTATTATCGGCTTCCATCGAACTTTATCAAATTTAGTAAAGTTCGATACAACGCACCGAAATTCAGAGTGCTACATTCCTTCCCCCTTAAAGAGAGTTTCGGCCGCGAAACTAAATCATACCTCAGCTGGACTCAGCGAAGAGGTAAGGAAACCGCTCCTTCATTGAGCTTTCCAATTCCCACGTAGCTTCTCGCTCACCGTGATTTGTCCATTGCACCTTTACATAAGGAATTTTACGGTTCCTTAAACTTTTCACCTCGCGATCCTTGATACACAAGGGAAATTCCTCATAAGTCATATCCTCATGTAGCTCCATAGGCACATACTCGAGGACGTGCACCGGATCATACATGTACTTGCGGAGCGTCGATACATGGAACACATTGTGCATCCCCGCAAGTTTTGGCGGCAAAGCTAGCCGATATGCCACGGATCCTACACTCTCCAAAACCTCATAAGGTCCAATGTAACGGGGACTCAACTTACCCCGAACACCAAATCGTTTCACCCCTCTCATGGGTGACACTTTCAAGAAGACGCGGTCTCCTACCGCGAATTCCAAATCTCGTCGACGCCGATCCGCATAGCTCTTTTGTCTGGATTGCGCCGTCGATAAACGTTCACGTGCCAAGCGGACTTTTTCCTCCGCTTCACGCAACACATCCGGTCCTAAGACCCTTCTCTTGCCGACCTCGCTCCAATGAATAGGAGAGCGGCATTTCCTTCCATACAAGGCCTCAAACGGTGCCATACCGATGCTAGATTGATAGCTATTATTATAAGCGAACTCAGCCATCGGCAAATGTGTAGGCCATGCACCCTTGAAGTCCATCACACACGCTCGCAGCATATCCTCCAAAATCTGAATTGTCCTTTCCGATTGACCGTCGGTTTGAGGATGAAATGTTGAACTGAAATCGAGCCGTGTACCCAAAGCTTCTTGCAAGCTTTTCCAAAAATGCGATGTGAACCGGGGATCTCGATCTGAAACTATCGAGGTCGGGACCCCGTGCAACCGCATAATCTCGTCCAGATAGACTTGTGCCAACTTGTCTCCCGACCAAGTGGTGTGGATTGGCAAAAAGTGTGCCGACTTTGACAAATGATCCACCACCACCCAAATCGCGTCGTGGCCACCTTGCGATCGAGGTAGGCCCACAACGAATTCCATTGCTATGTTCTCCCACTTCCAAACTGGAATGGGCACCCCTTGCAATTTTCCCGCCGGAAGGCGACGCTCAGCCTTCACCTGTTGGCATACTAAGCATTGTGCCACAAAGCGTCCAACATCAAGTTTCATCCCCGGCCACCAATAATGTAATTTAAGATCCTTGTACATTTTTGTCACGCCCCGGGCCCTAGGGAGAGCCTACCAGGCACGTGTACAGACCCGCCGTGTACCTCAAAACAACACAATGTACACAAGGCGTCTATATCAACAACAATCAAGTAGGATAAGGAATACATCCTAAACAAGGTAATCAGAGCGAGAACATAATTCTACAACTAATACAAGATCACCACAACTAAAATCTCAAGATATACAATAATCATTATACATCTTAACAATACTAGAGGGTCACTCTCTAGAAAACAACTATACACCTTTCATATAAAATACAATGAAAGGACACCATGGTATGCCTACAACAACAACACCGTAGAGGTTCTAGCTAGCTGCTAACCCCTCGCCGCGATCCCAAGCCTCTCCTGCTGCGGAAGGCTCTGAAAAAAAAAACCAACAATAATGGGGGTGAGAACTATTTGAAAGTTAGGGGGGTGCCCTAGGATCTATCTAGATACTATCAATCACCTAGAGGGGGGTGAATAGGTGTATAACAAAAATCACAAATCTCAATGCGATAAAGTAATGCGGAAAATAAAATCAGCACACCGAGATTTACGTGGGAAACTCCACCTTGGAGAAAAAACCCACGGGACCAACACGCGATAACAATCCACTAAGAATAAAAGATTACAAGGTGATTACCGACTCCACGGACTTAACCTCTCCTTTATCTTCTTTGGATCTCGCGCACACCACCGGGTTGTCCACGCCCCACGTTCGAATCCACGAACGCCACGCCTCGAATCCACGAGACGCCCAACTTCGAATCCACGAAGCCCTCAACACGTCGAATCCACGACGCCCACTCGAATCCACGAGCGCACTCCGTCCGGAGCAAGATCAACAAAATTGATGATGATTTATTGCTTAGAATATCATGAAAAAAAAAACTGTGGGGATAATCTCTAAGCAATCCTCAAATTGATTCTAAAAGAATATTGGGCATTGGGGCACCATGAATCAATTTGAGAGAAGCTTGATGTAGAAGATGAGGAAAACCGGTCACCTACAAGCTTCTAGGGTTTCTCAAAGATAATATGTGATTCACACCTTTTTAGAGACACCCCTACATCCTATTTATATGGTTTGGAGACAAAGAATTAGGTTAGGGTTGAAAAACTGGACAATCAGGAAATTTCGTCGGGTCGGGGTCCGGACCGCGGGTATGGGGTCCGGACCCGGACACTGCTTAGGCGTTTCATTGTCCGGACCCCAGCCATCAGGGTCCGGACCCGATCTGCCAGTCTGCTTTGCAGACCTACGGGTTCCGGACCTCAACTTCTGGGGTCCGGACCCGGACTGCGTGACTGCTTTGCAGACCTACGGGTTCCGGACCTCAACTTCTGGGGTCCGGACCCGGACTGTAAGACTGTACGTTTCTGTACGGGATCCGGACCTCAATTTTTTCAGGGTCCGGACCCGGTCTGCAATATAGCAATATCAACGTACGGGTTCCGGACCTCAGCTCCCAGGGTCCGGCCCCGGTCTTCAAGATGGCCATATCAACTTACGGGTTCCGGACCTCAGCTCCCAAGGTCCGGACCCGGTCTGTGAAGCAGCAAAACCACCTTACGGGTTCCGGACCTCAACTTCTGGGGTCCGGACCCCGTGACAAGAGAATTTCCGATTTGGTAAAAAAATAGTTTAAAACCTATTCTAATGCCTCCAAACCCTTAAAGTATAACCATAAATCACCATCAACTATATAAAGCATACCTGGGGGACCATGAGCTTGATAAACGAGTTCTTGAGTCTTTGAGCTTGACATCTTCTTTTTCGTCCCTTCAAGACTCCATAAAACTCTACGAAATCCGCCAAAAATAAAAAGCCGTAACAATCTCCCCCTTTGGCGATTTCGTGACAAAACACAAAAATACATAAAACACTCACGATGCTCATCTCTCTAAAAATGAAATTCATTGCCATCACCAAAACAATGAACTTCTCGCGTGAAAGATCCAAATGAAAAATACAATTACAATTTAGTAACTCCTAAAACAAACTCTATAACTTAGACAAACATGGAGTCTTGAAGTCTTGAGAGACCTGCAAAATATTTTCATTCTCCACGAACAAAGTTAGTAGAAAAAGTATCAAAATCGCTCCCCCTTTGTTCATGCACTCTCTCCCCCTATGTTTATGCGTCTAAGTTATCATTCTAAGTTATCATTACCATTACCTCTCTCCCCCTTTTTGTCAAAAATTGCCAAAAGAGAAACACCAAAAATAGAGAGAAGTTCGAGAGAAATCAATCAAAATACAAGTTTAAAGCTTTTTCAATTTTGAAACAACTTGTGATAAAAATTTCAAGCAATGTTAGTGCATGAGAAATATAAATTCACATTGACTTCTTTCAATCCCTATTAATTTCATAAGAATTAAGAACTTTACTACACACTCATCATAATGTAGACAAAATATTATCCGATTTCTTAATTCATATAAACTTCAAAAACAAGTCATCAATGATAATCTAAAGGCTCAAAAGCTATCAAGATGTAAACGGATTATGAAGATGACTTAAGTGATTCATCAAAGAGACAGAAAATTTGTCGCACAAACATTCAAATTTGAGATAAAACAAATAGCACAAGGGGTGGCTCTTTGAGCATCTTTCATGTATGTGGACCACCTTATAACTCCGAAAAATAAAAATTGTGACATTTTTCCTTTTGCATGCTTTTGCACTTATATATTTTTTTTTTTTCGGATATGCAATTCAAATCTCATGTGGTAGCTTCACACACACTAACCGGACGACCGGGGTGGTAGCTCTTTCCTCCATGTGGTGGTAGTTTTCACACTCCTTTTAAGGATGTAACTCTTTCCACATCTTTCAAAGCATATGAGCATTTTATAATAATAATTCCCCCTCGCTTATGCAATCTCTTATTCGAAAGAACATGTGACAAATTTTAGTCCATAAGAGAATGACTATTCATCAAATTCAACACACACAACCGAGATAGGTTAAGCTCCTAGAGATTGCACATGATTGCCTAAATTTGATGAATATAAGTATTAAGAATTCTCATAATATATTATCTTCAAATATAATGAAAATAAAAAAAAAACCGATAATTAATATGAGATTCATTAAGAGTGAATGAAAGTGAACTTATTGATATTCAATGCACTATTTAATGTTCTAATCATTCAAAGAATCCAAAAAAATTGTAACAATGAAGGCACCAAAAACGTGTAATGCAATGAACAAAAGATATGCAATAAAAACCGATCAAAGCATTACTCTAAGTCAAAACAAATTAAGACTTGAGAGAAGGAAAGATATCACCTTTCCGAACCCAAACTTGTCGAATTGTTGGTTGTCTTGGATTGTTGATGTTGGGCACGGTTTGTTTCGACTTTTGATCAACCTTTGGTCTCACCATCGCATTCCGCTTTGGAGTAGTTGGTTGTTGTGGCTTTGACTTTCGGTTGACTTTGGGTACTCGACCTTTTTGATGTTGCTTTTTTGAAAACCATGGGAGATGTCGAGTATTGGAAGATGCCGATAGATGTTGAGACGATGCCGGTTGAGTCTTCTTATTTTCCTTCTTAAGGCATGTCTTCTTGATATGTCCTTTCTTTCCGCATCTATGGCATACCTTCTCTTTTACACTTGTTGAGACTTTGGAAATAGAATTTTTTACCTTCTCAACAAATGTCCGCTCATATCCAACATCAAGTTTGTCCGTTTGACCCAAACCGAGCATACTATCAAGTTTCTTTGATCCGGAGGAGAATTTTTGTATGTCGGACTTGAGTTGATGGACTTGTTTGGTCAAAACTTGATTAGAGACATGAATTTCCTTGTATTGTAGTTCTAGAAAGCCAACCTTTTCTTGATGCGATTTGATCATTATCTCCGATTGGTTGAGCTTTTCTTGGAGGATTTTGTTGTTCTTCAATATGTTTTCCCTTTCCTCCGCAAGAGCTTTAGATGACTCCTTCAAGTTATTGTTTTCACTTTCAAGCTCCAACATTCGCCTCCTTAGCTTCTTGTTAAGCTTAGCCATCTTTTTCGATTCAATTAGAAGTTGGTTGTAGGCATCGGCGAACCTTCATCATCCGACTCCCCCTCGCTAGTGCCATTTTCGCTCGATGTTTCATGCACAGAAGAAGAAGCTGAGGGGTTAGCAACAACAGATGATAAACAAAAAAACAGAGGGAGAAGAAAGAAACATGTGAACATAAAGCAGTAGCATCATTGTGTTCTTCTTCATTAGAACTCGAATCGTTTGAGGTAGAATCATCCCAAGTTTTAGCTTGTAAGGCCTTCTTATCATAGGATTTCTTCGAGGGACAAACTGTGGCGATATGACCATATCCTCGGCATTTGTAGCATCGGATTTCCCCTACGAGTTCATCCGATTCTTTGGAAGACTTTCCAAGCTTCTTTTCTTTAGAATATTTAGAATGAGAAGATCCGTTAAAAAAAGGCTTTCGATTTGAGGATGAAGCTTGAATGTTGTGATTCTTCCTAAACTTCCGACGAAACTTCTTAGTAAGAAGTGCCATTTGTCGTTCGAAATTCTCAATAGAAACTTCATCGTCGGAGTCTGTATCCTCGTCTTCCTCCTTTGTCGTATTGAGTGCAGCACCTGTACTTTTAGAGAAAGACTTGGAAGAAGATTGATTAGTAGGAAAAGTCATTTCATAAGTTTGTAAAGCCCCTACTAATTCATCAACTTTCATATCATCCGGATGATTGATAGTTTCAATGGCCGCGACTTTCGCCCTAAAGCGCTTCGGAAGTGTTCGAAGGAGGATTTTTTTCTCACGACTTTAGAATCCGGAATTTTCTCTCCCAAATTAGCACATGTATTAATGATATCTTGGAGTCTAGTAAAATAATCAATAAACGATTCATGCTCCTCCATGCGTATAGAATCAAATTGACTCGTAAGCATTTGAAGCTTTTGTATTTTTACTAGACTTGTACCCTCATGTGTAACTCGTAGAGTATCCCAAATTTCTTTAGCCGTTTCACACGCTGAAACACGTGTAAACTCAGTTTGAGATAAGGCATTAAATAGCGCATTAATACCCTTACCATTAAAAGAAGATAAATCAATTTCATCCTTCGACCACTTATTCCGTGGCTTAGGTACAGTCGCGGTATCAACCACTTCGGTTGGATGTTTCCACCCGACTTCTATGGTTTGCCATACTCGCTCATCAATTGCGATGAGGAAGGCTCTCATCCGGACTTTCCAATAGGCGTAATTGGTTCCATCAAAATATGGTGGCCTAAAGATGTTACCTCCTTCACCCATTAAGATAGATAAGGCCTAGAACCCTCTCTGATACCAATTGTAAGTTAGGGGGGTGCCCTAGGATCTATCTAGATACTATCAATCACCTAGAGGGGGGTGAATAGGTGTATAACAAAAATCACAAATCTCAATGCGATAAAGTAATGCGGAAAATAAAATCAGCACACCGAGATTTACGTGGGAAACTCCACCTTGGAGAAAAAACCCACGGGACCAACACGCGATAACAATCCACTAAGAATAAAAGATTACAAGGTGATTACCGACTCCACGGACTTAACCTCTCCTTTATCTTCTTTGGATCTCGCGCACACCACCGGGTTGTCCACGCCCCACGTTCGAATCCACGAACGCCACGCCTCGAATCCACGAGACGCCCAACTTCGAATCCACGAAGCCCTCAACACGTCGAATCCACGACGCCCCACTCGAATCCACGAGCGCACTCCGTCCGGAGCAAGATCAACAAAATTGATGATGATTTATTGCTTAGAATATCATGAAAAAAAAAACTGTGGGGATAATCTCTAAGCAATCCTCAAATTGATTCTAAAAGAATATTGGGCATTGGGGCACCATGAATCAATTTGAGAGAAGCTTGATGTAGAAGATGAGGAAAACCGGTCACCTACAAGCTTCTAGGGTTTCTCAAAGATAATATGTGATTCACACCTTTTTAGAGACACCCCTACATCCTATTTATATGGTTTGGAGACAAAGAATTAGGTTAGGGTTGAAAAACTGGACAATCAGGAAATTTCGTCGGGGGGTCCGGACCGCGGGTGGGGTCCGGACCCGGACACTGCTTAGGCGTTTCATTGTCCGGACCCCAGCCATCAGGGTCCGGACCCGATCTGCCAGTCTGCTTTGCAGACCTACGGGTTCCGGTTCCGGACCTCAACTTCTGGGGTCCGGACCCGGACTGCGTGACTGCTTTGCAGACCTACGGGTTCCGGACCTCAACCTTAGGGTCCGGACCTCGGAAGTTGGAAAACTTAATTTTTTTTATTTTAAAACACTTTTTATCCATTCTAATGTCTTCCAAACACTTGTAAATGAATCTAAATCATCATCAAGATTATTTAAACTTACCAAGCATCGTGAATTCATACGTGGAGTCTTCGAGTCTTTGTTCTTCGTCTTTTCTTCTTCGAACCTTCAAGACTCCGACTCACTTCAGGAAATTTCGTCGGGTCGGGGTCCGGACCGCGGGTATGGGGTCCGGACCCGGACACTGCTTAGGCGTTTCATTGTCCGGACCCCAGCCATCAGGGTCCGGACCCGATCTGCCAGTCTGCTTTGCAGACCTACGGGTTCCGGACCTCAACTTCTGGGGTCCGGACCCGGACTGCGTGACTGCTTTGCAGACCTACGGGTTCCGGACCTCAACTTCTGGGGTCCGGACCCGGACTGTAAGACTGTACGTTTCTGTACGGGATCCGGACCTCAATTTTTCAGGGTCCGGACCCGGTCTGCAATATAGCAATATCAACGTACGGGTTCCGGACCTCAGCTCCCAGGGTCCGGACCCGGTCTTCAAGATGGCCATATCAACTTACGGGTTCCGGACCTCAGCTCCCAAGGTCCGGGACCCGGTCTGTGAAGCAGCAAAACCACCTTACGGGTTCCGGACCTCAACTTCTGGGGTCCGGACCCCGTGACAAGAGAATTTCCGATTTGGTAAAAAAATAGTTTAAAACCTATTCTAATGCCTCCAAACCCTTAAAGTATAACCATAAATCACCATCAACTATATAAAGCATACCTGGGGGACCATGAGCTTGATAAACGAGTTCTTGAGTCTTTGAGCTTGACATCTTCTTTTTCGTCCCTTCAAGACTCCATAAAACTCTACGAAATCCGCCAAAAATAAAAAGCCGTAACACTATTAATCAATAGTTCCCAGTGGGTAAGCCGCCGAGAGTGCGAATTACACCGCTAGGTCAACTGAGGCAAGATAGTATACTGAAACATAAAGCATATAACATTTAATGCTAAACAGGTAGTTTTACAACTATCTTGCCTCCAATGACTAAATCATCTACATGAATATGAATATGCTCTATTGTCATAAGCTCAACATTTAATTACACAAATTACATGCATAGGTATGTCCTTTACCAAAACTTTACATGTACTTGATTCCTTACAATCATATGCATAATTATGTCTTCCACCATAACCTATATGCATATCCATTTAAGCTATAAACATTAGTTAAGAAAAACCTCTTTTTCATTAACATCACATATTCATGCCACTATACTAAACCAATGTGAGTATAGGCCTAATGCTACTATGGATGCCAATGTATGTAGTGACTAACTAATATGTCCAACTACAATGAATGCATCCCAATAGTGTCAAGCTAAGTAATGCCACAACATACGACTCGCTACTATGTCTGTAGTACTCGGGAAATTTTGAGATTTAGGGTTTCTGGGCTTAGGGGAATTCGGGCGCCCGGAAGAGGAGAAGTGGACGCCCGGAATGTTCCGGACCCTACTGCATGTTGTGGACGATCCGGTTGTGGCTGACGGAGTTTGGATCTGGACGCACGATTCGGACGCCCGGACGAGGATCCGGTTTGAGCTGTTGACGTGGAGGGCCACGTGTCGCGACAGAGGACACGTGTCGATCGCCGGAGACACACCGCCCCACCGCCTGATGACTGACTATTGACCGGCCGCTTAGCCGCGCGACGACACCTGTACGGCGCATTTCCGGACGCCCGGAAATTGAGAAGTGGGCGCCCGAAAGTGGGAGTTTTGGCAGCCTATAAATAGGCGTGTACCTGTTGAGTTTTGATGTAATTTCCACTTCGTGTGATCCGATTCTAGAGAGAGAAAGTGGGTTTAGGGCCATGTGTTGGCATAGTTTGTAACCCAGCTTGCTCTCCTCTACTCTGCTGATCTGATCTGGTGCTGAGCTGTTATTCTGCTGGAGATAGCAGTTTCCTTGGAGGTTTTGACAGATCGGAGTGCTGCCGGAGTTCGCTATCTGGAGGGTTGGATCTGAGGCTTGTTCTTTCCCCACCGTGGTTGGATTAGCATTTGAGGTGGGTTGATGTTTGCCAGATTCAGTGGACTTCCTCCTACGTGTTTTATCTCATGTTAGCATAATATGATATGATGTTGTTTGGATTATGTTAGCATGATTGGATTATGATATGTGGATATTGGATTATGATATTGGGATTATGATAGTATGCCATGCTAAGATTATGTAGAGATGCCATGTTAGGGTGAGACTGATCTATAGACCGCATGGGCATGTTATGATCTTAGATGTGCTAATGATATGTATATGAGCATGCATTTCTTTGTATCATATTGTTGCATGATTGGACCTACGCCTATTCTGTTGATTCCTTGTACCAGTTGTTGTGCATGTAGTGTAGGTGATCATGTTGTGGCTCGTGCTATGTTGTTGTACCTCCTCTTTGTGGTAGAGTAGAGATGATTGTGAGCACTAGAGCATTGATTGTGCCAAGGGCACGGGGTTCTTTGTGAGAGCATGGATTGGGTCATACTTGTTGATTATCCTTTGTAGTGCCAAGGGCACATTGGATTGGGTCTTACCTGTTGACTATTCTTGAGGTGCCGAGGGCACTTGATCCTTTGTTGACCCAGTCGTGTCGATCATATACCTGCGGGTGCTTGGCGGTTACTATGGTTGTACTTTGCTCGGTTGGGTCGCTCCCACGAGTACCACTCTAGAGTTGGCATGTTCCGTACTGAGAGGCGTACGATGAACTAGTGACAGATGGTGTTCCTGTCCTAGTTGGGCTCCCTATTGTGTTGAGCAGCTCCCTATTGTGTTGAGCGTGATCAGGCCGCAGGTATCATGTTATGAGGTATGGTATTATATTGAGAGGCATTGTATGGCGAGAGCTAGGTACAGATGGAGTTCCTATACTAGCTGGTTCGCAGGTATTGTATTGTGTATGATAGTCCTTATTTGGTATATTCAGTTCATTGGTATTTCATACTGACAGTTGAGCTTTGTGCATAGTAGTGGTAGTATATCTCCTACTTTCTTTCTTGCTCATTATATATCTCTTGAGATTGAGGACTTAGTGGGCAGACCGCTGAGGCTGGTGGCGGTACCCACTGAGGACTACTTGATTGATAGTAGTTCTCACACCCTTTGGTGACATCTTTTTCAGGGTCTTCTTCCCCTGTCGTGCATACTGATCGCGGAAAGGAGACCGTCGGGTAGAGTGGATCCCCGGACATTTGGCTAGAGGTATACCCCATTTAGGTAGTTGGTTATGAGTCTGTACATACAGAGAGACAGAGATTGTGATTTTCAGTGTTGTATTATGTTATGGATGTTGTATGTACAGTGATTTTTGATATATTATATAGCAGCTCTGTTGATACCTTTAGCTCTACATGTTTGTTGTGGATGTTGTTTCGCTTCGTATACATAGTAGAAATACTGTGTGTGCGGCGGATCTGGTCATGCGCCTGGGAAGAGGTAACCCGGGGCGTGACAATGTCCATACACTACATGTATATGCATCAATAACCGTGATATACTATGTCCGGTTTACTTAGCTTTTACCCAATCCACGAGGGGACTTACACAAGGTAACATCCCGGCTTGTGCCATGCCTAATGGTCCCGTGGTAGTCAGCATTCTCTCGCTAGAATGAGACACTCCCCCAAGGGCGATCCACTTCGGCGCCCAATCCTGCACGGGCGATCAAACGTCGCAAGGCTAACTCCGGAGTGCCGGCTTGTAGGGAGCGACCCTCACAAGCATGTGCGAATGAGCACAAGGGCAAACAAGCGCTGATCATAAGCATCGTATCCAAGGCCAACACATCTCAATTATCATGTCTAAAACATGGAATCACAACATCGACTCGAGGGTCGGAATCATGACACATAAGTCACACTTATTCTCAATTCACTTGTGGGTATATTTCTACCAATATGTAACATGTCTCTAACATGCAAATGGTTACATCTCACTCTACCAATAGGAATGGACCTAAGTCTCATTCATGACCCCAACGGGTTACTATCATATGCTATAACCAAAGCCATACTCAATGCATTATACTAATGTTATTTTCAATGCATTCCACAAATGCCATAACAATGCATTATTCTAATGCCACAATTCATGCATTCTACAAAAGCCATAACAATGCATTCTACGATGCCAACAAGACCATAATCCATGACATGCATGAGCTACATCAACCTCTACTACATAGAGTATAAAAGTCATCATGCAAGTATTCATTTTTCATTTAATCAAGTAAACACATGCTTAGCCAATTACAATTATCAAACACAAAGAGAACCCCTTTCCTCATGTCTTAAACATGGAATTGTTCAACGACCAAAAGGTCAAGCTCAATGTCAACAATGCCCGTCATAGTTGCTCACCTAGATGAGGTGCAACATACTTGTTTTGCATTTGTCATATCCTTTCATTTCTCTAGAGTAAGCATACTATAGTATGCAAGGAGAATTCACTAATCCATCAACCAAGTAGTGTCTTATATGACACTCCTTTCTAGCATGCATATCTTAAATAGCATTTCATGAATGCGTCATCACAATACTAGTATAAGTACTCTAGCATGCTTATCACTCTCATAGTACTCTACTATATGGAGTATGCCACTTTTCACATGCAACATGTATATATCATGTGTTCACAATTTCTACCATGTCATAATTAGCACAATTATGCATCAATTCAATCCTATAATAAAATAGGAGACATAGGGGGAGTTCACCCATTTCGGTGAGGTCAGACCCACCGGATACCCGTCGAAACCTCGCAGTACTTCGAAACGGAGTTGTCCCCCGAGCTTCACATACCCTAAGATAATTTTCCAAGGGGTTAGGGACTTCGAACAAGCTCACCACGAAATTCACCAAAATTCATGAGGAAAATAGGTGAATAATACCTTAATCCAAGAAAAGCTTGTGCAAACTCCAAATCAACACATTGGAGCTTCGAATCCAACCTACAAGAGTGTTCTACACTCATCAATTCAACCTCAAGAGCTCTCAACCAAGAAACCCCAAATGAAACCCTAGTTTTCCAATTTTCTAGGTTTTCATCCAAAATCCAAGTAGTAATCACCAATAGAGGAGTTGTAGGATAATTACTCACCTCATAAGAGCTCCAAACCAAGCAAAAAGGGACTAGGGTTGGAGATTCATCCACCAACAAGCTCTCCTCTTCAGCCACGAGCTCCCTCCAAGCCTAAGAGTCAACCTCCATGAAGAAAATGGAGAAAGAAGAGATCAAATCCATGATCTAGGGGGTAGGGAGCAAGAAAATCTAGAGAGAGAGAGAGGGAAACCCTACCTCATCTCCTCCCAAGCCTCAGCCAACAATGGCTGTTAAGGGGTGAAGGGGTACTTAACCCAATGCACAAAATCCACTTAGGCCCCTCACAAAGCCAAAATTGCAAAACTGCACAAAATGCACTCTGCAGCACTTTATACCGGTATGCGCATGTGTATACCGGTATACTGCACAAATTTTGCAAAACCCGAGCCTCGGCCAAGCAGGCCACGCAACAGGATTCCGGTATGCGACTTCCCAGTACCGGTACTAATCGCTTCAGTACCGGTATGCGCATTGCACATACCGGAATGCCAGCATATTCCGGTATCAACTACTGGATTCCGCAGAACCCGAGAGCTGCGCACAACCAGTTTTCACTAGATTCCGGTATACCAAAACCAGATACCGGTATGCAATGCAAAATCTGCACTTTTACAGATTTTGACTCCCGGAGTCCGTTTTCGCACTTCTCAAGTCCCGAAAACACTCCGAAGCTCACCAAACTCAACCCAAAACTCCAGAATAGTATAAGTCACTATTCTCTCACTAGAACTCCGCAATTTGCTAAAGTTCAGTGTACTACAATTTTGGTGACGCCCGGGTGAATCGCATAGGGAGAAGTATGAGCTTCTTTCAAGATCTCCCCACGAATGTTCTCAACTTTTGGAACGCACAATCAATTTCGGAATCGAATTGCGCCCTTCGAGTCTACATGAAACTCACCGGCGCGCCCGCTCTCGATAGCACCCCGTATCTTTTGGAGTTCCGGATCACCAGATTGCTTTTCTTTTATTTGCTCCAACAAGGTCGGCCACACATCGAGATTCATGAGTCTTGCGGGGACGCCCGGGGCCACGATCTCCAAGTCAAACCGGCCCATTTCCTTGATCAACGGCATTTGTCCCGTCATCTCAATTGCGAAGTTCTTCACGGATTTTCTACTGAGCGCATCGGCCACCACATTGGCTCTACCAGGGTGGTACAAGATGGTCAAGTCGTAGCCCTTTATCAACTCCAACCATCTCCGCTGCCTCAAATTCAACTCCTTTTGAGTGAATAAGTATTTTAAGCTTTTGTGATCCGTGTAAACCTCACAATGTTCCCCGTACAAATAGTGTCTCCACAACTTAAGTGCGAAGACCACTGCTGCAAGCTCTAGGTCGTGGGTGGGGTAATTCTGCTCATAGCTCTTCAGCTGTCGAGAGGCATATGCTATTACTTGTCCTCTTTGCATAAGCACACACCCAAGACCACGCCGTGATGCATCACTATACACCACAAAGCCCTCCACCGCAATCGGCAAGGCGAGAACTGGAGCCGAAGTCAACCTTTCCTTTAGCTCCTTAAAGCTTTGGTCGCATTCCTCGCTCCAAACATATTTGGCCCCCTTGCGGGTAAGACGCGTTAGTGGACCGGAGATTTTTGAAAACCCCTCGACGAACCGCCGATAGTACCCCGCAAGACCCAAAAAGCTTCGTATTTCCGTGACATTGGTCGGGCGAGGCCAATCCTTGATTGCCTCAACTTTCATAGAGTCCACCGATACTCCTTCCGCGGAGATCACATGACCCAAGAAAGCGACCTTACGAATCCAAAATTCGCACTTCTTCAACTTGGCGAACAACTTGTCCTCTCGAAGAACTTGAAGCACAATCTTTAGGTGCTCTTTATGTTCCACTTCACTTCGAGAGTAAACAAGAATATCATCTATGAACACAACTACAAATTGATCCAATAGTGGTTTGAACACACGGTTCATTAAATCCATGAATGCTGCCGGGGCATTGGTAAGCCCGAAAGGCATAACCGTGAATTCATAGTGTCCATACCGCGTCCTAAATGCGGTCTTGTGCACATCCTCCGGTTTGATCTTCAATTGGTGATAACCGGATTGCAAATCAATCTTTGAATACACCCGAGACCCTTGCAACTGATCGAACAAGTCATCAATTCGGGGTAACGGGTACTTATTCTTGACGGTCACTTTATTCAACTCGCGGTAATCCACACATAACCGCAGCGAACCGTCCTTTTTCCACACAAATAGAACAGAGGCTCCCCACTTGGCTTTACGAAACCCTTGTCCATCAAATCTTGCAATTGTGCTTTCAATTCCTTCAGTTCCGCGGGTGCCATCCTGTACGGGGCCTTAGAAATCGGCGCCGTACCCGGGAGCAAATCGATCACGAATTCTATTTCCCGGTCCGGTGGCATTACGGGCAACTCCGTCGGAAATACATCCGGGAACTCTTGGACTCTAGGAATGTCCTCGAGCCCCAACACTTCCTTTCGGTCATCCACTACCGTCGCCAAGTAAGCAATGCATCCACTAGCAATGAGCTTCCTTGCTTGCGACGTGGACACCATTGACGCAAAGAGCGAACTCTTGCAACCACGGTACACAAACTCTTTGTGCCCGGGTTCTCTAAACCTCACTATCCGGCTCTCACAATCAATAGTAGCGTGATATTTCGAGAGCCAATCCATTCCTAGGTCTTTAGCTTGAGGGCGTGAACCGCCCAAAAGATCTCCGGTCGAAGTCCGCGCACGAAACAATCGACCTTGTCCAACTCTCCGCGGACAACGTGCGGTACACAATTAATGATGTACGAGAACTCCCTCTCTTACTCGTGCACGATGCGGTTCCCTTGTTTCAACTTACGGAACCTTTCTTGAAGTTTCTTTTTCTCGCTATCGGGGAAGTAGGCGGCAAATACCATACCCCGAAACTCCTCCCACGTCGGTGGCGGAAGGCTAGGGAGTCGATCACGCCGGACTCCCTTCCACCACACCTTCGCCGATCTCTCTAAACAATGAGCGGCGAGATGCACCTTGTCCCTCTCCAAGGTATACAAATCCTCGAAGAGCGTCTCCAATGCGTCGATCAACGTTTCCACGTCCCATGGATCTACGTTCTCCCCACTAAAGATAGGCGGGTTGAACTTTTTAAACCTCATGAGAGCCGCAAGTGCGCGCTCTCGCTCCGCATCCTCCATCACGGAGTCGGGCATAGGAGTACCCGACCCACCGGCTACAATCGGTGATGCCGGTGGCGCCACAGCCGGCGCCGGTGTCACCTCCTCGGTCGGTGCCGAAGCAGAGTCCGGAGGTACTCCCAACCTCTCCTCCCTAATCGCAGCCGCTTGCTGCGCCATCTCGTCTTGGAGCTTTTTAATTTGCTCCTCCTGTCGCTGCATGGCTTCGGCCTGTCGCCGAACCACGCCCATCAACTCGGTCAACACATTACGAAGACCTGAGTTCTCGCCCTCCCCGAGTTGTTCGGGAGCCGCGCTCGATTCTCCGAGCCCAGCCCTCGTAGGAGGCCGTCCACGTACCATTATCTCCTCAAAATACAACGACTTTTGTCATTTCATGACATTCAAAGTCATTTGCAACATTATACTTCACGAAAATAAACGTGAACCCAATCTAGGCGAAAGTCACACAAGGGTCCTTATTCCCCTCACTTGGTTTCATGTTGTCGGCCGCCAACATGAACACTCTTGGTAAAGAATAAGACACACCTCGAATCTACCTCTATTTCCAACTAGAGGCATAAGGACATAACTCAATCACTTATCTTTCGCCACATCAAAGATCACGACACTCACGAGCCTACACTCCTAGGGTCTTTTCCATCCTAGAGTTTCTTAGGTCCACCTAGACCGTTTCTATGCTCTGATACCACCTCAGTCTGTCACGCCCCGTCGGGCCTTTAACACCAACTAGGTGGAAAGGATAACCGCACGGGCGCATGCCCCAGACCCGCCGAACGGATAGAGTCTCTTCTACCCGCCGAACGGATAGAGTCACAACACAAGCATATCCACGAGGTTCCAACTAGGAACGGAGTACAAGAGTTGCACAAGAAAAGCATCAACATTAAGAAGTTCTACTTCTATTACATCACATTGCACGTTTATACATGCCCAAATTTTTTTCTTTTCTTTCATTTCCATTCCATACATCATGTTCCAAAACTATGGAATATACAAGTTGCATACAATCAATGCAAACCCCTATACTATCCAAGTCCAAGACTAGGGGTACAACTCTATGTATCACCAAAATGGAAGGGCCGCTATCTAGAGAGCTAAACCCTTGCCTCGCTCCGCCGCCTCACTCGCGGAAGGACCTGAAAAACGTGGGGTGAGAACTATAAACATAGTACCCAGTGGGTAAGGCCACCCAAGAGAGAAGCTCGACCCACGAGGTCTAAAGAAACACCATATGCATAAGTTAGATCACAAATAACTATGCAACAATTATTTACATGCTTGTAAATGAACATAAAGGATGCAACCAAATAAAATATCCATTTTCATTTTCTCCTAGGTTCATCCTATATTTCACATGACCAAGTTCAACTACTTGTCATTTGCTTATGGTTTCGGAATCGCCGTCTCACCATAATTGTTCCAACATCCAAGGAGTGAAATTGTCACCTCCAAGTTCGGGTAGCGAACTCGTCGCATACCAGGGATAGCAAAATCGTCGCATACCCCATCTCAACACCGCCATCACATGGCACAGGTAGCGAACTCGTCGCATACCCGGAATAGCAACCTCGTTGCACATCCCATTTCAACACCGCCAACTCATGGCACGGGTAGCGAACTCGTCGCATACCCGGGATAGCAACCTCGTCGCACATTCCATTTCAACACCGCCATCACATGGCACAGGTAGCGAACTCGTCGCATACCCGGGATAGCAACCTCGTTGCACATCCCATTTCAACACCGCCAACTAATGGCACGGGTAGCGAACTCGTCGCATACCCGGGATAGCAACCTCGTCGCACATCACATTTCAACACCGCCATCACATGGCACAGGTAGCGAACTCGTCGCATACCCGGGATAGCAACCTCGTTGCACATCCCATTTCAACACCGCCAACTCATGGCATGGGTAGCGAACTCGTCGCATACCTGGGATAGCAAAATCGTCGCACATCCCATTTGTTCACATTTTACACTTGCCAACCTAAGTCTCGTGACCCTAGGTTGAAGTCACTAAGTCTCATATATGTTCAATGACACTAGGTTTACTTTCTCATTCTCAACCTAGGTTCCATGACGCTAGGTTCCAATCTCATGTCCAACCTATGTTCAATAACACTAGGTTCCATTCTCATGTCCAACCTATGTTCAATAACACTAGGTTCCAATCTCATGTTCCAACCAATGTTCAGTAACACTAGGTTCCAATCATACATGCAACCATGTAACAAGTATAGATAATAGAAATATACTTGAATTCTATAACATGCAATAGGAGCTCATGGCTCTACCTATCATGATTTTCATCTTTGCCAACATGCAAGTTCTAGGGTTCACAACGCATACCATTTTATCTTTAAATGGATATTTATCCTAGACATGGAAGTGACCTAATCACTTCGGTAAACACAAACCCACCTCAAGAGCTTCCGAATTCTTGTATTCTTCAAGCCCCTAAGTGTCCAAGCCTTGAGTTCTTGCTTCAACCCAAGCTTCTACAAGAAAATGGTTCGTTACTCATTACGAACCCTTAAATCAACTCAATACTTGAAATCAAGTGTTCTAACATGATTTCCTATGCCTCAATTGTAATTCCCGAAGGTCTAAATATTTTTAGAACCTCCCATGGCAAAAGCCCCAAATCTACCTAGGGTTTGCATGCATGCAAGCCAAACCCTAGATTTCATGGCCAATCTTCCACTTTTTGTGGTTAAGATTGCCTAGGGTTTCCAAAAACCTCATCTTGAAGGATTAAATCCAAGGTTTAAATCCTAAATCACAAGAACTCACCTCAAAGCCCTAGCTCCCAAGCTTCTTCTTGCACCAAGAAGCTTCTTTGCACCTTGGAAGTCCTTTTCCAAGCTCCAATCCACCACTTCTCCAAGCTTTGGAAAAATCTCTAGAGAGAGAAAGTGAGGGAGAGGGAGAGGGAATGAGAGGAAAGTGAAGAAGGAATGAGGGGAGAGACCTCAGCCCCCCCTACATAACCCATTCACTGCAAAATTACCCAAATACCCCTCACTGGGCATTCTGCCTCAGCCGGGTCCGGACCTTGCAAGTGGGGTCCGGACCCCGCACAGGTGACAGTCCACCGCACAGGCCGGGTCCGGACCTTGGTGTCCGGGTCTGGAACCCGTACGCACCCCAACTCGGAAACCAGCTCGGGTCCAGACCGTGACATCCGGGTCCGGACCGTGGCTGCCCACGGACTTCATTGTCCGGACCCCAGCTTTCAGGGTCCGGACCCCGTGAGCAGTTTTGCTCCAGTTGGTCCCTTTTTCAAAATTTTTTGATTTCCGGGTTTCCACTCGTACCCATAATGTTTCGAAATCTTCGGAACCCAATTCCACACCAGCCATTATCGGCTTCCATCGAACTTTATCAAATTTAGTAAAGTTCGATACAACGCACCGAAATTCAGAGTGCTACACTTTTCCTCCCCCTCTCTCTCTTGTTGGCTGTGAAACAGCAGCAGCAGCAATACTGCTGCTGGCCACTCTACAGAAACAGCCGCAGTCAGCTGCTGCCGCTGCTGGCTGCGCAGCAGCTGCAGCCAGCAGTTGCATCTGCTGCTGGCTCAGTAGCAGCTGTAGCTGCATGGGTAGAGAGAGAGAGAGCGGAAGGGAGGGAGGTACTTGGCGCAATTCGCGCGTTCGGTGATCAAATCGGTTAGTTGGGGAGTTGGAATTTTATTTTACTTCGCTGAAATTGGAGGCAATCAGGGTGAAATTGATATAATTGTAGCAAACTAGAATTTTGATCTTTCGTTGAATTTTAGGACTTTCTAAGTTCCGAATCACCTATGGAGCGTATGGAGGATTTCACCGAGACTCTTGTCACTCCCCGCTAGTTGGGATTACCTCGCACGGATCATCGAGGTAATTTGGATTAATTTTAATCTAACGTCTCCTTTGTTGATCAAAGCGGTGAATTGATGAATTTTAGTATTCCGTTGTTTTGCTAGTATCGTCGCGGACATCGGAGTTTCCCTTGTGGATTTCTTGGAGACGTGAGCCAAGGAGTTGTGATATACTGGACCTTAACAAATAAGCAAGGTTGCAGTACGAATTTAAGTAAGCATTTCTCTACAATAGCTTCACTAAGTTGAGGACGTTTTGGCATGAAATAGACGCAAAAACATACTCAGAAATTTAAGATTTAATTTGTGAGGGACTAAAGTCGAAATATTTGATCTTGAGGGGCCTTTTGTATTTTTTTTCCTTTTTGTATTCTTTGGAGGCCACATAGCCCTTCATGCATGCCTCAAGATGCATGCCTTAGCCTTATCTACTTTGAAGGAAAAGAGAGAGAGAGAGAGAGAGAGAGAGAGAGGGTGAGCACGATCAGAAGAAGAAAGGGAAAAAAAAAACAAAGGGTTGGTTTCTTCGTAGCGAGTCGAGCACACGCGTGTATTTTTTTTTTGGTGTTTCGACATCGGGGTTAGTATCATGATATTATTATTTTTTCGTTTAGACTCTTTTGGTTGATTTTTATGAAATTGAGAGTTAGAAACTAATTTTATTTATATATATTTTAGGAGCAGATTTCGCGTAATTTTGACGAGGAATTTTTTTGAGTTATTCTAGAGTATTGTGGCTGCTATCCCGACTACCGTTCTTTCCCTCGGATTTGCAATATAGGTGGGTACCGTGTTGTCAAAATTGGCGGACTAATTTCTATGTCCATATTATATTATTTAACCTATAAGATGAGCTATTGACATAGTGTGATAATAATGGTATTTTTGACACCTATCTGTAGAGTATATCGAGATATGCATATTTTTAGGAGTGACAAATAGTGTGAGAACTATAACTATATTTGGGATAGTATGATGGTATTATCATGGTCTGTTTGGCCATCGCATTTGACTACAGCCTGCATGCTACTTTGAGCTTGACAGTGATACTATATTCAATTGGGATAGCGCCCCGCAAGTGCCACTCCGGAGGTTCGCTATGAGATATTATTATGACATGGGCCAGACAGTAGCCTGCGTGGTAGCGGACCACTATAGGTGGGTGCTGGACATGAGTCGGCGCTGGCTAGACCTGACTGTTGAGTCAGTCACTATGATTGGGTATTATTGCAGTATTTTATTTAGTGTCTAATTGATGCATGAAGTACATGATTTACAGTTTCAGTTATATTATAGAGGCATGATAGTAGTAGTTATTTTCAACAGTTATTCGTATTGTTACCTGTTCATTTATATTGCTCAGTCATTTACTATTTCTACTTCTTATGGACCAAGTGGTGTAGACCGTCGGCGTTGTCGACCGTACCCACTAGAAACTATTGATTATAGTTCTTATACCCTCTTTGTTATTATTTTATTTCAGAGCCTTCGGCACCAGCGACTGATCGAGGTAAGGGGATCGCAGATAGTTAGCATCTTCTACCCTCTTTGTGTGTGTAGCTGGACTACCTATCAGTGTATATAGCAGTCTGTACGGTGTTTTGAGATTTGAAGTAGTCAGAGATATTGTATTATTTTGAGGATTGGCATGGTGATGATTGTATATTTACAGTATTGCTATAGTACATAGTTTTTATTTTACTGTGGTACCTGCTGTTGTTAGATTCTAGTTAATTTTGTTGGACAGGTTTTATTTACGCTTCGTATGTATAAGGTGTATCCTTATGCATGCGACGGGTCTGTTGATGTAACCCGGACTTCCGCTGTAATCCGGGGCGTGACAGATTAAGTTGGTATCAGAGCCTAGAATGTTTGGCACAAGAAACTTTAGGCTGAACAGACCCCCAGGACATAGGACGAGAGAGACGTGATTTATAACGAAAGTCAATAGATTGAATTATGCGAACTCTTCAGAGTGAATTGAAGAGTGATAAAAGGAGATGTTTCTTCTCCTTTTGGATGATTATGTTGGCTGCAGACAGCATAATATCACAATGGAAAAGAAATATTCTTCTAGACTTTCGTTTGATTAGGTCGAGTTGCGAGGCTTAGTGTGACTAATCTGTGTTTTGATTTCAGGTGATCAGGATGGAGCATCGATCACAGTCACCTACAGGATTTGTCCCCGTACAGCCAGAGGAGCAGGGTCAGAGTGGTTCTAGTGAGATATGGGAGCTTCGAGAGCAGATGGCTGGGATGACAGGGATGATGGGGAGATTAGGTGAGTTGTTAGCACAGCAGGTCAGCACTTCATAGCAGAAGCCAGTACAGGATGCTCCACCATTGGGTGTTTCAGTAGATGTTCCTAGAGTAGTGGTATCCCCATCAGAGATTGTTACTGAGAGGTTGAGACTGACTGGGATGATGGCAGAGGGTAGGCAGGAGATGTTAGAGGCAGAGCAGGAGAGGGTACGTGCGAGGTTGGCTGAGTTTAGAAAATTTGATCCGCTCAGGTTCAACGGTCGTAGTATGGAGCCGTGGGTAGTGGAGGCTTGGGTAAGAGCTTTGGAGAAGCTCTTTGAGGATCTGTACATTTCATAGAGGAATAGAGTACACTTGGCAGTACATTGTCTTGAGAAAAATGCTCATTCCTGGTAGTTAAGGACACGTAAAGAGAGGTCTGAGAATTTGACTTGGGAGGAGTTTCGAGAGATGTTGCATGGGGCCTATTTTCCTGACAGTGTGAAGGAAAAACTTGAAGATGATCCGAAGAGGATGTGACAGGGGGATCGATCTGTACAGGAGTATGCGAGGAAGTTTGTTCGAATTCTAAACTGTGTACCCTTTGCAGCACGAGATGAGCGGAATAAGGCATATTTATTTGAGAGAGGATTACGACTAGAAATTTATCAGTTTGTACAGCCGCAGCACCTTCGGACTTTGGATGAGGCAATTGAGATGGCTTTATGGGTTGAGAAGGGTGCAGCAGTAATGAAGGAGCAGATAGAGATGTGGGAAAGGGAGAAGGAGAGGAAAAGACCGGCAGAATGTAGTGGGGAGCAGTCTAGTTCGAGGAGACCGCCAAAGTATTCATGATCTCACTTTTAGGGTCATGGGTCTTTTGCAGGACGGAGGTCTGGGGGACCACAGCAACAGCAGCAGCAGTGATAGGAGAGGTGTGTGATTTGTGGTGGACCACACTTACCTCGTATGTGTACTCAGCGAGCTGACAAATGTTTTCGTTGTGGGCAGGCAGGACATATTTGGACAGCGTGTCCCTGTGGTACCACTCCAGCCCCATCGCTAGCTTCTTCACCTTCTACCCCAAGACAGACATCAGGACCTCTACTAGCATTTCCTATTGATCGAGCTTCAGCCTCACGCTCGATTGAGAGGCAGTCCCAGGCGCCGAGTGGGCGTGTCTACGCTGCACAGGTGGAGGATCCATCAGTAGCCGATAGAGTGGTTGCAGGTATTATTTTGATTAGAGGCATTAGAGCTCGCGCTGTCACGCCCCGACGTGCCTTAGCACCAAGTAAGTGGAAGGACAAAACGCACGGGCGCATGACCCAGATCCGCCGAACGGACAGAGTTTTCCCTGTACGTCCAAGGCGTCGCAACCAGTACAATTCAAAAGGTTCCCCAAACAGGAACATAATTCATACATAGATTGCATAAGGAAAGCATCATAAACTACTATGCTATTACAAGCATTCTCAATACCACCACATATTACATGTTCTTCTTTTTTTTTGTCTTTGATCCATCTTTCCAAATACAATCAAATTATCATTACATTTCTTGTCATTCGAATACCCCTAAACTACGCAGTAGAGGGTACTTCTATCCTGATCACGATGGTAGGACGCTAACTACTGATGTTACGCCCTTCCCTCGCGCCACCGCGCCGCTCACATGAGGACCTGAAAAACGGTGGAATGAGAACTATAAACATAGTTCCCAGTGGGTAAGGCCACCCAAGAGAGAAGCTCGACCCACCAGGTCCAAAGAAACACCATATGCATAAGTTAGATCACAAATAACTATGCAAGAAATATTTACATGCTTGTAAATAAACATAAATGATGCAACCAAATAAAATGTTAACTTTTATTCTCTCCTAGGTTCATCCTATATTTCACATTGACTAAGTTCAACTACTTGTCAAATACTTATGGTTTCGGAATAGCCGTCTCACCATAATGGTTCCAACATCCTAGGAGTGAAATCTTCACCTCCGTGTTCGGGTAGCGAACTCGTCGCATACCCGGGATAGCGAACTCTTCGCATACCCCATCTCAACACCGCCAACTCATGGCATAGGTAGCGAACTCGTCGCATACCCGGGATAGCAACCTCGTCGCACATCCTGTGTCAACACCGCCAACTCATGGCATGGTAGCGAAATCGTCGCATACCCGGGATAGCAAAATCGTCGCACATCCCGTGTCAACACCGCCAACTCATAGCATGGTAGTGAAATCGTCGCCTACCCGGGATAGCAAAATCGTCGCACATCCCGTTTCAACACCGCCAACTCATGAGATAGCAAAATCGTCGCACATCCCGTTTCAACACCGCCAACTCATGGCATGGAAGCGAAAAATCGTCGCCTATCCGGGATAGCAAAATCGTCGCACATCCCGTTTCACATTTTACACTTGCCAACCTAAGTCTCATGACCTTAGGTTCAAGTCACTAAGTCTCACCTATGTTCAATGACACTAGGTTTACTTTACATTCTCAACCTAGGTTCCATAACGCTAGGTTCCAATCTCATGTCCAACCTATGTTCAATAACACTAGGTTCCATTCTCATGTCCAACCTATGTTCAATAACATTAGGTTCCAATCTCATGTCCAACCTATGTTCAATAACATTAGGTTCCAATCTCACATGTTCCAACCTATGTTCAGTGACACTAGGTTCTAATCTCATGTCCAACCTATGTTCAATAACATTAGGTTCCAATCTCATGTCCAACCTATGTTCAATAACATTAGGTTCCAATCTCACATGTTCCAACCTATGTTCAATGACACTAGGTTCTAATCTCATGTCCAACCTATGTTCAATAACATTAGGTTCCAATCTCACATGTTCCAACCTATGTTCAATGACACTAGGTTCTAATCTCATGTCCAACCTATGTTCAATAACATTAGGTTCCAATCTCATACATGCAACCATGCAACAAGTATAAATAATTGAATTATACTTGAATTCTATATCATGCAATAGGAGCTCATTGCTCTACCTATCATGATTTTACCTTTGCCAACATGCGAGTTCTAGGGTTCACAACACATACCATTTTATCTTTAAATGGATATTTACCCTAGACATGGAAGTGACCTAATCACTTCGGTAAACACAAACCCACCTCACACTCTTCCGATTGCTTGTAGACACTTGCAATCGGGCTCTTTTCCTTGGCCTCAAGCTTGGTCTTCAAGCTCCTAGCCCTAACACACATGAAGGATTCGTTAATCTGAGTCGAACTCATAACGATCTCATCTCTTGGAATCACTCAAAATGGAGTTGTCCCACATGTTCTACTAACCCCCAACTAGGGTTCTAAAGGGTTAAAATATTTTTAAAACCCTCCACAAAAAAATCCCTCTTTCAACCTAGGGTTTTCCAAAACTCATGGCAAAACCCAAAATCTCTTGCTAATCTCTACAATTTGTAGTCTAGATTAGCCAAGGGTCTCCAAAATCTCATTTCTTAGTCCCAAATTCGAAACCCTAACTACCAAATCCAAGGACTCACCTCGGATCCGCGAGCTCACCAAGCCACCATGCATGCACGAGCTCGAATCTTCACTCCTCCAAGCTTCCCAAGCTTGATCTCCACCAAGATCTCCAATTTTGGAGGTGAAGAAGATGAAGAAGAGAAGAGAGAGAGAGAGGAGCTTCTCACTCTCCATCTCTCCCTATGTGTGTGTTTTCAGAGGAGAAATGGGAAGGGTTTCCTTTTATGTAAGCCCCCCCCTCAGTGAAATTACCAAATTACCCTTCGAAATCAGCATTATGCACACTGTATTCCGGTATACGGGTTGGCGTACCGGTATACGGGTCGCCGTACCGGTATACCACGAGGAATTCCGCAGAACCCGAGAGCTGGATTTTCGGATTCTGCTATTACATTCCGGTATACCACCTCGCATACCGGTACTAATCACTTCAGTACCGGTATGGGGTTCCTCATACCGGAATCCCACTGCAGACTTCACAAGTTCAGCAGTTTTAACTTTTCGAAGTCCGTTTTCGCGCCTCATTTGCGCCGAAAACACTTCGCACGAGTCCCAAACTTGGCCGGAGCCTCACATATAGCCTCTTATGCTATTTGCCACCGGAACTCTATAATTTGTAGAAGTTCGGTGTACTACACGCGCATTATTTGATACTGGTGCATCTCATTATTTTATTAGTCGAGCATTCACATTACTACATGGACTAGAGATAGAGACATTACAGCATGTACATGAGGTTCATATTCATGATCATACTTTGCATGTGGGAGAGTGTTGCATGTCGTGTCCAGTGCAGTTAGGACAGTGGATTATGCCTGTAGACCTATTAGTCTCGAGACAATTGCAGGATTTTGACATTGTGTTAGGGATGGATTGGTTGGCTCGCTAGTATGCGATGATTGATTCTGGGGATAGGACAGTGATATTTCGCGAGCCAGGTCAAGAGGAGTATATGTATAGAGGTTGTAAGAGTACTTTGTTTGCCACGATAATTTCTACATCAAAGGTAAAACAGCTGATGAATCGTGGATGTGTAGCCTTTTTGGCAGCAGTAGTGGAAGTCCACACGACATCACCGAAACTCGAGGACATTCCTGTAGTTCGAGAGTTTCTAGATGTGTTTCCCCCTAAGTTGTCTAGCATGTCACCGGATAGGAAAATAGAGTTTGTGATTGACGTGGTCCCAGGAACTACGCCAATCTCAAAGGCACCTTACAGGATGGCTCCGGCAGAATTACGAAAATTAAAAGCACAACTGTAAGATTTACTGGAGAAAGAATTTATTTGATCCAATGTGTCACCTTGGGGAGCACCAGTATTATTTGTGAAGAAGAAAGATGGATCACTAAGATTATGTGTAGACTATCGAGAAGTAAATAAGGTGACTGTTAAGAATAAGTATCCATTGTCGCGCATTGATGATTTGTTTGATCAATTGTAACGATCTTGTGTGTACTCCAAAATAGATTTGCTGTCAGGGTATCATCAATTGACGATTAAACCTGAAGACATTTCCGAAACGGCATTTAGAACACGGTATGGGCATTATGAATTTACAATAATGCCATTTGGATTAACAAATGCTCCAGCCGCATTTATGGATATGATGAATCGGGTATTCCAGCCGTTTTTAGATAGGTTTGTGGTGGTGTTTATTGATGATATCTTGATATATTTCCGAAGTGTAGCTAAAGATAAGGAGCATTTAAGAATTGTATTATAGATTTTGAGGGAAAAGAAACTTTATGCTAAACTAAAGAAGTGTGACTTATGGTTACGAAAAATTGCTTTTCTTGGGCATGTGATTCCAGCTGATGGGATTGCGGTTGATCCAAAGAAAATTGAAGTAATTCGAGATTGGCCTAGACCGACGAGTGTTTCTGAAGTGCGGAGTTTTCTGGGATTGGCTGGTTATTATCGTCGGTTTGTGGAAGATTTTGCAAAACTTTCCATGCCCCTCACTCAACTTACTCGAAAAGGAATTAAGTACATTTGGAGTGAGGATTGTCAAAGGAGTTTTGAAGAATTAAAAATAGATTGATGTTAGCTCCTATCCTTGCCCTTCTTGTTATGGGTAAGGGATTCATTATTTATAGCGATGCATCACGGAATGGATTGGATTGTGTATTGATGCAGAATGATAGAGTAATTGCCTATCCTTCCAGACAGTTGAAAGAATATGAGAAAAATTACTCTACTCATGATTTGGAGTTAGCTGCTGAAATTTTTACATTAAAACTTTGGCGTCATTATCTTTATGGAGAATATTGTGAAATCTACACTGATCATAAATGTAGCACTCTGAATTTCGGTGCGTTGTATCGAACTTTACTAAATTTGATAAAGTTCGATGGAAGCCGATAATGGCTGGTGTGGAATCGGGTTCCGAAGGTTTCAGAACATTATGGGTGCGAGTGGAAACCCGGAAATCGAAAAATTTTGAAAAAGGGACCAACTGGAGCAAAACTGCTCACGGGGTCCGGACCCTGGGAGCTGGGGTCCGGACAATGAAGTCCGCGGGCAGCCACGGTCCGGACCCGGATGTTACGGTCCGGACCCGAGCTGGTTTCCGAGTTGGGGTGCGTACGGGTTCCGGACCCGGACACCAAGGTCCGGACCCGGCCTGCGCGCTGGTCAGTTATCAGTGCTGGGTCCAGACCCAACTTGCAAGGTCCGGACTCGGCTGAGGCAGAATGCCCAGTGAGGAGTATTTTGGTAATTTCGCAGTGAATGGGTTATGTAGGGGGGGCTGAGGTCTCTCCCCTCATTCCTTCTTCACTTTCCTCTCATTTCCTCTCCCTCTCCCTCACTTTCTCTCTCTAGAGATCTCTCCAAAGCTTGGAGAAGTGGTGGATTGGAGCTTGGAAAAGGACTTCCAAGGTGCAAAGAAGCTTCTTGGTGCAAGAAGAAGCTTGGGAGCTAGGGCTTTGAGGTGAGTTCTTGTGATTTAGGGTTTAAACCTTGGATTTAATCCTTCAAGATGAGGTTTTTGGAAACCCTAGGCAATCTCAACTACAAATGGTGGAAGATTGGCCATGAAATCTAGGGTTTGGCTTGCATGCATGCAAACCCTAGGTAGATTTGGGGCTTTTGCCATGGGAGGTTCTAAAAATATTTGGACCTTCGGGAATTGCAATTGAGGCATAGGAAATCATGTTAGAATACTTGATTTCAAGTATTGAGTTGATTTAAGGGTTCGTAATGAGTAACGAACCGTTTTCTTGTAGAAGCTTGGGTTGAAGCAAGAACTCAAGGCTTGGACACTTAGGGGCTTGAAGAATACAAGAATTTGAAAGCTCTTGAGGTGGGTTTGTGTTTACCGAAGTGATTAGGTCACTTCCATGTCTAGGGTAAATATCTATTTAAAAATAAAATGGTATGTGTTGTGAACCCTAGAACTTGCATGTTGGCAAAGGTAAAATCATGATAGGTAGAGCAATGAGCTCCTATTGCATGATATAGAATTCAAGTATAATTCAATTATCTATACTTGTTGCATGGTTGCATGTATGATTGAACCTAGTGTTATTGAACATAGGTTGGAACATGTGAGAATAGAACCTAGTGTCATTGAACATAGGTTGGAACATGTGAGAATAGAACCTAGTGTCATTGAACATAGGTTGGAACATGTGAGAATATAACCTAGTGTTATTGAACATAGGTTGGAACATGTGAGGATAGAACCTAGTGTCATTGAACATAGGTTAGAATATGTGAGAATGAAACCTAGTGTCATTGAACCTAGGTTGAGAATGAGAAAGTAAACCTAGTGTTATTGAACATAGGTGAGACTTAGTGACTTGAACCTAAGGTCATGAGACTTAGGTTGGCAAGTGAAAAATGTGAACAACGGGATGTGCGACGATTTTGCTATCCCGGGTAGGCGACGATTTCGCTACCATGCCACGAGTTGGCGGTGTTGAAACGGGATGTGCGACGATTTTGCTATCCCGGGTAGGCGACGATTTCGCTACCATGCCACGAGTTGGCGGTGTTGAAACGGGATGTGCGACGACTTTGCTATCCCGGGTAGGCGACGATTTCGCTACCATGCCATGAGTTGGCGATGTTGACACGGGATGTGCGACGATTTTGCTATCCCGGGTATGCGACGATTTCGCTACCACGCCATGAGTTGGCGGTGTCGAGATGGGATATGCGACGAGGTTTTTATCCCGGGTATGCGACGAGTTCGCTACCCATGCCATGTGATGGCGGTGTTGAGATGGGGTATGCGACGATTTTGCTATCCCGAGTATGCGACGAGTTCGCTACTCGAACTAGGAGGTGACGAGTTCACCCCTTGAATGTTGGAACCCTTATGGTAAGACGGCGATTCCGAAACCATAAGTAAATGACAAGTAATTGAACTTAGTCAATGTGAAATATAGGATGAACCTAGGAGAGAATGATAATTTATATTTTATTTGGTTGCATCCTTTATGTTTATTTACAAGCATGTAAATAATTGTTGCATAGTTATTTGTGATCTAACGTATGCATATGGTGTTTCTTTGGACCTGGTGGGTCGAGCTTCTCTCTTGGGTCGCCTTACCCACTGGGTACTATGTTTATAGTTCTCACCCCACGTTTTCCAGGTCCTTCTGCGAGTGAGGCGGCGGAGCGAGGCAAGGGTTTGGCTCTCTAGATAGCGGCCCTTCCATTTTGGTGATACATAGAGTTGTACCCCTAGTCTTGGACTTTGATAGTATAGGAGATTTCCATTACATGTATGAAACTTATGTATTCCATAGTTTTGGAACATGGTGTATGGAATGAAAAAAAAATTTTGGGCATGTATAAATGTGCAATGTGATGTAATAGAAGTAGAACTTCTTTATGTTGATGCTTTCCTTGTGCAACTCTTGTACTCCGTTCCCTGTTGGAACCTCGTGGATAAGCTTGTGTTGTGACGCCTTGGGCGGGTAGAAGAGGCTCTATCCGTTCGGCGAGTCTGGGGCATGCGCCCGTGCGTTTATCCTTTCCACCTAGTTGGTGTTAAAGGCCCGGCGGGGCGTGACAATAAAAGTCTTAAGTATTTGTTTACTCAGAAAGAGTTGAATTTGAGACAACGCCAATGGTTAGAATTATTGAAGGATTATGATATAACAATACTTTATCATCCTGGTAAGGCTAATGTGGTAGCAGATGCATTAAGCCGTAATCAGTGCAGAATTTGAGTATAATGATCACTAGTCAGGCACCATTGTTAGAGGAGATGAGGCGGTTAGAATTGGAGGTTGAACTCTATGGTGTTTCTGCAAGACTGATGGCTATGGTCTTGCAACCCACTCTTCTAGAAAAGAATAAAGAGAAACAAGGTGTTGACCCGCATGTAACAAAAATTCGGACAGAAATAGAGAATAGACAAGCGAAAAAGTTTAGTATTGATGCCTCAGGGATATTAAGATTTCAGGATCGTTTATGTGTCCCTATCGATACTGAGATCCGCGAGGAGATACTGAAGGAAGCACATAGTTCTCCCTATATTGTACATCCTGGAGGAACGAAAATGTACAAGGATTTAAAAACACATTATTGCTGGAATGATATGAAAAGAGATATTGGGAGATTTGTATTACAATGTTTAGTCTGTCAACAAGTAAAAGCAGAACATCGGATACTTGTTGGCAGACTGCAAAATCTTCCAATTTCTGAATGGAAATAGGATAGGATCACTATGGATTTTGTAACTGGCTTACCAAGATCACAGGGTGGACATGATGCGATCTGGGTGATAATGGACAGATTGACTAAATCTGCTCAATTCATATCAATTCAAGTGACCTGGTTGTGACGCCCCGGACTTCCCAGGGGGTCACCCATCCTAGGACTACTTCCGTCCTAGTACGCTCAACTCTCTCAACCTCTTGGGCTTAGCCACCACCCAAAATGCTTAAGCCGGGTTGAGAGGTTAGCCCTATTATATCTTTTATATAGGACTACCTGCGGTGTCACAATCTCCCCCCCTTTAAGCCCTGACGTCCACGTCAGGCTCCGACTCATAAGTACCAGGCGGTGTGAGACTCATCTCGCTAGCCTAAACCGGGGGAGCCGCGCTCTACCCATAAACCCTGGGGAGCCATGCTCTACCCATAACTACACCTGGCTCAGCCGAGACTCATCTCACACTTCCGGCTGGTAATTGGCTCTGATACCAACTGTGACGCCCCGGACTTCCCAGGGGGTCACCCATCCTAGGACTACTCCCGTCCTAGCACGCCCAACTCTCTCAACCTCTTGGGCCTAGCCACCACCCAAAATGCTTAAGCTGGGTTGAGAGGTTAGCCCTATTATATCTTTTATATAGGACTACCTGGGGTGTCACACTGGTCTAGAGAGAAACTTGCTCAGATATATCTAGATGAGATCACAAGACTGCATGGAGTTCCTACCTCTATAGTGTCAGATCGAGATCCGATGTTTGTAGCATACTTCTGGATAGCTTTACAGACAGCTTTGGGACTTAGTTCCGCAGACTGATGGACAGTTCGAGAGGACGATCCAGATATTGGAGAATATGTTGAGAGCATGCGTCCTCGAGTACGGTGGTGGATGGTATCACTATATGGCAATGGCGAAGTTTGCATATAATAATAGTTATCAAACAAGTATCAGAATGGCTCCATTTGAAGCATTATATGGAAGAAAATGTCGATCGCCACTATATTGGAGTGAAGTGGGTGAGAGAAAAACTCTGGTCCAGACATTTTAGTAGAAACATAACAAAAGGTTAGAATTGCCCAACGACATTTGCAGACCGCCCAAAGTCGACAGAAAAGCTATGCTGACACACTGTCACGCCCCGACACAGCCACTTTGGTGGTTCGGGCACACACACAGACCGCCAAACGGACAGAGTTTTTCCTGCCCGTCCAAGGCGTAAACAACATCATGCACATCGAGTTTTACCCAGAAAAGCAACAACATACACGATTTGCACGACGGCAATAATACAAGAGCGAGAGAGACAAACTTAACTAGTGCCACTCAAACATTTACATTTTACATACAACCGTTCACTTTACATAATTACATTTCACATCTTCTAAAACAAAACCTCTACAAGTTCTCTCAAAATGTAAATGCATATCTCCACTATACATGGTAAACTAGTACTCGGAAGTCCAATACCTAGGGCGCAACGCCCTTGCCGCGATCTTGCACCGCCGTGTCCGGCGATAGCTCTGCAAAACAGGGTGTGAGAACTAAAAGAAGTTTTTAGTGGGTTCGGCCACCGACCTAGGCGGCTTTCCCACTAGGTCTAATCAGGCATAAGTAGTAAGAGAAATGTAGGTTCTACACGACTGTAATATACAACTAAACAACTACTATGCCTCAGCAGAAATGAAACTAGGTAAACAATAAATGCTCCTAAGCTCATGATGCTTACCATTTCTACCTTTCTTTAACCCAATCATTCTGGCTCACCCTGAGGTCGAGCCCACTCACATTACCAGGGCCCAGGGGGACAATCACCAATCTAGGGCCGTCTGCTGGGGAGATAGCCGCTCAACCCATACGTGATACTCCGAAGCTCACCGCTTGTGGTGTCGCAACCACCACAAGCCGAACAGACTACGTGTGAGTACGATCCAGCTCTCCAATCCAGAGAGCACACCAACGACAATGACGACACTATCCTGGGATCTACAAATCCCTAGCATCTATCTCAATAAAGTGCTCTATGGCCATATACCACTATATCAACATAACTAGTCATAAGATGCCACCAACTCTATGTCGCCAATGTTCCACTATATTTTCTAAGTTCGAATACTAGTTCTTTGCATTTCAAGGGTTCCCGATGTCCAACAAACCAATCCTCATGTGTCCTATGTTTCAAGTTCTCGACCCAAGTTGTCTACCCCTCCCTTGTAGTACACTGAACTTTAGCAAATTGCGGAGTTCTAGTGAGAGAATAGTGACTTATACTATTCTGGAGTTTTGGGTTGAGTTTGGTGAGCTTCGGAGTGTTTTCGGGACTTGAAAAGTGCGAAAACGGACTCCGGGAGTCGAAATCTGCAAAAGTGCAGATTTTGCATTGCATACCGGTATCAGGTTTTGGTATACCGGAATCCAGTGAAAACTGGTTGTGCGCAGCTCTCGGGTTCTGCGGAATCCAGTAGTTGATACCGGAATACGCTGGCATTCCTGTATGTGCAATGCGCATACCGGTACTGAAGCGATTAGTACCGGTACTGGGAAGTCGCATACCGGAATCCTGTTGCGTGGCCTGCTTGGCCGAGGCTCGGGTTTTGAAAAATTTGTGCAGTATACCGGTATACACATGCGCATACCGGTATACAGTGCTGCAGAGTGCATTTTGTGCAGTTTTGCAATTTTGGCTTTGTGAGGGGCCTAAGTGGATTTTGTGCATTGGGTTAAGTACCCCTTCACCCCTTCACAGCCATTGTTGGCTGAGGCTTGGGAGGAGATGAGGTAGGGTTTCCCTCTCTCTCTCTCTAGATTTTCTTGCTCCCTACCCCCTAGATCATGGATTTGATCTCTTCTTTCTCCATTTTCTTCATGGAGGTTGACTCCTAGGCTTGGAGGGAGCTCGTGGCTGAAGAGGAGAGCTTGTTGGTGGATGAATCTCCAACCCTAGTCTCTTTTTGCTTGGTTTGGAGCTCTTATGAGGTGAGTAATTATCCTACAACTCCTCTATTGGTGATTACTACTTGGATTTGGGATGAAAACCTAGAAAATTGGAAAACTGGGGTTTCATTTGGGGTTTTTTGGTTGAGAGCTCTTGAGGTTGAATTGATGAGTGTAGAACACTCTTGTAGGAGGGAATTGAAGCTCCAATGTGTTGATTTGGAGTTTGCACAAGCTTTTCTTGGATTAAGGTATTATTCACCTATTTTCCTCATGAATTTTGGTGAATTTCATGGTGAGCTTGTTCGAAGCCCCTAACCCCTTGGAAAATTATCTTAGGGTATGTGAAGCTCGGGGGACAACTCCGTTTCAAAGTACTGCGAGATTTCGACGGGTATCCGGTGGGTCTGACCTCACCGAAATGGGTGAACTCCCCCTATGTCTCCTATTTTATTATAGGATTGAATTGATGCATAATTGTGCTAATTATGACATGGTAGAAATTGTGAACACATGATATATACATGTTGCATGTGAAAAGTGGCATACTCCATATAGTAGAGTACTATGAGAGTGATAAGCATGCTAGAGTACTTATACTAGTATTGTGATGACGCATTCATGAAATGCTATTTAAGATATGCATGCTAGAAAGGAGTGTCATATGAGACACTACTTGGTTGATGGATTAGTGAATTCTATTTGCATACTATAGTATGCTTACTCTAGAGAAATGAAAGGATATGACAAATGCAAAACAAGTATGTTGCACCTCATCTAGGTGAGCAACTATGACGGGCATTGTTGACATTGAGCTCGACCTTTTGGTCGTTGAACGATTCCATGTTTAAGACATGAGGAAAGGGGTTCTCTTTGTATTTGATAATTGTAATTGGCTAAGCATGTGTTACTTGATTAAATGAGAAATGAATACTTGCATGAAGACTTTTATACTCTATGTAGTAGAGGTTGATGTAGCTCATGCATGTCATGGATTATGGTCTTGTTGGCATCGTAGAATGCATTGTTATGGCATTTGTAGAATGCATGGATTATGGCATTTGTAGAATGCATTGAAAATAGCATTAGTATAATGCATTGAGTATGGCTTTGGTTATAGCATATGATAGTAACCCGTTGGGGTCATGAATGAGACTTAGGTCCATTCCTATTGGTAGAGTGAGATGTAACCATTTGCATGTTAGAGACATGTTACATATTGGTAGAAATATACCCACAAGTGAATTGAGAATAAGTGTGACTTATGTGTCATGATTCCGACCCTCGAGTCGATGTTGTGATTCCATGTTTTAGACATGATGATTGAGATGTGTTGGCCTTGGATACGATGCTTATGATCAGCGCTTGTTTGCCCTTGTGCTCATTCGCACATGCTTGTGAGGGTCGCTCCCTACAAGCCGGCACTCCGGAGTTAGCCTTGCGACGTTTGATCGCCCGTGCAGGATTGGGCGCCGAAGTGGATCGCCGTTGGGGGAGTGTCTCATTCTAGCGAGAGAATGCTGACTATCACGGGACCATTAGGCATGGCACAAGCCGGGATGTTACCTCGTGTAAGTCCCCTCGTGGATTGGGTAAAAGCTAAGTAAACCGGACATAGTATATCACGATTATTGATGCATATACATGTAGTGTATTGACATAGTAGCGAGTCGTATGTTGTGGCATTACTTAGCTTGACACTATTGGGATGCATTCATTGTAGTTGGACATATTAGTTAGTCACTACATACATTGGCATCCATAGTAGCATGAGGCCTATACTCACATTGGTTTAGTATAGCGGCATGAATATGTGATGTTAATGAAAAAGAGGTTTTTCTTAACTAATGTTTATAGCTTAAATGGATATGCATATAGGTTATGGTGGAAGACATAATTATGCCTATGATTGTAAGGAATCAAGTACATGTAAAGTTTTGGTAAAGGACATACCTATGCATGTAATTTGTGTAATTAAATGTTGAGCTTATGACAATAGAGCATATTCATGTTCATGTAGATGATTTAGTCATTGGAGGCAAGATAGTTGTAGAACTACCTGTTTAGCATTAAATGTTATATGCTTTATGTTTCAGTATACTATCTTGCCTCAGTTGACCTAGCGGTGTAATTCGCCACTCTCGGCGGCTTACCCACTGGAAACTATTGATTAATAGTTCTCACCCCCATTGTTGTTGGTTTTTTTTTCAGAGCCTTCCGCAGCAGGAGAGGCTTGGGATCGCGGCGAGGGGTTAGCAGCTAGCTAGAACCTCTACGGTGTTATTGTTGTAGGCATACCATGGTGTCCTTTCATTGTATTTTATATGAAAGGTGTATAGTTGTTTTCTAGAGAGTGATCCTCTAGTATTGTTAAGATGTATAATGATTATTGTATATCTTGAGATTTTAGTTGTGGTGATCTTGTATTAGTTGTAGAATTATGTTCTTGCTCTGATTACCTTGTTTAGGATGTATTCTTTATCCTACTTGATTGTTGTTGTTATAGACGCCTTGTGTACATTGTGTTGTTTTGAGGTACACGGCGGGTCTGTGCACGTGCCTGGTAGGCTCTCCCTAGGGCCCGGGGCGTGACAGATTATTGTGGTATCAGAGCCTAGGGTTGAGTCGTAGTGGACCTAGTAAACCTTAGGCAGGTTGGACGATAAGGAATAGGAACGTGAGAGACGGGATCTCTTATGACTTATTGGCGAAAGTATTATGATTGGGTTATTTCTAAGACTCCAAAGGAGTTGGAGTTAGATCGGAGTGAACCACTTCTATACCCTTGGAGGGTCACGTTGGCGGCCGACAACGTGACATCGGGGAATAGTGGGAGTCCACTTCATTACTTTCGCATGATTGGGGTTATAGTTTTGTGTGGGGATGCGTTGGCGTGGGGTGTTTCACCTGCGCGTGTTTTGCTTGTTGCAGCTTGAGTAGTGAACGACACACTCGATGGCGGCCGAGGCAGTCGAGACGGGAACCCTGCATCCTCCGGATTGGGTGAGACCCTGAAGTTGATAGAACAACTGATAAATTCAGCGAGTACGGTGGAACGGCGATCATTTATGATGCTACTCCAAGTTGAGGCTTTGCGCCTGCAGACGAGAGGATTAAGCAACTGGAAGATTTGTCGATCCAGTTGGCAGTCGACCTCAAGAAATTTTGTGAGAATACGGATCGTACCTTGATAAGGGCGAGAGACGCGGAGACCGTTGGGGACGGCAAAAGAAGCTACTAAAAGTGGCAAGTCTAATATAAGAGGACAATCAAGTGTTCAAAGAGGAATTGATCTGGAGAGGGTGGATCTTCAGCAGGATGAAGGTGGGACGTCGAATCGTCTTCAACCATTACGATGTGTGAGCGGTGGAGTCCGCATGTACTCGATGATGCCCTTGGAGTAGAGGCAAGTACACCCTTCGTGGCCAGGTGGGCCATTCCCAGTTGGAGTGTTTGAGGAAAACAGTGTCGACAATATTGGTATCGACTTCACGCGGCCGGCACTGGGTGAATGCATGTCTGTTTGACAGGCAGAGGATGATAGAGCGAAGATAAAGGTTGTTCGCAGCTTCTAGTGTTGGAGCTAGCTTGTTGCTTGCTATGATTGTAGCATTGGATCGGCTGTTTGCCGAATGCTTGGCAGGGAACTTATCCCTTGATGCTTGCAGATCGAGTGGTCCTGAGTGTTTGGACTTGAGAGTACTGTTCTTGTACTCCGTTAGCTTTGGATATTTCTGTGCGCCAACGAAGCGATTGGCTTTATTTGGCTGAGAGCGTAAAGTTCTAATTTGAACTTGGGCTGGCTCTTCGGCTATCTGATTGCCGATGAGTGTGTGAGCCGAGCAGTAGTGCTTTGGGAACCTGGACACGAAATAGTGTTTTCAGAGGGCTTGGAAGTTCGCTAATTGCGATGATTGTTTCACCTGCCCAAGCCTGGTTATTGGCTGAGTGAGCGTGTGGCCTTTGGGCCAGCATCTTTGGTGAGTGTTGAGAATCCTCAAAAGCGAGGATGTCTCTTGTGAGGGAGTTGCTTGTGCAATCCCGGTTGTGTTGTGAGAATCGAAGGCTTGGTCTGGAGACCTCTTTTGCCGAGTGTTTTCTCTTGTGGAGCATCGATCTCATTTGTTTTAGGTGGACGGGTCATTTCGACTGTGGGTCGACTATCGTGAACTCTGTAGGGTCACGATCGAGAATATGTACCCGTAGCTGAGATTTGTTGATCTGTTTGATCAAGCTCCATGGATTTTGGTTTTACTCGAGGGTAGTTGCAATCTGAGTAATACTCTCGTTGGATTGAGTTTGAGTTTGGACCGAGGGTAACTTGTTCACTCGGTGTAGACATTACGAAATTGTCGTGGTGTCGGTTGAGCTGGTTGATGCTCTTGTGTGTTGTGATGTTTGGCCCTTTTGGGTGTCTTTGTCTCTGTGCGCATCGACGACTTATTGGAAGTCGAGAGGCGATGAAGACCATGAAGATTCCTTTGAACGAGGATTGCAAGTGCTTCAAGTTGAAGACGTGCTGATTCGGTTGTGAGGACTAGCATCCCTTGGCAGTTGATGCCAAAGTGGTTATGAGTGGAGATCTCAAGGAAATCAACCATCCATAGTTGATTTGAACAAGCGGATGTGATCGAAGTTCAAACTTCCTAGTTTGATTGGCTGTTATGGATTTTGTGAGGAGATTACTGAGTTGCCTACTCCCTTCACTTGACTCACACATAAAGGGATTAAACCTTTTGGAAAGATGTGTGTGAGAGAAGTTTCTTGGAACTGTTGGTGTGGTCGACGACCGCCAACCTTGGTTACCCCGAAGGCGGGCTATGTGCTTTGTAGTTATGTTTCTCTCCACGGATTGAGTTGCACTTTGGTGTAAAACAGAAAGGTAGTATTGACCTTTCAGCAAGTGAGAGAATGCAAGAGGAATCGCCAAATTGTGATTTGGAATTGATTGCCATGGCATTTGCTTGGAAAATGTGGCAATTGTATGCATTGTTAGTGGTGTGAAGTGCACCCAGATCTTAATGTTGGAGATATCTCTACACTCAAGAAAATGAGTTGAAGATGTGAAAACAGGTTAGAGGCCGGTGTACAAGAGATATCGATGAGATGGGTAACAGGATGTGATATCTATCCTTTGGATCGGATCACGGGAGTTAGCCTTGATCCCGACTGGTAAATGGTGCAATTGAGACCAAGAGTGCAGTGACTGATGGATTCCTAGTGGACTGTCAGAAAGTGTCTTGACGGTGGAACCGACAAGTTGCACCTGTGATAGCAGGATTTATGAGATATGCTAAGTAAAGGCTATCTACTTTGTATGGATAGAGGATGATTATTGGAGGTTCCGAAACTGGATTGTTTCGCTTCCAAGCTAGAGATGATGATTGTTGAGAGATTGTCAATAGGAGTCACTATTCACCTGAGTTGGATTGAGAAAATTTTTGCGCAAGTATACTTGGGCAATTTGTGTGATTGCATAGGGCGTCTAGCTCTATCATTTTGGAATTTGGACCATTGGATGATCCTCGGTGTGAGATAGAGGTTTTGAGCATCTGAATCGGATAATCTGATTCGTGATATTTGGCTAAGGGAATCCAAGAGATTTGTGTTTGAGGAATCTAAGTTTCAGATTCTTGGGATTAATTGAGACCCTGAGGCAAATGGGCCTAGTGGCATGTCGAGTTGTTTCACTTCAAATCTGTTGAGGGTATTTGAAGTGTGTTGACGCTCCGAGCGAGTATTTGAATTCTACCACGACGGTGGATGTCGTTTCTTTAGAACTACATGAAGATCTAAACTTCAAGGAGCAATTGTTGTGGATTGGACTTGTGGAATGTAGGAATTTGGAATTATCACTATTCCTACTACAAGATGTTTTGGAACAACATCTTGGACGTAATGCGTGGTGTGAGAGCTGGAGGCTTCACTGCGAGGATGATGTTCTTATCTCCTCTGGTTTTGTTGTTTGTTTGTTGTTGTTGATCCGTAGTTTCGCGGACGAAACTCATTTTTAGGAGGGGAGTATGTAGTACACTGAACTTTAGCAAATTGCGGAGTTCTAGTGAGGGAATAGTGACTTATACTATTCTGGAGTTTTGGGTTGAGTTTGGTGAGCTTCGGAGTGTTTTCGGGACTTGAAAAGTGCGAAAACGGACTCTGGGAGTCGAAATCTGCAAAAGTGCAGATTTTGCATTGCATACCGGTATCTGGTTTTGGTATACCGGAATCCAGTGAAAACTGGTTGTGCGTAGCTCTCGGGTTCTGCGGAATCCAGTAGTTGATACCGAAATACGCTGGCATTCCGGTATGTGCAATGCGCATACTGGTACTGAAGCGATTAGTATCGGTACTGGGAAGTCGCATACCGGAATCCTGTTGCGTGGCCTGCTTGGCCGAGGCTCGGGTTTTGCAAAATTTGTGCAGTATACCGGTATACACATGCACATACCGGTATACAGTGCTGCAGAGTGTATTTTGTGCAGTTTTGCAATTTTGGCTTTGTGAGGGGCCTAAGTGGATTTTGTGCATTGGGTTAAGTACCCCTTCACCCCTTCACAGCCATTGTTGGCTGAGGCTTGGGAGGAGATGAGGTAGGGTTTCCCTCTCTCTCTCTCTAGATTTGCATGTTAGAGACATGTTACATATTGGTAGAAATATACCCACAAGTGAATTGAGAATAAGTGTGACTTATGTGTCATGATTCCGACCCTCGAGTCGATGTTGTGATTCCATGTTTTAGACATGATGATTGAGATGTGTTGGCCTTGGATACGATGCTTATGATCAGCGCTTGTTTGCCCTTGTGCTCATTCGCACATGCTTGTGAGGGTCGCTCCCTACAAGCCGGCACTCCGGAGTTAGCCTTGCGACGTTTGATCGCCCGTGCAGGATTGGGCGCCGAAGTGGATCGCCGTTGGGGGAGTGTCTCATTCTAGCGAGAGAATGCTGACTACCACGTGTAATACTTGAGATTTTAGGGTTTCTGGACCTGGCAGGATTCGGGCGCCCGGAAGAGAGGTTGTGGACGCCCGAATGTTCCGGACCCGTTGCACTTTGTGGACGACCCGGTTGTGGCTGACGAGCTTCGGATCTGGACGCATGATTCGGACGCCCGGACGAGGATCCGGTCTGAGCTGTTGACGTGGAGTGCCACGTGTCGCGACGCAGGACACGTGTCGACCGCCGGAGACACGCCGCCCCACCGCCTGCGACCGCCGACCGACCGTTTGTCCGCCAGCTGACACCTGGCATTGAGGATTTCCGGACGCCCGAAAGTGCTGAAGTGGGCGCCCGAAAGTGGGATTTTGGCAGCCTATAAATAGGTGAGTCCCTGGTCACTTTGGCTTATTTCCCACTTCGTGATCCTATTTTTTTAGAGAGAGAAAGTGGGTTTAGGGCCATGTGTTGGCATTAGTTGTAGCCCAGCTTGTTCTCCTCTACTGCTGATCTGATCTGGTGCTGTGCTGTTGATCTGCTGGAGTTAGCAGTTTTCTTGGAGGTTTATTCAGATCGGTGTACTGCTCATGCTGCTGGAGCTTGGAGGGTTGGATCTGAGGACACTACTTTCCCCACCGTGGTTGGATTAGCTTGTGAGGTGGGTTGATGTTTGCCAGATTCAGTGGACTTCCTCCTACGTGTTTTATCTCATGTTAGCATAATATGATATGATGTTGTTTGGATTATGTTAGCATGATTGGATTATGATATGTGGATATTGGATTATGATATTGGGATTATGATAGTATGCCATGCTAAGATTATGTTAGAAATGCCATGTTAGATTGAGACTGATCTATAGTCTGCATGGGCATGTTATGATCTTAGATGTGCTAATGATATGTATATGAGCATGCATTTCTTTGTATCATTGTTGCATGATTGGACCTACACCTATTCTGTTGATTCCTTGTACCGGTTGTTGTGCATGTAGTGTAGGTGATCATGTTGTGGCTCGTGCTATGTTATTGTGCCTCCTCTTTGTGGTAGAATCGAGATGATTGTGAGCACTGGAGCATTGATTGTGCCGAGGGCACGTGGTTCTTTGTGAGAGTATGGATTGGGTCATACTTGTTGATTATTCTTTGAGATGCCGAGGGCATGTGATTCTTTGTTGACCTAGTCGTGTCGATCATATACCTGCGGGTGCTTGGCGGATACTATGGGTTTACTTTACTCGGTTGGGTAGCTCCCACGAGTACCACTCTAGAGTTGGCATATTCCGTACAGAGGGTTGTACGAGGAACTAGTTACAGATGGTGTTCCTGTACTAGTTGGGCTCCCTTTTGTGTTGAGCTTGATCAGGCCGCAGGTATCGCATTGTGAGGTATTGTATGGTATTATGGATCGAGCTAGGTACAGACGGAGTTTCCTGTACTAGCTGGTTCGCAGGTATTGTATTGTGTATGATAGTCCTCATTTGGTATATTCAGTTCATTGGTATTTATACTGACAGTTGAGTATTGTGCATAGTAGTGGTAGTATATCTCCTACATTCTTTCTTGCTCTATATATATCTCTTGAGATTGAGGACTTAGTGGGCAGACCGCTGAGGCTGGTGGCGGTACCCACTGAGGACTACTTGTTTGATAGTAGTTCTCACACCCATTGGTGACATCTTTTTGCAGAGTCTTCTTCCCCAGTCGTACATACTGAGCGCGGAAAGGAGACCGTCGGGTAGAGCATTCCCCGGATACTTGGCTAGAGGTATACCCATTTTGTTAGTGAGTTATGTGTCTGTACATACAGTGAGTTTGAGAGACTAGTGATGTGTTGTATTGTGGTTATGGAGGATGTATGTACAGTGATCTTTTGATATTATATATAGCAGCTCTGTTGATACCTTTAGCTCTGTGTGTTTGATTGTGGATGTTGTTTCGCTTCGTATACATGGTTGAGATACTGTGTATGCGGCGGATCTGGTCATGCGCCTGGGAAGAGGTAACCCGGGGCGTGACAGATTAAGTTGGTATCAGAGCTTAGGAATAGGTCAAGAGGGCCTAGGAAACCTAAGATAAACAGACCTAAGGATGACGTGAGAGACGTGATTGATCGCGAAAGTCAAAGATTGGGTTTTGAATCCTTCCTTGTGTAGGAAGAGTGATTGAGGGATTATGCCTTCTCTTATCGGATGAATTATGTTGGCTGCAGACGACATAATAATCTGAGAAGAAAAGAAGTGTCCTTCTAGACTTTCGTTGGATTGGGTCGTGAGTTGTTTGTGGTCCTAATCGGGTATTCTGTTGCAGGATTATTACTATGCCTCCTCGACGACCGTCGACGCGAGCGCATCCGACGCCTTCGGATATGCCTGAGCAGACGGGACCTAGTGAACGGCCCCCGCTCTGCAGGAGCAGCTAGCAGACATAGCTGCAGTTGGAAGGCAGCAGAGTGCCTTATTACAGAAGATGTGTGATGCTTTTTCTACGCCTCGAGCTATGGAACCTCAGGCGGCCACGACTCCAACTACATCGCAGCCAGGAGAAGGAAGTACACAACCTAGTCAGACACTTTCTGAGGAGGAGCAGGAGCGGATGGCGGATAGGTTGGCTCGCTTCTGTAGGTTTGATCCACCGCGATTTAATGGCAGTAGTATAGAGCCATGGGTGGTAGAAGCTTGGATATGTGAAATGGAGAAGTTGTTTGAGGATTTGTTCGTGCCAGCACGGGAGCAGGTGCATATGGCAGTGCATTGTTTATCTGGTGATGCACATGTCTGGTGGAGGAGGACCCGTGATCATAGGTCTTTGAATCCTCTACAGATGTCTTGGAGCGAGTTTCGGGGAATCATGTATGGAGCGTATTTTCCGAGTAGTGTGAAGATGAAGATAGAAGAGGATCTGAAGAATCTGAAGCAAGGGAATCGCTCGGTGCAGGAGTATGCGAGGGAGTTTACGAGACTACTCAACTGCGTTCCCTCAGCAGCGCGAGATGAGATTCAGAAGGTCTATCTTTATGAGAAGGGTTTGAGACCCGAGATCTTTCCATTTGTCCACTCGCAGAGACTTCAGACCTTGGATGCTACTATTGAGCAGTCTCTATGGGTAGAGCGAGGGGCATTTGTGACGAGAGGACAGCAGGTGGACCCAGCTCAGGGTCAGGAGAGGAAACGCTCGGCACCTGATGATGGAGGGCAGTCGAGTAGCAGACGACCGCCTAGACCTCCCCAGCAATCGCGTTTTCAGAAACGTGGATCTTATAGTCGCCAGCAGTCTGGAGGATATCGCCAGCAGCGACCACAGCAGCAGCAGTCGGGGGGACCTCCCCGATGTGCGATTTGTGGAGGACCTCATTTTGCTTATCTTTGTGATCGACGAGAAGGTCGATGTTTTGAGTGTGGGAAGGTAGGACACATAAGGAGGGCATGCCCCAGACTTGTAGCAGCCCCTTCTATGGCATCTGTACCCTTTACCCCACCGCAGTATTCTGGAGCTTCCCCGGTATTTTCTCAGGAGCGATCTTCTATGCCACGACAGCAGGATCGACGCCAGCCACCGGCGAGCGGGCGAGTTTATGCCGCTCAGATTGAGGATCCTACGATAGCTGATCGAGTGGTGGCAGGTATTATTTTGATTTGTGGCATTAGATCGCGTACTTTATTCGATACTGGTGCATCGCATTCCTTTGTTAGTAGCACATTTGCATTGCATCATGGTTTAGAGATAGGGTACCCCCCCCAGGCACAGGAGGTGCGGGTACCCGATCATAGTTTGCAGGTAACGCATGGTTGTTTAGCATGTCCTGTGCAAGTAGGGCCTTGGATTATGCCTGCCGATTTATTGGTATTGAGGCAATTGCAGGATTTTGATGTAATCCTAGGCATGGATTGGTTATCTCGATACTTTGCTACGATTGATTGTGGATCTAAGACTGCTTTTAGAACTCGGTATGGGCATTATGAGTTTACAGTCATGCCGTTTGGATTGACTAATGCCCCAGCTACTTTTATGGATATGATGAACCGAGTCTTTAAATCCTTCTTGGATAAGTTTGTAGTAGTTTTTATCGATGATATTTTGATTTACTCCCGTAGTGATGAAAAGCATGAGGAGCATTTGAGATTAGTGCTACAACTCTTGCGAGAAAAGAAGTTATATGCAAAGCTGAAGAAGTGTGAGTTTTGGTTGAGAGAGGTTGCCTTTTTAGGCCATGTGATTTCAGCTTCGGGAGTAGCTGTTGATCCTAAGAAAGTTGAGGCGATTCGTGATTGGCCTAGACCGATGACTATATCTGAGGTTCGGAGTTTTCTTGGTCTAGCCGGGTATTATCGACGATTCGTGGAGAGCTTTGCGAAACTCTCTACGCCACTTACTCGGTTAACCAGAAAAGGGGTTAAGTATGTTTGGAGTGATGAGTGCCAAGAATGCTTTGATGAGCTTAAGCAGAGATTGATGACAGCCCCTATTCTTGCACTACCTGTGATGGGCGAAGGATTTGTTATTTATAGTGATGCCTCGCATAGTGGCTTGGGTTGGGTTGCGTGTTGATGCAACATGGCAAAGTGATTGCATATGCTTCAAGACAATTAAAGGAGTATGAGAAGAACTACCCCACTCATGATCTGGAGTTGGCGGCGGTAGTCTTTGCTCTGAAGCTATGGCGTCACTATCTTTATGGTGAGCATTGTGAAGTGTATACTGATCACAAGAGTCTTAAGTATCTGTTCACGCAGAAGGAGTTGAATCTACGGCAACGGAGATGGTTAGAATTATTGAAGGATTATGACATCTCTATATTATACCATCCCGGTAAGGCAAACGTTGTTGCCGATGCTTTGAGTAGGAAGGCTGTAGCAACCTTGAGTATGTGTATCACTCAACAGCCTGTCCTAGTGGAAGAGATGCGGAGGTTATCCCTTGAAGTGGTTACTTCTGGGATGACAGCGAGGTTGATGACCCTAGTCATTCAGCCATTCTGTTGGATAGGATTCGAGAGAAACAGAGTGAAGATCCTTACTTGGTGAAAGTTCGAGATCAACTGAAAAGCGGAGATCTTGAAGGTTTTTCTTGTGATGATTCTGGAGTTCTTCGTTATAGAGGACGTCTATGTGTACCAGCGGATCAGGAGATTCGAGAGGAGATATTGAAGGAAGCACATTATTCTCCTTATTCTGTACATCCTGGAGGGACTAAGATGTACCAGGATCTGAAGACTCACTTCTGGTGGAATGGTATGAAGCGGGATATTGGTAGAGCTGTAGCTCAATGTTTGACATGTCAGCAAGTTAAGGCTGAACATCATGTACCAGCTGGTAAGCTACAGAGTCTTCCAATACCAGAGTGGAAGTGGGATCATATTACGATGGATTTCATCGTAGGATTGCCGAGGACTTCGAGCGGCTGTGATTCTATTTGGGTGATCGTTGATAGGCTGACAAAGTCTGCTCATTTTCTGCCGATGCAGATTACTTGGTCACGTGAGCGACTTGCGCAGCTTTATCTAGATGAGATATTGAGATTGCATGGAGTGCCAATCTCAATAGTATCTGATAGAGACTCGAGATTTGTTTCCCATTTCTGGAGGAGTTTACAGACAGCTTTGGGGACTCAGCTTCGATTTAGCACGGCATTTCATCCCCAGACTGATGGTCAGTCCGAGCGCACTATACAGACACTCGAGGATATGTTGAGAGCTTGTGTCTTGGATTTCGGTGGAGGTTGGGATCGACATCTGAGATTGGTAGAGTTTGCGTATAACAATAGCTATCAAGCGAGCATTAAGATGGCTCCGTTTGAAGCGTTGTATGGACGCAAATGTCGATCACCTTTGTTTTGGGATGATGTTGGCGAAAGGAAGACGTTGGGTCCAGACCTTTTGCTTGAAGCCGAGGAGAAAGTGAAAGTGATACGGCGGCATATTGAGACAGCTCAGAGCAGGCAGAAGAGTTATGCTGATACTCGGAGGCGAGATCTGGAGTTTCATGTTGGTGATCATGTTTTCTTGAAGGTCTCACCATCGAAGGGCATACGGAGATTTGGGATTCGCGGAAAGCTTAGTCCGCGATTTATTGGTCCTTTTGAGATCCTAGAGAGAGTCGGACCAGTGGCATATCGGTTAGCCCTTCCGCCTCGACTTGCAGGAGTGCATGATGTTTTTCATGTATCTGTTCTGAGGAGATACATGCACGATCCTTCCCATGTGATTAATTTTTCTCCACTGGAGCTTACTGAGGATTTGCATTACGAGGAGCGACCGATACGGATTCTTGCTCGTGAGACGAGGGAATTGCGTAATCGGGTCATACCTTATGTTAAGGTACAGTGGGATTTTCATGATGATAGAGAGGCGACATGGGAGTTGGAGACGGTTATGCAGAGATCTTATCCCCACCTATTTATATCTTGAGGTGAGTGTTTACTTTAGTTTCGAGGACGAAACTATTTTAAGGAGGGGAGAATGTAATACTTGAGATTTTAGGGTTTCTGGACCTGGCAGGATTCGGGCGCCCGGAAGAGAGGTTGTGGACGCCCGAATGTTCCGGACCCGTTGCACTTTGTGGACGACCCGGTTGTGGCTGACGAGCTTCGGATCTGGACGCATGATTCGGACGCCCGGACGAGGATCCGGTCTGAGCTGTTGACGTGGAGTGCCACGTGTCGCGACGCAGGACACGTGTCGACCGCCGGAGACACGCCGCCCCACCGCCTGCGACCGCCGACCGACCGTTTGTCCGCCAGCTGACACCTGGCATTGAGGATTTCCGGACGCCCGGAAGTGCTGAAGTGGGCGCCCGAAAGTGGGATTTTGGCAGCCTATAAATAGGTGAGTCCCTGGTCACTTTGGCTTATTTCCCACTTCGTGATCCTATTTTTTTAGAGAGAGAAAGTGGGTTTAGGGCCATGTGTTGGCATTAGTTGTAGCCCAGCTTGTTCTCCTCTACTGCTGATCTGATCTGGTGCTGTGCTGTTGATCTGCTGGAGTTAGCAGTTTTCTTGGAGGTTTATTCAGATCGGTGTACTGCTCATGCTGCTGGAGCTTGGAGGGTTGGATCTGAGGACACTACTTTCCCCACCGTGGTTGGATTAGCTTGTGAGGTGGGTTGATGTTTGCCAGATTCAGTGGACTTCCTCCTACGTGTTTTATCTCATGTTAGCATAATATGATATGATGTTGTTTGGATTATGTTAGCATGATTGGATTATGATATGTGGATATTGGATTATGATATTGGGATTATGATAGTATGCCATGCTAAGATTATGTTAGAAATGCCATGTTAGATTGAGACTGATCTATAGTCTGCATGGGCATGTTATGATCTTAGATGTGCTAATGATATGTATATGAGCATGCATTTCTTTGTATCATTGTTGCATGATTGGACCTACACCTATTCTGTTGATTCCTTGTACCGGTTGTTGTGCATGTAGTGTAGGTGATCATGTTGTGGCTCGTGCTATGTTATTGTGCCTCCTCTTTGTGGTAGAATCGAGATGATTGTGAGCACTGGAGCATTGATTGTGCCGAGGGCACGTGGTTCTTTGTGAGAGTATGGATTGGGTCATACTTGTTGATTATTCTTTGAGATGCCGAGGGCATGTGATTCTTTGTTGACCTAGTCGTGTCGATCATATACCTGCGGGTGCTTGGCGGATACTATGGGTTTACTTTACTCGGTTGGGTAGCTCCCACGAGTACCACTCTAGAGTTGGCATATTCCGTACAGAGGGTTGTACGAGGAACTAGTTACAGATGGTGTTCCTGTACTAGTTGGGCTCCCTTTTGTGTTGAGCTTGATCAGGCCGCAGGTATCGCATTGTGAGGTATTGTATGGTATTATGGATCGAGCTAGGTACAGACGGAGTTTCCTGTACTAGCTGGTTCGCAGGTATTGTATTGTGTATGATAGTCCTCATTTGGTATATTCAGTTCATTGGTATTTATACTGACAGTTGAGTATTGTGCATAGTAGTGGTAGTATATCTCCTACATTCTTTCTTGCTCTATATATATCTCTTGAGATTGAGGACTTAGTGGGCAGACCGCTGAGGCTGGTGGCGGTACCCACTGAGGACTACTTGTTTGATAGTAGTTCTCACACCCATTGGTGACATCTTTTTGCAGAGTCTTCTTCCCCAGTCGTGCATACTGAGCGCGGAAAGGAGACCGTCGGGTAGAGCATTCCCCGGATACTTGCTAGAGGTATACCCATTCTGTTAGTGAGTTATGTGTCTGTACATACAGTGAGTTTGAGAGACTAGTGATGTGTTGTATTGTGGTTATGGAGGATGTATGTACAGTGATCTTTTGATATTATATATAGCAGCTCTGTTGATACCTTTAGCTCTGTGTGTTTGATTGTGGATGTTGTTTCGCTTCGTATACATGGTTGAGATACCGTGTATGCGGCGGATCTGGTCATGCGCCTGGGAAGAGGTAACCCGGGGCGTGACACCACGGGACCATTAGGCATGGCACAAGCCGGGATGTTACCTCGTGTAAGTCCCCTCGTGGATTGGGTAAAAGCTAAGTAAACCGGACATAGTATATCACGGTTATTGATGCATATACATGTAGTGTATGGACATAGTAGCGAGTCGTATGTTGTGGCATTACTTAGCTTGACACTATTGGGATGCATTCATTGTAGTTGGACATATTAGTTAGTCACTACATACATTGGCATCCATAGTAGCATTAGGCCTATACTCACATTGGTTTAGTATAGCGGCATGAATATGTGATGTTAATGAAAAAGAGATTTTTCTTAACTAATGTTTATAGCTTAAATGGATATGCATATAGGTTATGGTGGAAGACATAATTATGCCTATGATTGTAAGGAATCAAGTACATGTAAAGTTTTGGTAAAGGACATACCTATGCATGTAATTTGTGTAATTAAATGTTGAGCTTATGACAATAGAGCATATTCATGTTCATGTAGATGATTTAATCATTGGAGACAAGATAGTTGTAGAACTACCTGTTTAGCATTAAATGTTATATGCTTTATGTTTCAGTATACTATCTTGCCTCAGTTGACCTAGCGGTGTAATTCGCCACTCTCGGCGGCTTACCCACTGGGAACTATTGATTAATAGTTCTCACCCCCATTGTTGTTGGTTTTTTTTTCAGAGCCTTCCGCAGCAGGAGAGGCTTGGGATCGCGGCGAGGGGTTAGCAGCTAGCTAGAACCTCTACGGTGTTGTTGTTGTAGGCATACCATGGTGTCCTTTCATTGTATTTTATATGAAAGGTGTATAGTTGTTTTCTAGAGAGTGATCCTCTAGTATTGTTAAGATGTATAATGATTATTGTATATCTTGAGATTTTAGTTGTGGTGATCTTGTATTAGTTGTAGAATTATGTTCTCGCTCTGATTACCTTGTTTAGGATGTATTCTTTATCCTACTTGATTGTTGTTGTTATAGACGCCTTGTGTAAATTGTGTTGTTTTGAGGTACACGACGGGTCTGTGCACGTGCCTGGTAGGCTCTCCCTAGGGCCCGGGGCGTGACACCCCTACTTTAGGAAGCATGCAAGGAATTGAAAACACAAACACCATAATAACCTTAAAATGCATAATTTACATATATACATATATGACCAAAATAGCGACTTAGACATAGAAAGAAATTCAATTGTTTCGGATAGCACAACCCACCTCGTTCGACGTCAATTGCCGGGGAATCCAAGCAAACTAACTTCTGACGTCGATCGGCACTTTTCGGCGCTAATGAAAAAATTCTTTGATTTCGGCTCGATTTTCCTCTATCGACCACCGAAACTTCGTTAATCTTCGAATCGAAGCTACTAGGAGTTCTTCTACAACCTCCAATTAAAGAATTACAAGATCAATTTAGATCAAAACCCTAAAATCCGAAAACCCTAGAAATCCATTCCTCACAAAATAAACAAAAATCTCCATAATTCCTTCAATAATCTAGATTAGAATCATGTAGGGTTTCGAAGGATTTACGAAAAATCCGAACTCAAAATCTCAAAACCTCACCTTTGGAACTTTGCTCTCCTCAAGCCTCTTTGCACAAGAGCTTGCTTCACCTCCAAGTAAGCTTTATCTCCTTTAATCTTCACTTCTTGGAGAGATTACTAGGGATAGAGAATGAGGGAAGAGGGTATAGAAAGAGAGAGAGGCCTTTTTCTTGTGTGAGTGGAAGAAAAATGAGCAGAGAGTTTTGTCTCTTATGTGAGTGGAAGAGAAATGAGTAGAGAGTTTTTGTCTCTTATGTGAGTAGAAGAGAAATGAGTAGAGAGTTTTTGTCTCTTATGTGAGTGGAAGAGAAATGAGTGTGGAAGTGGGTTAGGGCTTATCCATAAGCCCCAAATCAACTGCAACTTAACCTCCCATGAAAATACCATTTTTCACTTAATCCACAAACTTTGCACAATTTGGCCAAACTTTGGTGAAGTGTATAGAAATTCAGTACACTACATTCTCCCCACCATAAAAATAGTTTCGTCCGCGATACTTAAATCCATACCTCAACTCGATTGATCGAAGAGATAAGGGTAGCGTTCTCGCATCACGTCCTCGAGTTCCCACGTAGCTTCTCGCTCTTCTTGATTAGTCCATTGCACTTTAACATATGGAATTGTGCGGTTATGCAATTCTTTCACTTCGTGAGCAAGAATGTGTAATTGGAACTCCTCGTACAACATGTCTTCTTGAAGCTCAAGCGGCTCATAACGAAAGACGTGAGTCGGATCGTGTACATACTTGCGGAGTGTAGATACGTGGAACACATTGTGAACTCCCGCAAGCTTTGGTGGTAGTGCAAGTCAATATGCTAAGGTGCCAACCCGATCCAGAATTTCATACGGTCCAATGTATCGGGGACTCAGCTTCCCCCGAACACCGAACCGCTTTATACCTCGCATGGGCGACACCTTCAAGAAAACGCGGTCTCCTACCACAAACTCAAGGCTTCGCCGGAGCTTATCCGCATAACACTTCTGTCGAGTTTGCGCCATCAATAGCCGTTGGCGAGCAAGGCGGACCTTCTTCTCCTCCTCCTGTAATACATCCGGACCCAGGGCGACTTGTTCACCAACCTCGCTCCAATGTATAGGAGATCGACACTTTCTTCCATGGAGAGCTTCGAATGGCGCCATTCTAATACTTGCCTGATAGCTATTGTTATATGCAAACTCCGTCATCAGCAAGTGAATGTGTCATCCCCCCTTGTAATCAAGTACACACACCCGAAGCATATCCTCAAGGATTTGAATTGTCCTTTTCGATTGGCCATCGCTTTGAGGATGAAATGCGATGCTGAGTCGAGCCGTGTGCCAAGAGCATCCTGCAGGCTCTTCCAAAAGTGAGATACGAATCAGGGGTCCCGATCCGATACAATAGATACCGGAACTCCGTGGAGCCGTACGATCTCGTCGAGGTAGACTTGTGCTAATTTGTCACCCGACCAAGTGGTGTGGATTGGTAAGAAGTGAGCTGTCTTTGTTAAACGATCCACCACCACCCAGATTGCGTCGTGACCTCCTTGTGAACGGGGTAGCCCCACAACAAAATCCATCGCTATATTTTCCCATTTCCAAACGAGAATTGGCAGACTTTGAAGCTCCACCGCTGGAAGTCGGTGCTCCGCCTTAACTTGTTGGCACACGAGGCATCGTGCCACGTAGCGCCCAATATCCTTCTTCATCCCGGGCCACCAATAATGCATCTTTAGGTCCTTGTACATCTTGGTGCCACCCGAATGGATGCTATAGGGAGATTGATGAGCTTCTCGTAGAACTTCTTCCCGAACCTCTTCACCACTTGGCACACACAACCGGTTTCGAAACCGAAGCGTGCCATCGGAGCCAATGCTAAAACACTGGCATGCCCACCCTTAACGTCGCCTCGCACCTTTTGGAGATCCGGGTCTGTTGAACCCATTTTTAAATTAGTCTGAATAAAACAAAGAACAGTCATGCCCGACTTTAAGCCACATTTGAACCATTAGAAAATCAAAGGTATTTATTGGGCCTAACTCTAGGTCCATTGAATTATTAGAAAATGGAGAGGCATTTTTTTTTTAGCTATGGAAAATGAGAGATATTCTCATGGGCCAAATTTAGGCCCATTAAGTATCATTAAGGGGGGGGGGGGGGGGGGGAACAGAAAAGCTAACACATCACTCCAAGTTGCCCGTTACTACCAACTACCCATTCCATTACATTACTCCACTATTTACTAACCACCCATTACCCCACCACCTACTCCACTACTCACCCAATAATAATGGGCTCCTACAGTATTAAACCAATGGCCCAGTCTATAAAAGGGGAAGGATTTCAATAAAAAGAGGAGGACTCCATCCAGATCAATAAAAAAAAAAATCATCAACCTATTTCACCATGTGACACCAACTTCTATGCCACCGGACATGGAGGTCGAGTTTGTGATTGACGTAGTCCCAAGAACTGCGCCAATCTCGAAGGCACCCTACCTAATGGCACCGGCTGAGCTGAGAGAGCTTAAGGCGCAGCTTCAGGATTTGATGGATAAAGGGTTTGTGAGACCCAGTGTATCGCCTTGGGGAGCGCCGGTGTTATTCGTGAAGAAGAAGGATGGTTCACTTAGACTGTGTGTGGATTATCGAGAGTTGAATAAAGTGACCATCAAGAACAAATATCCTTTGCCGCGCATTGATGATCTGTTTGATCAGCTGCAAGGATCTTGTGTCTTCTCGAAGATTGATTTGCAGTCCGGTTACCACCAATTGAAGGTGAAGGCCGAGGATATTCCCAAGACGGCTTTTAGGATCCGGTACGGGCATTATGAGTTTACGGTGATGCCGTTTGGATTGACTAATACCCCTGTCGTATTTATGGATTTGATGAATCGAGTGTTTAAGCCGTTCTTGGACCGGTTTGTGATGGTGTTTATTGATGATATCCTGATCTACTCTCGGAGTGATGCTGAGCATGAAGAGCACTTGAGGATAGTGCTGCAACTTCTGAGGGAGAAGAAGTTGTATGCCAAGTTGAAGAAGTCCTAGTTCTGGCTGCAAGAGGTAGTTTTCTTGGGCCATGTGATTTCAGCCACTGGAGTGGCGGTGGACCCGCAGAAGATTGATGCTGTTCGGGATTGGCCCAGACCGACGACAGTTACCGAGGTGAGGAGTTTTCTTGGATTGGCTGGATATTACCGTCGGTTTGTGGAAGGCTTTGCGAAGCTCTCCACACCCCTCACTCATCTGACGAGGAAGGGGATTAGATTTGTTTGGAGTGCCGAGTGCCAGCGTAGCTTTGAAGAGCTGAAGAAGAGACTGATGTCTGCTCCCATCCTTACCCTTCCAGTTATGGGGGAAGGATTCGTGATTTATAGTGATGCATCACATAGTGGCTTGGGATGTGTGTTGATGCAGCATGGTAGGGTAATTGCCTATGCCTCCCGGCAATTGAAGGATTACGAGAAGAATTACCCTACGCATGATTTGGAGCTGGCAGCTGTGGTGTTTGCACTGAAGCTGTGGCGGCATTACTTGTATGGTGAGCACTGTGAGATTTTTACGGATCATAAAAGTCTCAAGTATCTGTTCACTCAAAAGGAATTGAACCTGAGGCAATGCCGGTGGTTAGAGTTGTTGAAGGATTATGATATTACCATCCAGTATCACCCCGACAAAGCGAATGTAGTGGCAGATGCGTTGAGCAGGAGATCAGTGCAGAGCCTTAGTATGATGATCACTCAGCAGGCGCCATTACTTGAGGAGTTAAGGCGACTTGAGCTTGAGGTGATGTCCCCTGGGGCTACTGCAAAACTTATGTCTTTGATTTTGCAGCCCACTTTGTTGGATGGGATCCGGGAGAAACAGAGTGTGGACCCCTATTTGATGAGAATTCGAGATCAGATTGCCAGTGGACGAACAGAGGACTTTAGTGTTGATAGTTCGGGAGTACAGCGGTACAGGGACCGATTGTGTGTGTGTAGTACACTGAATTTTAGTGCATCGTACCGAACTTCTACAAATTGTGGAGTTCCGGTGGAAAAATAGCATGAGAGGCTATATGTGAGGCTTCGGCCAAGTTTGGGACTTGTGTGAAGTGTTTTCGGCACAAACGAGGTGCGAAAACGGACTTCGAAAAGTTAAAACTGCTGAACTTGTGAAGTCTGCACTGGATTCCGGTATGTGGATCTCCATACCGGTACTGAAGTGATTAGTACCGGTATGTGATGAGGTATACCGGAATGCCATGGTTGAAACTGAAAACCCAGCTCTCGTGTTTTGCGGAATTCTCCGGGGAATACCGGAACTGTCACCGTATACCGGTATGTGATGAGGTATACCGGAATGCGATGGTCGAAACAGTAAACCCAGCTCTCGGGTTCTTCGGAATCCTTCAAGGTATACCGGAACTAACACCCGTATACCGGTATGCACATGCACATACCGGTATACAGTGTTACGAAAATCCAGTTTTGGGCTGGTTGTTGTGTTGTTTGTGGAGAGGGGCAAAATAGTCTTTTCACATGTATTGGGGGTGTATGAAGGGCTGAGACCTTCTCCCCTTCTCATTGTCTTTCTCTCTACTTCTCCTCTCCATCTCCTTCACTTTCTCTCTCTAGAGATCTCTCCAAAACTTGGAGAAAAGGGTGGATTGATCTTGGAAAAGGCTTCCAAAGGAGAAAAGAAGCTTCTTGGTGCAAGAAGAAGCTTGGGGAACTCGTGATTAAGGTTAGTTTCTCACGTTTTGGGTTCAAACCTTGGATTTTATCCTTTGTTATGAGGTTTTTGGGAACTCTAGGCAATCTAAAACACAAAATGTGGAGATTGGCCAAGAAATTTTGTGGTTCTACATGCATGCATGTGAAACCTAGGTTAAATGAGGGTTTTTGCCTTGGAAGGTTCTAAAAATATTTGGACCTTCGGGAATTGCAATTGAGGCATTAGAAATCATGTTAGAACACTTGATTTCGTGTATTGAGTTGAATTAAGGGTTCATAACGAGTAACGAACCGTTTTCTTGTAGAAGCTTGGGTTGAAACAAGAACTCAAGGCTTGGAGACTTAGGAGCTTGAAGAATACAAGAATTTGGAAGCTCTTGAGGTGGGTTTGTGTTTACCGAAGTGATTAGGCCACTTCCATGTCTAGGGTAAATATTCATTTAAAGATAAAATGATATGTGTTGTGAACCCTAGAACTTGCATGTTGGCAAAGGTAAAATCATGATAGGTAGAGCAATGAGCTCCTATTGCATGATATAGAATTCAAGTATAATTCGATTATCTATACTTGTTGCATGGTTGCATGTATGATTGGAACCTAGTGTTATTGAACATAGGTTGAGACATGTGAGAATAGAACCTAGTGTCACTGAACATAGGTTGAGACATGTGAGAATAGAACCTAGTGTCATTGAACATAGGTTGAGACATGTGAGAATAGAACCTAGTGTTATTGAACATAGGTTGGAACATGTGAGAATGGAACCTAGTGTCATTGAACATAGGTTGGAACATGTGAGAATGGAACCTAGTGTCATTGAACATAGGTTGGACATGAGATTGGAACCTAGAGTCATGGAACCTAGGTGGACAATGAGAAAGTAAACCTAGTGTAATTGAACATAGATGAGACTTAGTGACTTGAACCTAAGGTCATGAGACTTAGGTTGGCAAGTGTGAGATGTGAACAACGGGATGTGCGACGATTTTGCTATCCCGGGTATGCGACGATTTCGCTACCATGTCATGAGTTGGCGGTGTTGAAATGGGATGTGCGACGATTTTGCTATCCCGGGTATGCGAAGATTTCGCTACCATGCCATGTGATGGCGGTGTTGAAATGGGATGTGCGACGAGGTTGCTATCTCGGGTATGCGACGAGTTCGCTACCCATGCCATGTGATGTCGGTGTTGAAATGGGATGTGCGACGAGGTTGCTATCCCGGGTATGCGACGAGTTCGCTACCCATCCCATGTGATGGCTGTGTTGAGATGGGGTATGCGACGATTTTGCTATCCCGAGTGACGAGTTCACTCCTTGAATGTTGGAACCCTTATGGTGAGACGGCGATGCCGAAACCATAAGCAAATGACAAGTAGTTGAACTTGGTCATGTGAAATATAGGATGAACCTAGGAGAAAATGAAAATGGACATTTTATTTGGTTGCATCCTTTATGTTTATTTACATGTAAATAATTGTTGCATAGTTATTTGTGATCTAACTTATGCATATGGTGTTTCTTTGGACCTGGTGGGTCGAGCTTCTCTCTTGGGTGGCCTTACCCACTGGGAACTATGTTTATAGTTCTCACCCCACGTTTTTCAGGTCCTTCCGCGAGTGAGGCGGCGGAGCGAGGCAAGGGTTTAGCTCTCTAAATAGCGGCCCTTCTATTTTGGTGATACATAGAGTTGTACCCCTAGTCTTGGACTTGGATAGTATAGGGGTTTGCATTGATTGTATGCAACTTGTATATTCCAAGTTTTGGAACATGATGTATGGAATGGAAATAAAAGAAAAGAAAATTTTGGGCATGTATAAATGTGCAATGTGATGTAATAGAAGTAGAACTTCTTTATGTTGATGCTTTCCTTGTGCAACTCTTGTACTCCGTTCCTAGTTGGAACCTCGTGGATAAGCTTGTGTTGTGACGCCTTGGGCGGGTAGAAGAGACTCTATCTGTTCGGCGGGTCTGGGGCATGCGCCCGTGCAGTTATCCTTTCCACCTAGTTGGTGTTAAAGGCCCGACGGGGCGTGACAGTGTGCCTACGGATTCTGAGATCCGAGAGGAAATTTTGAGAGAGGCTCATTACTCGCCTTATACGGTTCACCCCGGTGGAACCAAGATGTATAAGGATTTAAAGGCACACTATTGGTGGAATGGAATGAAGCGGCATATTGGGAGATTTGTGGCTCAGTGTTTGACTTGTCAACAGGTAAAGGCGGAGCACCAAGTACCTGCTGGCAAGCTTCAGAGTCTCCCAATACCTGAGTGGAAGTGGGACCAAATCGCCATGGACTTTGTCATGGGATTACTGAGGACGCAGGCTGGTTTCGATGCCATTTGGGTGATAGTGGACAGACTGACCAAGTCTGCCCACTTCTTACCAGTGCAGACTACTTGGTCCAGGGATAGACTTGCTCAGTAATATTTGGACGAGATAGTGAGGTTGCATGGAGTGCCTACCTCGATTGTGTCGGATCGAGACCCACGGTTCGTCTCGCAGTTTTGGAGGAGTCTACAGACAGCACTGGGTACTCAGCTTCGGTTTAGCACGACATTTCATCCACAGACCGATGGTCAGTCTGAGCGGACCATTCAGACTCTGGAGGACATGTTGAGAGCATGTGTCCTAGACTTTGGTGGAGGGTGGCATCGACACTCAGGACTGGTTGAGTTTGCGTACAACAACAGCTATCAAGCGAGCATTCAGATGGCTCCGTTTGAGGCATTGTATGGACGCAAGTGTCGATCGCCCTTGCATTGGAGTTATGTGGGTGAGAGGAAGACCTTGGGTCCTGACATCCTGTTGGAAGCGGAAGAAAAGGTTAAGATGGTTCAACGACATCTTGAGACCGCCCAAAGTCGACAGAGGAGCTATGCGGACACTAGGAGACGAGACTTGGAGTTCCAGGTTGGAGATCATGTATTCCTGAAAGTCTCGCCGTCCAGAGGGATTCGCCGATTTGGTGTGGAAAGCTTAGTCCACGGTTCATTGGCCCGTTCGAGGTGTTAGAGCGAGTGGGGCCGGTAGCGTACAAGATTGCCCTACCACAGCGACTTTCCGGAGTCCACGATGTGTTTCATGTCTCGGCCCTGAGGAGATATGTGTTCGACCCCTCCCACGTGATTGACTTCACCCCACTTGAGTTGGCTGAGGACCTGAGGTACGAGGAGCGACCGGTGCGGATTCTTGCTCGCGAGACGAAAGAATTGCGCAACCGGGTCATGCCGTACGTGAAAGTGCAGTGGAGTAATCACGAGGAGCGTGAGGCGACTTGGGAGCCGGAGACGGTGATGCGGGAATCCTATCCCTACCTTTTCGAGTTTTCTATTTGAGGTATGAGTTTAAGTTTCGAGGACGAAACTTTTCGTAGGGGGGAAGGATGTAGTACCCCTGGGGCCTAACTGACGAAATGACTGCAGTATTCTAGACTGTTCGACACTTCTGGAGAATGTCGGGACGAGTCGGAGTCGTTTTGGCGCAAAATAGACGCGAAAACGGACTCGGAGCACCGAAATAAGCCAAAACTGAAGTTTTGGAGGTTTGGCAGTTTAGGGCGCCCGAAAGTTGGGTTTAGGGCGCCTGTATCTTTGTGCTGTTACTGAGTCTTTTCGGATCCTATTTTAGGGTGCCCGGAAAGTGAGTCCGAATGTTTACCTCGTGAATATCGATCCTTTTGACACGTGTAAGGTGGTAGGTGAGTTCCGCCGGACCACGTTAGGGCACACCAGACCGCGAGGCGGAGAATCTGAGGGCTGTTCTGTGCAGGCTGGAAGATCTGGGCGCCCAGTTCTTGGGTTCTGGGCGCCCGAATGTTGGATTTTCAGCAAGTTGCAGGTTAGCAACAGTTGTTCTTGGGGCTTATTTTATCCAACCTATACTTGTTGGAATTCCTGCAGAACAGCAGTGTCGACCTGTGGCATTTTTGCTCGTGTGCAGTGTAGGAGTGTCCAAATTCTACAAAACTTAGTTTGTTGGATTGTGGACTCGTAGAGAAAGGTGTGGGATCCTTCCAATCGCAATTTGGACGGGTATGTATGCTGTAGTTACTATTTTACTGGACCTCTTGTGTTCTTGAACTGAAATTTGGGTTTTCCTTTGATCTTATGGATCCAAATCTCTATGGAGCTGGATTTTTGAAGTGATGATTGGTTTTCCCTCATCCCCTGCTGGTTTGGAAGTTCTTTCCACCTGGTTTTGAGAGTTCAAGGGTGAGTTTTAGCTCAGATTTAGAGATTTAAGCTTAAGTGCTGAAATTGTGGGTTTTTGATGAGTTTCTTGGATTTTTGAATCCAGATCTTTGTTGGAAGCTTTGGGGAAGATTTGGATTGATCCATCACTGTATTTGGGAGGTTTGTGACCCTATTCCCTTGGCTAGACTTGTTGGAATTTTCGGAATTAAGCTTGATGTACTTCTTGCCATGTTGCTGAACTTCTGGATGCAGAATCTGGGCATCCATAAGTGGGTCTGACTGCTTGTGGAGGCTTTTTGGAGATCAAATCGAACTCCGTTTTGGCTAAAAATTGGTGGGATTATTCTTGAACCCCTCCTGGTGAGTTGGGTGAATTTTCACTGCATTTGAACCTTGGAATCGGATTTTATCGCATGTTGAATCCCTGCATGTTGTGCTGCCAGGCTGCAGTTCTGGGCTCAGGTTCTAGGCGCCCAGAAGTGCTGCAGGGTGGATACGAATCCTGATTTTGGCTGGTTTGAGCCCGATCTCAGCTGGTTTTGTTTGGAGGCCTTCCACTCGACTTCTAGCCGTGGTTGGATAGCTTTAGAGGTGGGTTGATGTTACCGAAAGCTTCGGAATTCCTCCTAAGTTGTAGAGAGTGCAGCATGTTGTTTTATTATCAGATTTTTCATGTTAGTAGCTCGAATTCATGAATTTGTATGTGTTTAGATAAAATCTGAATTTGGAGCATAAATTAACAATTTATAGTCATAATTTACATGCTGAACTGGGATTTGTCTTAGGAGAAAACCCGTGAACATACAACCGTCACTTTTCGAAACTGTAATCAGATTTAGCTCTAGGAGCTGTTTCTGTTCTTGTATCACCATTGTTAGTACGAGGTGGATACTTAGATTGTTGTAGGATGAGTTTACGCTCGTGCTGAGATGTCGAGCTTGTATATACAGCAGGGTTAGGCTGTTTTGTATTGCCGGATGCCGTCGGGGTTGACGGTGGACCCAGATTTTTATTTTAGTATCAGTTTGTGCTGAAGGCACGTGAGCTTGGAGTCTTTGACCCATTTGACCCCTTTTTATTTGATTATAGCCTGCCAGAGCCTGATTGTGCTTGACAGAGATACGCTTATTAACTCGGTTGGGTAGCTCCCCCGAGTGCCGCTCCGAAGTGAGGCCTCTCATGCGTTGATGTCGTTGCAGATTAGTGGATATGATTCTTGGACCGGCTACCTTTTGGTAGTGTGCGGTGTGGCTAGGCTTTTGGCTGGACGAGCCTTTTTGGCCGGTTCCGTTAGATGGGGTCAGGAGTGATTATTCACATTAGTGATGCATATACTTTGAGAGTATGACTTGGATAGTGGTAGGGTAGTGGCATTACAGCTGTAGAGTTTATTCCAGCTTACTTTATTGTTTCTTTACCTACCAGCTATACTGTTAGTCTCGTAGACTTAGTGGGTGGACCGTTGAGGTCGGTAGTGGTACCCACTGAGGACTACTTTTTTTTATAGTAGTTCTCACACCCATTGTTGCCACCTTTTCTTGCAGAGCCTTCGACTGTTGCGGTTGCTGCTTCTGTTCCTGCGGATCGAGGTAAGGGAGACGCGAGCTAGATCCCTACCATTCCTAATTTTTTCTAGAGAAGGACCCTACTGGAGATAGTTTTATTTTGGGTTGTGCCATGTACATGTAGTGTGAACTTGTTGTTCCTACGAGAGATGGATTTGTATCTATTTTGGCTTTGGAGGAACTGTTGTATTTTGGATCCTATATGTACAGGTGGCTTTTGTTCTATTAGTATGATCTTCTTTTCAGCTCTATATCTCTTGTAGTTGCTTGTATGCATTGTTTACAGGTTATCTATCCCTTCGTATACATGGGAAATTCTATGTATACGGCGGATCTGTTGACGAGCCCGGGAAAACGTGTAATCCGGGGCGTGACGACAGCGATGCATCACATCAAGGTCTTAAGTGTGTGTTGATGCTGCGCGGGCAAGTTATTGCGTATGCTTCCCATCAGCTGAAGAACTATGAGAAGAACTATCCAACCCATGACCTAGAGTTAGCGGTTGTGGTCTTCGCACTCAAGTTGTGGAGACACTACATGTATGGCGAACGTTGCGAGATCTATACGGATCATAAAAGCCTCAAATACTTATTTACACAGAATGAGCTGAACATGAGGCAGCGCAGATGGTTAGAGCTATTAAAGGATTATGATGTAACCATTCTGTACCACCCAGGGAAAGACAATGTGGTAGCAGATGCGCTTAGCAGAAAATCCGTAGAGAATCTCGCAATGATGATTACGAGTCAGCCGCCGTTGCAAGAGAAAATGCGGCGATTCGACCTGGAGGTTGTGACTCCGGACGCCCCTATCATGCTTACTACCCTAGTCGTTCAACCGACCTTATTGGAGAAGATTAAAGATCGACAGTCTTCGGACCCTGTCTACGACCACGAATGACTGACCTCGTACGGTTAATCTATTTTTTGTGTTTCCGTGGGGTAGTATTCATGATTCAGATTACTATTTAAATATATATATATGCATCAAGTATTGTGAATCCATAGCTTCCAGTAGACGCAAGCATCTACTGTTAATTACCCCCATAAAATATTAGGGCACCTTCGACTATGAGACCTCTGAAGATAATGAAATAGACTGGAATAAAATAAAAGATGAATTTTATAACATATTTTGTTATAAGATTACATGGTTTAACCAGGTGCATACCCCCAGTGTACATAGATAAAATATAAATATAAAACAAAAGTGCTCACTTTAACGACATGACGGTCTGTCACGCCCCGGATTACATGTTTCCCCGGGCTCGCCAACAGATCCGCCGTATACATAGAAATTTTCCGTGTATACGAAGCGATAGCTGAACCTGTAAAATACATACAAGAAACTACAAGATATACGGAGCTGATAAAACTGAAACGTAAATACATATATAGAGCCAGCTGCACATACAAGACCCCCAAAATACATCTCAGTAAAAACACCATACCAGATACTACAACGTCATCATCATAGGCTATAAAAGTAAACATCACTGTATGTACATGGAAACCCTCGAAAAAGAACTAGCTCCAAAATAGGGTACTCCTCTAGCTCAACGACCGGGGTAGGCAGGGATCTAGCTCGCGACTCCCTTACCTGGATCAGACGATGCAGCAGCAGCAACCGACGGCTCTGCAAGAAAAAGTGGCAACAATGGGTGTGAGAACTACTATAAAACAGAGTAGTTCTCAGTGGGTACCGTCACCGACCCCAACAGTCTACCCACTAAGTCTACAAGACTAACAAGATAGCTGGTAGGTAAAGTAATAGTAAGGAAAACTGGAATAAAACTCTACAGCTACTATGCCACTACCCTACCACTATGCATATCAAGATCTCTGTGAAGGTATGCATCACTAGCTAATAAAACAGCCATCACTGACCCAATCCACAGGGACTGTGATACACCCATCCCGCCTGTCTAAGCTACACCATACACCACCTCGAGGGCAGCCGGTGGAGAGCGGAACTCCAATTGGGACTACAACGACATCAACGCAAGGTAGCCAAACTCCGGAGCGGCACTCGTGGGCGTGACCCAAACGAGTATGCAAGCGTGTCTCTGTCGAGCTCAATCAGGCTCACGCAGGCTAAATCAATACAAATGGGTCAACTGATCAAACAACCAAGGCTTATGTGCTCTCGGCACAATCTGATGCAAGAAGTAAAGATCTGGGTCCACAATCAACCCCGACGGCACCCGACAATATGAAACAGCCTAAACTCTACTGTAAAAATAGGCTCCGCATCTCAGCACGAGCGTAATCTCAACCTACACTAGTTTGAGTATCCACCTTGTGCTAGCAGTGGTGATACAAGAGTAAAAACAGCTCCTGAAGCTAAATCTGGTAACATTTTTAAAAAAAAGGACGTGTGTACGTTAAATAAGTTTTCTCCTAAGTCAAGTCCCAGTTCAGTAGGTAATAATCATCAAAAATTAGCTAAAGCATGCTCCAAAACTTAGATTTCATATATAACATGCAAATTTATAGTTTGAGCTATTAAACAGGATGATCAATGTAAAACTATACATGCTGGAGTTTCATATACTTAGGAGGAATTCCAAAGACTTCGGTCTACATTAACCCACCTTAAACGTGAGTCCAACGATGGCAAGAAGTCGATAGGAGAGCTTAAGGATCAATCTCAACTCAAATCGCAGCCAACCAAGTCCACAGGATTCGGGCCCTCCAGTCCAGAGTTATGGGTGCCTAGATTTATAGCCCAGAATTGCTGCCTGGTAGCTTCAACCTACAGGGGTTCAACATGGAATTTAACCTAATTCCTAGGTCCAAATGCAGTGAAACTTCACCCAACTTACCTCAAAAGGTTAGAGAACAATTCCCCAGCTTCCTCACTAATATTGAGCTCAAATAAATCACCAAAAAGCCTTCACAAGAATTCGGACCCAACTTCTGGATGCCCAGAACCTGCATCCAGAAGTTCAGCACAAGAGCAATTTATGCAACGCGGCTCAATTTTGGGATTTTCAACTTGAAGCTTCAGTAAGGTTGGGTTCAAAACTTTCACAAGTAAGGGAAGAACACTTCTAATTCCAGGAATTAGCTCTCTACAAAGATCTGGATACACAAAATTCAAAAATCTTCATTAACATCCAAAAACATTACACTTATAGCTCAATTCACCAAAATCTGAGCTAAACTCACCTTGAGATCTGTAATTCAGTGGGGAATCCCTTCTAAACCAGTGGGGGTTGATGGAAAACCAAATCCAACTTCAAAAATCCAGCTCCCAAGGCATTCGGATCCAAGAAAATCAAGAAAACCTCAATTTTAGCTCAAGAACACTAAAATACCAGGAAAAATAGCAATTCAAGCTTACATACCTAATTAAATTGTTGTTGGAATGGTTCAACACACTCCCCCTTATATACACAACCCACGAAATCAAGTTTCACAGCAATTGGATGTTTCTATGCTGCACACGAGCTGAAACTCCCAAGGTCGCTGCTGGATTTCTGCAGAATTTCTATGTCCTCAATGCGAAAGGATGAAATCCAAGGGGTTTAGAGGAGAATTTTGGTGGAAATTTCAGGTAGGAAGTGAAGTAGTGCGAAAAGGAGCTCTCAGGGGGCGTCCTCCCCTTTTAATAAAGGTATAGGTTGGGTACAATAAGCCTCAGGAACAAATAGAATTAACATGTTCCTCTGCTGTAATTTCAAGATTCGGGCGCCCTAAACCCAGAACTGGGCGCCCACTTTCTCCAGCCTGCACAATTAAGCACTTCGGGCTATCCACCCAGCGGTCCGCTACTCCGCTATCCGGTTCCGACGGATCTCACCTACCAAGGCCACGTGTCAGCACGTTCGATACTCACGAGGTGAACTTTCGAGCCCACTTCTGGGCGCCCGAAACTGGATCCAAAATGACTCAGTATATATATATATATATATATATATATATATATATATATATATATATATATATAACAGCACTCAGAATTTGGGCGCCCTAAACTCAACTTCTAGGTGCCCTAAACTGGCAGAATTTTAGTTTTGGCTTATTGAGTGTTTCGAGTCCGTTTTCGCGTCCATTTCGCGCCAAAACGACTCCGACTCGTCCCGACACTCTACAGATGTGTCGACCAGTCACTAATACTGTAGTCATTCTGCCATTTAACCCTCAGGGGCACTACATCCTCCCCCTACAAAAAGTTTCATCCTCGAAACTCAAACTCATACCTCAATTCAGTGTCTCAAACAGGTAGAGGTAGGACTCCCGTATCTCAGTCTCCGGCTCCCAAGTCGCCTCACGCTCCTCGTGATTGCTCCACTGCACTTTCACGTACGGTATGACCCGGTTGCATAATTCTTTCGTCTCACGAGCAAGAATCCGCACCGGTCGCTCCTCGTATCTTAGGTCCTCGCCCAACTCAAGCTGAGTGAAGTCAATCGCATGTGAGGGGTCAAAAACATATCTCCTCAAAGTCGAGACATGAAACACATCATGAATCCCGAAAAGTCGCGGTGGTAGTGCAGTCCTGTATGCTACAGGCCCAACTCGCTCCAAAACCTCGAAAGGACCAATGAATCGTGGACTGAGCTTTCCACAAACTCCAAATCTGCGTATCTCTCTGAATGGCCAGACTTTCAAGAAGACATGATCTCCAACCTGAAACTCCAAGTCTCGTCTTCTGGTATCAGCATAGCTCCTCTGTCGACTCTGGGCGGTCTCAAGATCTCGTCGCACAATCCTGACCTTTTTCTCTGCTTCCACTAGAATGTCTGGACACAAAGTCTTTCTCTCACCCACATCACTCCAATATAGGGGTGATCGACACTTGCGTCCATACAACGCCTCAAACGGAGCCATTCGAATGCTCGCTTGATAGCTGTTGTTGTACGCGAACTCAACCAATCTCAAGTGTCGATACACCCACCTCCAAAATCCAGGACACAAGCTCTCAACATGTCCTCTAGAGTCTGAATGGTCTGCTCCGACTGACTATCTGTCTGTGGGTGAAATGCCGTGCTCGCTTGATAGCTGTTGTTGTACGCGAACTCAACCAATCTCAAGTGTCGATACACCCACCTCCAAAATTCAGGACACAAGCTCTCAACATGTCCTCTAGAGTCTAAATGGTCTGCTCCCACTGACTATTTGTCTGTGGGTGAAATGTCGTGCAAAAATAGAGCTGAGTACCCAACGCTGTCTGAAGGCTCCTCCAGAAATGCGAGACAAACCGCGGGTCTCGATATGATACAATCGAGGTAGGTACTCCATGCAACCTCACTGCCTCATCCAAATACAAATGAGCGAGTCGATCTCTGTACCAAGTAGTCTGCACTGGTAGGAAGTGGGCAGACTTGGTCAGTCTATCCACTATCACCCAAATGGCATCGAATCCACCCTGTGCTCTCGGTAATCCCACAACGAAGTCCATGGTGATCTGATCTCATTTCCACTCAGATATTGGGAGGCTCTGAAGCTTACCAGCGGCTACTTTGTGCTCAGCCTTTACCTATTGACAAGTCAGACACTGAGTCACACATCTCCCAATGTCTCTCTTCATTCCATTCCACCAGAAGTGTGCCTTCAAATCCTTTTACATCTTAGTTCCACCTGGATGAACTGTATAAGGTGAGTAATGAGCCTCTCTCAAAATCTCCTCGCGGATCTCCAAATCCATAGGCACACACACTCGGTCCCTGTACCGCAGTACTTCCGAACTGTCAACACTAAAGTCCCCTATCTGTCCACTCTCAGTCTGCTCTCGAATCTTTATCAGGTAGGGGTCCACACTCTGTTTCTCCCTGATCCTGTCCAACAGAGTGGGCTGCAAGACCATAGACATAAGTCTGGCAGTAGCCCCAGGGGACACCATCTCGAGTCCAAGTCGCCGCAACTCCGCAAGTAATGGCGCCTACTGAGTGATCATCATACTAAGGCTCTGCACTGACTTCCTGCTCAACGCATCTGCCACCACGTTCGCCTTGCCCGGGTGATACTGGATGCTAATATCATAATCCTTCAACAGCTCCAACCACCGGCGTTGCCTCAGGTTCAACTCCTTTTGGGTGAACAGATACTTGAGACTTTTGTGGTCTGTAAAGATCTCACAGTGCTCACCATCCAGGTAATGCCGCCACAATTTCAGTGCGAACACCACAGCTGCAAGCTCCAAGTCATGCGTAGGGTAATTCTTCTCGTAATCCTTCAGTTGCCGCGAAGCATAAGCAATTACCCTACCATACTGCATCAACACACAACCCAAATTGCTGTGTGATGCATCACTATAAATCACAAATCCCTCCCCCATAACTGGAAGGGCAAGGATAGGCGCTGACATCAGTCTCTCCTTCAACTCCTTAAAACTCCTCTGACACTCCTCGCTCCAGATAAATCTAATCCCCTTACGAGTCAAACGAGTGAATGGTGTGGAAAGCTTCGCAAAGCCTTCCACAAATCGACGGTAATACCCTGCTAGTCCAAGGAAACTCCTCACCTCGGTAACCGTTATCGGTCTGGGCCAATCCTGAATAGCATCTATCTTCTTCGGGTCTACTGCCACTCCAGCCGCTGAAACTACAAGGCCCAAGAAAGCTACCTCCCGAAGCCAAAACTCGCACTTCTTCAGCTTGGCATACAGCTTCTTCTCCCTCAGAAGCTGTAGCACTATCCTCAAGTGCTCCTCGTGCTCCACATCACTCCGGGAGTAAATTAGAATGTCATCAATAAACACCACAACAAATCTGTCCAAGAACGGCTTAAATACTCAGTTCATCAAATCCATAAATACGGCAGGGGCATTAGTCAATCCAAACGACATCACTGTAAACTAATAATGTCCGTACCGTGTCCGAAAAGCCGTCTTGGGAATATCCTCGGCCTTCACCTTCAATTGGTGGTAACCGGATTGCAAATCAATCTTCGAAAAGACACAAGATCCTTACAGCTGATCAAACAGATCATCAATGCGCGACAAAGGATATTTGTTCTTGATGGTCACTTTATTCAACTTTCGGTAATCTACACAAAGTCTAAGTGATTCATCATTTTTCTTTACGAATAACACTGGCGCTCCCCAAGGTGACACACTGGGCCTCACAAACCCTTTATCCAACAAATCCTGAAGCTGCGCCTTAAGCTCTCTCAGTCGGCAGGTGCCATTCGGTAGGGTGCCTTCGAGATCGATGCAGTTCCTGGAACTACGTCAATCACAAACTCAATCTCTCTGTTCGGCGGCATACTCGTCAACTCAGGGGGAAATACATCCAGAAACTCGTGGACTATAGGGATATCCTCGAGTCCCGGTGCCGCCGTAGGTACCTCTACAACAGTCGCAAGGAAGACAACGCATCCTCGACTCATCATCTGCCTCACCCTCACCGATGAAATTCAGGTAGCAAACAACGTACTCCTGCAGCCCCTAAACACAAACTCCTTCTGGTCTGGCTCAGGAAACAACACTGTCCTAGCTCTACAGTCAATCGTCGCATAATAACGTGTCAACCAATCCATGCCAAGCACTACATCAAAATCATGTAATTGCCCTAAGACCAACAGGTCTGCAGGCATAACCCAAGGTCCAAGCTGCACTGGACAAGCCCAACAACACTCCGCCACATGCAAAATATGATCAAGAATCTGCACCTCTCGTGCATGTGATAACGGCCCTATCTCTAGTCCATGCAGAGATGCAAATGCTCGACTAATAAATAAATGTGATGCACCGGTATCAAATAATGCACGATCTCTAATGCTAGTAATTAAAATAATACCTGCCACCATATGGTCAGCTGCTGAGGAGTCCTCCACCTGAGCTGCATAGACTCTGCCACTCTGCGCCTGCTGCCGTCGCTCTGTCTGTCGTGGCGCTGAAGCCCTATCCGCCTGACTGTAGGTCGGTGGAGCTCCGTATGTTTGCTGCGGTGCCGGAGGGGCCGACGCTGTCGAAGGTGCTGACGTCGCTGCTCGGGGACAAGCTGCCCGCAGATGTCCTGGTTGACCACATCCAAAACACCGACCCTCTCTCTGCTTAGCCGAGGCCCGTGTGGTCCCCTATAAATAACACATCTCTGTGGTCTCCTCTGCTGTTGTCCCTGCTGACGGGATCCACCAGACCGCTGCTGCCCCGAGGATCCAAAACCCTGAGTGCTTGCTCGATCGACGCATCCAAGGTCTGCAACCTCTGCGCCTGTACCAAGGTAAAGATCTCATGTCTCAAACCTCGCTCAAACAAGTAAACCTTGTGAGCCTCATCCCTCGCCGCAAATGGTACACAGTTCAGAAGTCTGGTATACTCTCGGGTATACTCCTGCATTGACCGATCTCCCTGCTACATATTCTTTAGGTCGTCCTCGAGTTTCTGCTTCGCGCTGCTTGGGAAATAGGACCCGTACAACATCCCTTGAAACTCGTCCCATCTTATCTGCAGTGCATCCAAAGATCTATTTTGCCGCATCCTCCTCCACCAGGCATGTGCGTCACCCGCCAAACAATGTACCGCCAAGTGGACCTGCTCTCGCTCAGGTATAAAAAGATCCTCAAATAACTTCTCCATCTCACATGCCTCCACAACCCAGGGCTCGGTGCGACTACCATCAAAGTGAGGCGAATCATAACGGCAAAAATGGGCCAGCCTCTTAATCATCCGCTCATGCTCAGCCTCTGACAACTGCCCTCCTGACCGCGAAGTATCAGCGGTAGGTGCGGTCGGTGTTGTCGCCGGTGGCGGTGCATCTGCGGCTGGAGTACCCACTGGGGTAGTCGGGGGTGGCGCCTGCGGCTCCGTCGCTCTAGGTGCTGCACCAGGCTGCTGGGCGACCGCATCGCACATCTGCTGTAATAGCGCACCCTACTGTCTAGTCACCTCTGCCAGCGCAGCCAACTGCTCTCTCAAGTCCGGGGGTGCACTGGGTCCCGCCTGCTCAGGCACCTCCGGTGACGCGGGATGAACCCGCATCGGTGGTCGACCTCGGCGCTGGGGAGGCATCTTGATCACCTACAACCAAACACACATCAGTTACTTCACACAAAACAACTCTCGACCCAAGCAAGTGAAAGTCTAGAAGGTCGCCTCTTTCCTTCCACCACATATGTCGTTTGCAGTCGACATAAGTTCACTGGTAGGAAAAGACACTCGCCTTCAATCACTCCCTCCATTCTTGGAGGAGTTTCAACAATCAAATAGATGACTTTCGCAGCAAGTCACGTCTCTCACGTCTCGTATTCCTAGGGTCTACCAAAGCCTAGGGTTTACTAAGTCCCAACGACCTATTCCTAAGCTCTGATACCAATTTAATCTGTCACGCCTCAGATTACATGTTTCCCCGGGCTCGCCAATAGATCCGCCATATTCATAGAAATTTTTCGTGTATACGAAGCGATAGCTGAACCTGTAAAATACATACAAGCAACTACAAGATATACAGAGCTGATAAAACTGAAACGTAAATACATATATAGAGCCAGCTGTACATACAAGATCTCCAAAACACATCTCAGTAAAAACACCACACCAGACAACGTCATCATCATAGGCTATAAAAGTAAACATTACTGTATGTACAAGGCAAATCTAAAAAAAAACTAGCTCCAAAATAAGGTACACCTCTAGCTCAAAGACCGGGGTAGGCAGGGATCTAGCTCGCGACTCCCTTACCTGGATTAGACGATGCAACAGCAGCAACCGACGGCTCTGCAAGAAAAAGTGACAACAATGGGTGTGAGAACTACTATAAAATAGAGTAGTTCTCAGTGGGTACCGTCACCGACCCCAACGGTCTACCCACTAAGTCTACGAGACTAACAAGATAGCTGGTAGGTAAAGAAGCAGTAAGGTAAGCTGGAATAAAACTCTACAGCTACTATGCCACTACCCTACCACTATGCATATCAAGATCTCTGTGAAGGTATGCATCACTAGCTAATAAAACAACCATCACTGACCTAATCAACAGGAACTGTGATACACCCGTCCCACCTGTCTAAGCTGCACCGTACACCACCCCTAGGGCAGCCGGTGGAGAGCGAAAGTCCAATTGGGACTACAATGACATCAACACAAGGTAGCCAAACTCCGGAGTGGCACTCGTGGGCGCGACCCAAATGAGTATACAAGCGTGTCTCCGTCGAGCTCAATCAGGCTCACGCAAGCTAAATCAATACAAATGAGTCAATTGGTCTAACAACCAAGGCTCATGTGCTCTCGGCACAATCTGATGCAAGAAGTAAAGATCTGGGTCCACCGTCAACCCCGACGGCACCCGACAATATGAAACAGCCTAAACTCTACTGTAAAAATGGGCTCCGCATCTCAGCACGAGCGTAATCTCAACCTACACTAATCTGAGTATCCACCTTGTGCTAACAGTGGTGATACAAGAGTAAAAATAGCTCCTGAAGCTAAATCTGTTAATATTTTTAAAAAAATGACGTGTGTAGGTTAAATAAGTTTTCTCCTAAGTCAAGTTCCAGTTCAGCAGGTAATAATCATCAAAAATTAGCTAAAGTATGCTCCAAAACTTAGATTTCATATATAACATGCAAATTTATAGTTTGAGCTATTAAACAGGATGATCATTGTAAAACTATACATGCTTGAGTTTCATATACTTAGGAGGAATTTCGAAGACTTCGGTCAATATTAACCCACCTTAAACGCGAGTCCAACGATGGCAAGAAGTCGATAGGAGAGCTTAAGGATAATCCCAACTCAAATCACAGCCAACAACCAAGTCCACAGGATTCGGGCCCTCCAGTCCAGAGTTCTGGGCGCCCAGATTCAGAGCCCAGAACAGCAACCTGACAGCTTCAACCGACAGGGGTTCAACATAGAATTTAACCCAATTTTTAGGTCCAAATGCAGTGAAACTTCACCCAACTCACCTCAAAAGGTTAGAGAACAACTTTCCAGCTTCCTCACCAAAATTGAGCTTAAATCAATCACAAAAAAGCCTTCACAAGGATTTGGACCCAACTTCTGAATGCCCAAAACCTGCATCCAGAAGTTCAGCATACGAGCAAATTATGCAACTCGGCTCAATTTTGGAATTTCCAACTTGAAGCTTTAGTAAGTTTTGGTTCAAAACATTCACAAGTGAGGGAAGAACACCTCTAATTCCAGAAATTAGCTCTCTACAAAGATCTGGATACACAACATTCAAAAATCTCCATTAGCATCCAAAAATATTGCACTTATAGCTCAATTCACTAAAATCTGAGCTAAACTCACCTTGAGATCTGTAATTCACATGGCGAATCCCTTCTAAACCAGTGGGGGATGATGGAAACCAAATCCAACTTCAAAAATCCAGCTCCCAAGGCATTCGGATCCAAGAAAATCAAGAAAACCTCAATTTTAGCTCAAGAACACTAAAATCCCAGAAAAAACAGCAATTTAAGCTTACATACCTAATTAAATTGCTGTTGGAATGGTTCAACACACTACCCCTTAAGTCCACAACCCACGAAATCAAGTTTCACAGCAATTGGATGCTTCTATGCTGCACACGAGCTGAAACTCCCAAGGTCGCTGCTGGATTTCTGCAAAATTTCTGTCCTCAATGCGAAAGGATAAAATCGAAGGGGTTTAGGGGAGAATTTTGGTGGAAATTTCAGGTTGGAAGTGAAGGAGTGTGAAAAGGAGCTCTCAGGGGACGTCCTCCCCTTTTTATAGAGGTATAGGTTGGGTACAATAAGCCTCAGGAACAAATAGAATTAACCTATTCTCTACTGTAATATCAGGATTCGGGCGCCCTAAACCTAGAACTAGGCGCCCACTTTCTCCAGCCTGCACAATTAAGCACTTCGCGCTCTCCACCCGGCGGTCCGCTACTCCGCTATCCGGTTCCGGCGGATCTCACCTACCAAGGCCACGTGTCAGCACGTTCGATACTCACGAGGTGAACTTTCGGGCCCACTTATGGGCGCCCGAAACTGAATCCGAAATGACTCAGTGTATATATATATATATATATATATATATATATATATATATATATATATATATATATATATAACAGCACTCAGAATCTGGACGCCCTAAACTCAACTTCTGGGCGCCCTAAATTGGCAAAACTTAGTTTTGGCTTATTTCAGTGTTTCGAGTCTGTTTTCGTGCCAAAACGACTCCGACTCGTCCCGACACTCTACAGATGTGTCGACCAGTCACTAATACTATAGTCATTCCGTCAGTTAACCCTTAGCGGCACTACATGGTCGATTAGATTTGGGTTGCTCAGTTTAACAACATGACGGTAGATTAGAATTGGGTTGCTCAATTTAACGACATGGCGGTCGATTAGATGTGGGTTGCTCAGTTTAGCGATTTGGCGGTCGATTAGAATTGGATTGCTCAGTTTAACGATATGGCAGTCGATTAGATTTGGATTGCTCAGTTTAACGATATGACGGTCGATTAGATTTGGATTGCTCAGTTTAACGACATGGCGGTCCATTAGAATTGGATTGCTCTGTTTAACGACATGGCGGTCGATTATATTTGGCTTGCTCAGTTTAACGATATGGCGGTCGATTAGATTTGGATTGCTCAGTTTAACGACATGGCGGTCGATTATATTTGGATTGCTCAGTTTAACGATATGGCGGTCGATTATATTTGGATTGCTCAGTTTAACGACATGGCGGTCGATTAGAATTGGATTGCTCAGTTTAACGACATGACAGTCGATTGGAATTGGGTTGCTCAGTTTAACGACATGGCGGTCGGTTAGATTTGGGTTGCTCATTTTAACGACATGGCGGTCGATTAGAATTGGGTTGCTCAGTTTAACGACATGGCGGTCGATTAGATTTGGGTTGCTGTCACGCCCCGGGCCCTAGAGAGAGCCTACCAGGCACGTGCCCAGACCCGCCGTGTACCTCAAAACAACACAATGTACACAAGGCGTCTACACAACACCAAGTAGGATAAAGAATACATCCTAAACAAGGTAATCAGAACGAGAACATAATTCTACATCTAATACAAAATCCACACAACTAAAATCTCAAGATATACAATAAAATTTATACATCTTAACAATACTAGGAGATCACTCTCTAGAAAACAACTATACACCTTTCATATAAAATACAATGAAAGGACTCCATGGTATGCCTACAACAACATCGTAGAGGCTCTAGCTAGCTGCTAACCCCTCACCACGATCCCAAGCCTCTCCTGCTGCGGAAGGCTCTGAAATAAAAACCCAACAACAATGGGGGTGAGAACTATTAAACAATAGTTCCCAGTGGGTAAGCCGCCGAGAGTGGCGAATTACATCGCTAGGTCAACTGAGGCAAGATAGTATAACTGAAACATAAGCATAAAATATTAAATGCTAAACAGATAATTCTACTACTATCATGCCTCCAAATGACTAAAACATCTACATGAACATGAATATGATCCTACTGTCATATGTTCAACATTTATTCACACCGGGTTACATGCATGTCAAAGTTAATGCCATGGATACTAGTTAAAAGATTTTCTTTGTTATCATCATAATACCATGCCTCTATACTAATCATCATAAGTATAGGATAATGCCACTATGGATGCCCATGCAAATAATGACTAAAACGAATGTCCAACTATGATGCATGCATCCAAAAGGTGCCAAGCTAAGTAGTACCACCAAATAATAACTCACTACTATGTCCCTACACTACATGTAGATGCATCAACTAACTGTGATGTATTAGGACCAGTTTACTTAGCTTTTACCCAATCCACGAGGGACTTACACAAGGTAACGTCCCGGCTTGTGCCATGCCTAATGGCTCCGTGGTAGTCACCACCCTCACGCTAATGATGAGCCTCGCCCACGGCGGTTCCATTTCGGCGTCTCAATACTGCGCGGGCGAAATAACTGTCGCATAGGCTAACTCCGGAGTGCCGGCTTGTAGGGAGCGACCCTCACAAGCATGTGCGCATGAGCACAATGGCCAACAAGCATAGTCAATATCATAGGAAAATACGCTCATCATGTCTAAAACATGGAATAGTCAACCAATGTCCAAGGATCTAACATTATGTCATAATGTCAACCTATTTATTCACCTAAGTGAAACATAATATGTTTAACCTCACACTATGTCAAAAACATGTCATGTTTACTACGTTCAATAGCCAAAATGCTAAATGTCAACCATATCATGTTGTTCTCAAATTTGTCCGTTGGTATGTCCCTACCAATATGCACATGTCTCTAACATGTAAATGCTCATCTCTCAGTTTACTAAGTTCATAGACCATGCATTATTCTAATGCCATACATCATGCATTCTACAATGCCAAAACACTAAATCCATGCCATGCATGAGCTACAACAACCTCTACTACATAGAGTATAAAGCTATCATGCAATTATTCAATTAACCAAGAACTCATGTTTAACCAATTACAACTATCAATGCAAATAGAATTCCATTCCTCATGTCTTAAACATGGAATCAATCCACGACCAAAAGGTTGAGCCCAAAGCCAACGATGCCAATCCAAGTTGCTCACCTAATGAGGTGCAACAAACTTATCTTGCATATGCCATATTCTCTCTTTTCTCTATACAAGCATACTTTAGTATGCGAAGAGAATTTACTAGATCAACAACCAAGTAGTGTCTCATATGACACTCTTTTCTAACATGCATAACTTAATTAGCATTTCCTAATGCATCAATGCACTATTAGTGCAAATACCCTAGCATGCATGTTATTCTCATAGTGCTACACTATATGTACTATGCATTTTTCATACACAACATATATGTTTCATGCAATCACAATTTTCATCATGTCATAATTATCATAATTATGCATCTAATCAATCATATAACAAGATAGGAGACATAGGGGGAGTTCACCATTTCGGTGAGGTCAAACCCACCGGATAACCGTCGAAACCTCGCAGTACATCGAAACGGAGTTGTCCCCCGAGCTTCTCATATCCTAAGATAATTTTCCAAGGGGTTAAAAGCTTCGAACGAACGAATTCGAAAACCACCAAAACCTCATGAGGTAAATGGGTGAAAAATACCTTGAGCAAGTAAAACTTGTTCTAAGTCCAAATTGAGGTTAGGGATCTTCAAATCCAACCTACAACAACATTCTACACCCATCAATTCAACCTCAAGAGCTCTCATTCAAGAAACCCCAAATAAAACCCTAATTTCCAAGAAACTAGGTTTTCATCCCAAATCAAGCAAAAATCACAAATAGAGGTTGTAAGAGAGTTTACTAACCTCAAATCAAGCTCTCAACCAAGCTCAAACATGCTAGGTTGAAGCTAAGCCCACAAACAAGTTCCTCTCCTTCATCCCGAGCTCCCCACAAGGCCTAAAAGCACTCCTCCATGAAGAAAATGGAGGAAAAAGAGATCAAAACATGATCTAGAGAGGTTGGAGAAGAGAAAATCTAGAGAGAGAGAGAGAGAAAAACCCTACCTCATCTCCTCCCAAGCCTCAGCCAACAATGGCTGTGAAGGGGTGAAGGGGTAAGTTGTAATGGTTGTAACAAAATCCCCAAAAGCCCCTCCAAAGAACAAAATTGCAAAACTGCATAAGATGCACTCTGCAGCATTGTATACCGGTATGCGCATGTGTATACCGGTATACTGCACAAATCCTGCCAAACCCGAGCCTCGGCCAAGCAGGCCGCGCAACAGGATTCCGGTATGCCAATCCCAGTACCGGTACTAATCACTTCAGTACCGGTATGCGAATTGCACATACCGGAATGCCAACCTATTCCGGTATCAATTGCTGGATTCCGCAGAACCCGAGAGCTGCGCACAACCAGTCTTCACTGGATTCCGGTATCCCAAGCCAGATACCGGTATACAATTGCAAAATCTGCACTTTTGCAGATTTCGACTTCCGGAGTCCGTTTTCGCACTTTTCAAGTCCCGAAAACACTCCGAAGCTCACCAAACTCAACCCAAAACTCCAAAATAGTATAGGCCACTATTCTCTCACTAGAACTCCGCAATTTGCTAAAGTTCAGTGTACTACATACTCCCCTCCTAAAAAGGAGTTTCGTCCGCGAAACTACGGATCAACAACAACAATCAAACAACAAATCTGAAGGAGATAAAAACATCGCCCTCGCAGTGAAGCCTCCAGCTCTCACACCATGCATCGCGTCCAAGATGTTTCTCCAAAGCATCTCGTAGTAGGAATAGGGATAACTCCAAATCCTTACATTCCACAAGTTCAATCCATAACATGCTCCTTGAAGTTTAGATCTTCATGTAGCTCTAATGATACGACATCCACCATCGGGGTAGAATTCAAATACTCACTCGGAACGTCCACACACTTCATATACCTTCAACAGATTTGAAGTAAAACAACTCGACATGCCACTAGGCCCATTTGCCTCAGGGTCTCAAATAATCCAAAGAATCTGAAACTTAGATTCCTCATACACAAAGCTCTTGGATTTCCTTAACTAAGTATCACACTCAGATCATCAGATTCAGGTGCCAAAATCCTATCTCTCACCGAGAATCATCCAATGGCTCAAATTCCAAAGCGATAGAGCTAGATGCCCTATGCAATCACGCAAAATTCCAAGGTATACTTGCGCAAAATTTCCTCAATCCAACTCAGGTGAATAGTTACTCTTGTTCACAATATCTCAACAGTCATCATATCTAGCTTAGAAGCGAGACAATCCAATTCCGGAGACTCCGACAATCATCCTCTATCCATACCAAGTAGATAGCCTTCACATAGCATATCTCAAAAATCCTGCTATCACAGGTACAACATGTCGGTTCCACTGTCAAGGCACTTTCTGACAGTCCACTAGGAATCCATCAGTCACTGCACTCTTGGTCTCAATTGCACCATTTACCAGCCGGGATCAAGGCTAACTCCCGTGATCCGATCCAAAGGACAGATATCAATCCATATTACTCATCTCATCGATATCTCTAGAACACCAGCCTCTAACCTGTTTTCACAGCTTCAACTCATTTCCTTGAGTGTAGAGATATCTCCAACAATAAGATCTGGGTGCACTTCACACCACCAACGATGCATACAATTGCCACATTTTCCAAGCAAATGTTATGGCAATTTTTTCGAATTTACAATTTGGCGATTCCTCTTGCATTCTCTCACTTGCTGAAAGGTCAATACTACCTCTCTATATCACACCAGAGGGTCACTCAATCCGTGGAGAGAAACACAACTACAAAACACATAACCCACCTACGGGGTAACCAGGGTTGGCGGTCGTCGACCACACCAACAGTTCCAAGAAACTTCTCTCACACATATCTTTCCAAAAGGTTTAATCCCTTTATGTGTGAGTCAAAAGAAGGGAGTAGACAACTCAGTAATCTCCTCATAAAATCCATAACAGCCAATCAAACTAGGAAGTTTGAACTTCGATCACATCCACTTATCTCATTCCACTATGGATGGTTGATTTCCTTGAGATCTCCACTCATAACCACTTTGGCAGCAACTGCCAAGGGACACTAGTCCTCACAACCAAATCAGCACGCCTTCAATCTGAAGCACTTGTAGTCCTCGTTCAAAGGAATCTTCATGGTCTTCATCGCTCCTCGACTTCCAATAAGTCGTCGATGCGCACAGAGACAAAGACACCCAGAAGGGCCAAACATCACAGCACACAAGAGCATCAGCCAGCTCAAACGACACCACGACAATTTCGTAATGTCTACACCGAGTGAACAAGTCACCCTCGGTCCAAACTCAAACTCGATCCAACGAGAGTAGTACTCAGATTGCAACTACCCTCGAGCAAAACCAGAATTCATGGAGCTTGATCAAACAGATCAACAGATCTCAGCTACGGGTACATATTCTTGATCGTGACCCTACCGAGTCCACGATAGTCGACCCACAGTCGAAAAGACTCGTCCACATAAAACAAACGAGATCGATGCTCCACAAGAGAAGATACTAGGCAAAAGAGGTCTCCAGACCAAGCCTTCAATTCTCACAACACAACCGGGATTGCACAAGCAACTCCCTCACAAGAGACATCCTCGCTTTTGAGGATTCTCAACACTCACCAAAGGTACTGGTCCAAAGGCCACGCGCCCACTCAGCCAACAACCAGGCTTGGGCAGGTGAAACAATCATCGCAATTAGCGAACTTCCAAGCCCTCTGAAAATACTATTTCGTGTCCAGGTTCCCAAAGCACTACAGCTCGGTTCACACACTCATTGGCAATCAGATAGCCGAAGAGCCAGCCCAAGTTCAAATTAGAACTATACGCTTTCAGTCAAATAAAGCCAATCACTTCGTTGGCGCACAGAAACATCCAAAGCTAACGGAGTACAAGAACAGTACTCTCAAGTCCAAACACTCAGGACCACTCGATCTTCAAGCATCAAGGGATAAGTTCCCTGCCAAGCATTCGGCAAACAGCCGATCCAATGCTACAATCATAGCAAGCAACAAGCTAGCTCCAACACCAAAAGCTGCGAACAACCTTCATCTTCGCTCTATCATCCTCTGCCTGTCAAACAGACACGCATTCAACTGGTGCTAGCAGCGCGAAGTCGATCTCAACACCGTCGACATTGTTCTCCTCAAACACTCCAACTGAGGATGGCCCACCTTGCCACGAAGAGTGTACATGCCTCAATTCCAAGAGCATCGTCGGGTACATGCGGACTCCACCGCTCACACATCACTATAGTTGATGACGATTCAACGTCTCTCTTTCATCCTGCCAAAGATCCACCTTCTCACTATCAATTCCTCTTACGATAGACTTGCCACTTTTAGTAGCTTCTTTTGCCGTCCTAACGGTCTCCACATCTCTTGCCCTTACCAAGGTGCGATCCGTATTCTCATAGAATTTCTCAAGGTCGACTGCCAACCGGATCGACAAATCCTCCAGTTGCTTAATCCTCTCGTCTGCCGGCGCAAAACCTCAACTTGGAGTAACATCAAAATTGATCGTCGTTCCACCGTACTCGCTGAATTTGCTAGTTATTCTATCAACTTCAGGGTCTCACCCAATCCGGAGGATGCAGAAGTCCCGTCTCGGCTGCCTCGGCCGCCATCGAGTGCGTCGTTCACCACTCAAGCTGCAACAAGCAAAACATGCGCAGGTGAAACACCCCACGCCAACGCATCCCCACACAAGACTATAACCCCAATCATGCGAAAGTAATGAAGTGGACTCCCACTATTCCCCGATGTCACGTTGTCGGCCGCCAACGTGACCCTCCAAGGGTATAGAAGTGGTTCACTCCGATCTAACTCCAACACCTTTGGAGCTTTAGCAATGACCCAATCATAATACTTTCGCCAATAAGTCATAAGAGATCCCGTCTCTCACGTTCCTATTCCTTATCGTCCAACCTGCCTAAGGTTTACTAGGTCCACTACGACTCAACCCTAGGCTCTGATACCACAATAATATGTCACGCCCCGGGCCCTAGAGAGAGCCTACCAGGCACGTGCCCAGACCCGCCGTGTACCTCAAAACAACACAATGTACACAAGGCGTCTACACCACACCAAGTAGGATAAAGAATACATCCTAAACAAGGTAATCAGAACGAGAACATAATTCTACATCTAATACAAAATCCACACAACTAAAATCTCAAGATATACAATAAAATTTATACATCTTAACAATACTAGGAGATCACTCTCTAGAAAACAACTATACACCTTTCATATAAAATACAATGAAAGGACTCCATGGTATGCCTACAACAACATCGTAGAGGCTCTAGCTAGCTGCTAACCCCTCACCACGATCCCAAGCCTCTCCTGCTGCGGAAGGCTCTGAAATAAAAACCCAACAACAATGAGGGTGAGAACTATTAAACAATAGTTCCCAGTGGGTAAGCCGCCGAGAGTGGCGAATTACACCGCTAGGTCAACTGAGGCAAGATAGTATAACTAAAACATAAGCATAAAATATTAAATGCTAAACAGATAATTCTACTACTATTATGCCTCCAAATGACTAAAACATCTACATGAACATGAATATGATCCTACTGTCATATGTTCAACATTTATTCACACCGGGTTACATGCATGTCAAAATTAATGCCATGGATACTAGTTAAAAGATTTTCTTTGTTATCATCATAATACCATGCCTCTATACTAATCATCATAAGTATAGGATAATGCCACTATGGATGCCCATGCAAATAATGACTAAAACGAATGTCCAACTATGATGCATGCATCCAAAAGGTGCCAAGCTAAGTAGTACCACCAAATAATAACTCACTACTATGTCCCTACACTACATGTAGATGCATCAACTAACTGTGATGTATTAGGACCAGTTTACTTAGCTTTTACCCAATCCACGAGGGACTTACACAAGGTAACGTCCCGGCTTGTGCCATGCCTAATGGCTCCGTGGTAGTCACCACCCTCACGCTAAGGATGAGCCTCGCCCACGGCGGTTCCATTTCGGCGTCTCAATACTGCGCGGGCGAAATAACTGTCGCAAGCGAAATAACTGTCGCATAGGCTAACTCCGGAGTGCCGGCTTGTAGGGAGCGACCCTCACAAGCATGTGCGCATGAGCACAATGGCCAACAAGCATAGTCAATAGCATAGGAAAATACGCTCATCATGTCTAAAACACAGAATAGTCAACCAATGTCCAAGGATCTAACATTATGTCATAATGTCAACCTATTTATTCACCTAAGTGAAACATAATATGTTTAACCTCACACTATGTCAAAAACATGTCATGTTTACTACGTTCAATAGCCAAAATGCTAAATGTCAACCATATCATGTTGTTCTCAAATTTGTCCGTTGGTATGTCTCTACCAATATGCACATGTCTCTAACATGTAAATGCTCATCTCTCAGTTTACTAAGTTCATAGACCATGCATTATTCTAATGCCAAATATCATGCATTCTACAATGCCAAAACCATGCATTATTCTAATGCCATTCATCATGCATTCTACAATGCCAAAACACTAAATCCATGCCATGCATGAGCTACAACAACCTCTACTACATAGAGTATAAAGCTATCATGCAAGTATTCAATTAACCAAGAACTCATGTTTAACCAATTACAACTATCAATGCAAATAGAATTCCATTCCTCATATCTTAAACATGGAATCAATCCACGACCAAAAGGTCGAGCTCAAAGCCAACGATGCCAATCAAAGTTGCTCACCTAATGAGGTGCAACAAACTTATCTTGCATATGCCATATTCTCTCTTTTCTCTATACAAGCATACTTCAGTATGCGAAGAGAATTTACTAGATCAACAACCAAGTAGTGTCTCATATGACACTCTTTTCTAACATGCATAACTTAATTAGCATTTCCTAATGCATCAATGCACTATTAGTGCAAATACCCTAGCATGCATGTTATTCTCATAGTGCTACACTATATGTACTATGCATTTTTCATACACAATATATATGTTTCATGCAATCATAATTTTCATCATGTCATAATTATCATAATTATGCATCTAATCAATCCTATAACAAGATAGGAGACATAGGGGGAGTTCACCCATTTCGGTGAGGTCAAACCCACCGGATAATCGTCGAAACCTCGCAGTACTTCGAAACGGAGTTGTCCCCCGAGCTTCTCATACCCTAAGATAATTTTTCAAGGGGTTAAAAGCTTCGAACGAACGAATTCGAAAACCACCAAAACCTCATGAGGTAAATGGGTGAAAAATACCTTGAGCAAGTAAAACTTGTTCTAAGTCCAAATTGAGGTTAGGGATCTTCAAATCCAACCTACAACAACATTCTACACCCATCAATTCAACCTCAAGAGCTCTCATTCAAGAAACCAAAAATAAAACCCTAATTTGCAAGAAACTAGGTTTTCATCCCAAATCAAGCAAAAAACACAAATAGAGGTTGTAAGAGAGTTTACTAACCTCAAATCAAGCTCTCAACCAAGCTCAAACATGCTAGGTTGAAGCTAAGCCCACAAACAAGTTCCTCTCCTCCATCCCGAGCTCCCCACAAGGCCTAAAAGCACTCCTCCATGAAGAAAATGGAGGAAAAAGAGATCAAAACATGATCTAGAGAGGTTGGAGAAGAGAAAATCTAGAGAGAGAGAGAGAGAAAAACCCTACCTCATCTCCTCCCAAGCCTCAGCCAACAATGGCTGTGAAGGGGTGAAGGGGTAAGTTGTAATGGTTGTAACAAAATCCCCAAAAGTCCCTCCAAAGAACAAAATTGCAAAACTGCATAAGATGCACTCTGCAGCATTGTATACCGGTATGCGCATGTGTATACCGGTATACTGGACAAATCCTGCCAAACCCGAGCCTCGGCCAAGCAGGCCGCGCAACAGGATTCCGGTATGCCAATCCCAGTACCGGTACTAATCACTTCAGTACCGGTATGCGAATTGCACATACCGGAATGCCAACCTATTCCGGTATCAATTGCTGGATTCCGCAGAACCCGAGAGCTGCGCACAACCAGTCTTCACTGGATTCCGGTATCCCAAGCCAGATACCGGTATACAATTGCAAAATCTGCACTTTTGCAGATTTCGACTTCCGGAGTCCGTTTTCATACTTTTCAAGTCCCGAAAACACTCCGAAGCTCACCAAACTCAACCCAAAACTCCAGAATAGTATAGGCCACTATTCTCTCACTAGAACTCCGCAATTTGCTAAAGTTCAGTGTACTACAGTTGCTCATTTTAGCGACATGACGGTCGATTAGAATTGGATTGCTCGGTTTAATAACATGGCGGTCGATTGAAATTGGGTTGCTCGGTTTAACGACATGGGGGTCGATTACAATTGGGTTGCTCAGTTTAACGACATGACGATCGATTATATTGGGTTGCTCTATTTAACGATATAGCGGTCGATTGGATTTGGATTTTGATTGATATGATTTGGGCTTAAGTTTAAGCTTCAGTATTGGTTCATATGGCTTGGTTTCATGCTTGGGTTGTATTTGATCCATGTGGTTTGGATTTAGGGTTGGACTTGGATTTGGCTATCATGATTTGGAGTTTTGGTTTGGGATTTTGATTAATGTTGTTTTGGACAATATGGTTTGGTTTTGAGTTTGGACATGGCTCATATGATGTGTGTTTAGGTTTGGATTATGTTTGGTGTTTGATTTTTTGTTACTATGGTTTGGGTTGGTATTGGGCCCATCAAGTTTGGGTTGGGTTGAGCTTACCCGATTCAAGCATAAATTTGGGTTGGATTTGGATTTGGAGCTTGGGCTCAGCTTAGGCCAATTCGGATTAAATTCAGGTTTAGGTTGGCTTGACATTTGGACTCAGCTTCAGCCTAAATTCTGAGTTTGGAGGGCATCAAGTAGGTGAAGTGCAAGTACACAAAATGAACTTGACTTGGCATATTTGAATTTGAAATTTTAAATTCAAAAGTTTAAGTTTCAAGTTAAATTTTAGAATTTTAGCATAAAATTGAATGGAGTATAAAAGTTTAGATTTAAATTTAAAATTTGAATTTGAGTTAGTTTTTATTTTGAAATTGAATTTTAATTAAAGTTTTGAGTTTGAGGTTGAGTTTAATTTTCGTTTTTAGGCTTAAATTTCAATTCAAATAGAAATTTTAGTTTTACTTTGAATTTACATGGGATTAAGTTTGATTTGCATTCAAAGTCTATTTAAATTTGCATCTTAAATTTGAGCTCAAATTTAAATTTTGGTTTGATTTTAGTTTTAGAAATAAATTTGAATTTGAATATTAATTATAAATTTTAATCTAAATTTTACATTTATGCTTTAAATTTGATTAAATTTTGATTTGAATTTTGGTTGTGGTTTAATTTTAAATTTGAATTTGGATTGCGAGAGTTTTAGGATTAGATTTGAACATTGATTATAAATTTGACTTTTGAATTTTAGTTTCTCATTTTGCTTTGCATTTAGATTTAAATTTCAGATTTAAGTTGAAGTGAATTATATTTGATTTTATGATTTTGGTCTAATTTTGTCTAATTAAGTTTAGATTGGAAGTTAGTTTAAATTGAATTTGAATACTCAATACAAGTTTTAAATTGGAGTCTGAGTTTTAAATCTAATTGCCGTTTGAATTTTAATTCAGTTTTAGTCGAGTTTAACTTTGGTTCAAGTTTTAATTTGATTTAGTTTAAGTTTTAATCAATTTTAATTTCATTTTGTTAATTTTTTTTTCAGATTTTAGATAAGCAATCAATTTCAAAATGGTCCATGCCAAGTCCATCATGTATTTATTTATTTTCACGAGTCCAAAGTCAAGTGCATCATATGCCAAGTCATAATTGAACCAAAGTTCTAATTCGACTCAAAAGAAAACTCAATTTGAGTTAGTAAACTGAAGCATGCAGCTCTTGGATCTGATTAGATTCCAATTGGGTTCTAACTTGACCCAAATTCGCACTCGTCGTTGATGTGCCGACAGATGATTATCAAATCTTCTTTTCTGACGGCGGCTAAGTGCCAAACAAATGATTATCAAATCTTCTTTTTCGTCGGCGGCTAAGTGCCAAGCGGATAATCACGAAGTCTTCTCTTTCGTCGTGGTTGTTGATGTGGTGGCGCGTGGCCGCCATTCTTCTCCTCTGCCGACGACAAAGCACCGGCAGATGATCACCAATCTTCTCTTCCGCCGACGGCAAAGTGCCAAGCGGAAGATCACCGGGTCTTTTCATCCGTCAACGGCTAAGCGCCAAGCAGAAGATCGCCGGCTTCAAGGCTCCTCCATGGTCATCGTTGATGCGCCAACAGATGGAAGCCGTCCAAAAAAATGCACCTTGGGCATTTCATCGAACAGCTGGTGGGCATGCTGTATTGCGCAGGGTTGGTTCCGCAATTGAGTCCGAGTTAAGGATCGCAGCAGAGTTGCAGATGGAGGTCGCAGCAGAGTTGGAGGTCGCGGCTACGACAGAGTTGAGACATCGGCAGTGTCGTTGGTGAAGGCCGCCATAGCATGTAAGTCGAGGCGTAGTGGCGTCAGAGATGGGGTCCGGAAGGCACGCGAGTTGGTGTCGGCAGCGATGGACTCGGCCACCTCTATGCATGGTGATTATGAGAGTAGGCATGTTCGATCGTTTTGGAATGTTTATCTATGGCAGTGTCGAAAGCGGTGGACCCGGTCACCCCATTGACGGTGACATCGAGGCAGGACGCCACGGCGGCGCGGCTTTGTTGTGCTGCGACTGCGTCAGAGAGTTAGAGGTGATGTCGTACGAGTTGAAGGCGTTGATGTTGGTCTGCAGCTTTACGCGAGTTGGACGCATAGAAGTCGGACCACGGCAGCACGCGAGTTAGAGGTGTCGACGTGGGAATTTAGGGTCGAAGTCGGAAACTGCGGTGGCCCTATATATATATATATATATAGAATTATGCTACCATACTATCGATAGTACCAAGCACTTGGTGATATCGAATTTTCGACCGTTGGATGAAGCGATGTGCGGTTAGGATGATAATGGTCCTCTAGGGTTGAATGGGTGGTTGGTTGAATAGTATGATCTAACGGATGAAAATGATCAAAATGGTAGATCTAACGGCGAAAAATTCGATAGCACCAAGCGCTTGGTACTATCGATAGTATAGTAGTCGGACTCATATATATATATATATATTCAATTATATGAGGAGGAAGGAAAACTCCTTTTCCTCTCCTCTGTTAACATACGTGAGAGAAAAAGGAGCGGAAGTTGGTGTCACATGGTGAAATAGATTGATGAATTTTTTTTTTATGGATCTAGATAGAGTCCTCCACTTTTTATTGAAATCCTTCCCTTTTTATAGACTGGGTCATTGGTTTAATACTGTACGAGCCCGTTATTGTTGGGTGAGTGGTGGAGTGGGTGGTGGGGTAATGGGTGGTTAATAAATAGTGGAGTAATGGAATGGAATGGGTAGTTGGTAGTAACGGGCAACTTGGAGTGATGTGTGAGCTTTTCTGTTATTATTATTTTGTTTCTCTAAATGATACTTAATGGGCCTAAATTTGGCACATGAGAATATCTCTCATTTTCCAGAGCTAAAAGAAAAATGCCTCTCCATTTTTTAATAATTCAATAGACCTAGAGTTAGGCCCAATAAATACCTTTGATTTTCTAATGGTTCAAATGTGGGCTTAAAGCTGGGCATGACTGTTCTTTGTTTTATTCAGACTAATTTAAAAATGGGTTCAACAAATGCCCCCCACCGGAGCATGCACGAAAGCGAAGATCGAGTGTATGCCTCCGGTGCAAGTTGACCATTCTTCAATTTTTTCTATTTATTTAGAGCAAAAGTTTGAGTTTTGCAGAATTTAGGATCAATTTAAATCCAGTTATAACACTGAAAAAAGTCAACAGCAAAAGCATTTTTTATATTTGTTCCAACATACATGTGAAATCTGTATTTGATATGAAATAATTTATATGAGACATACAAATTATATCTTCCATCATGAAAAACCAATCTTGACTAATCGTCCGCACTAATGCTATCAGTGAGAAAACAATATTTTTTTTGTGAAACGTGAATAAGACTATTCAACGATTATATGGATGTTGAACTAAAGATCTGACTTGTGCTTCACACAGGTCTTTTCGAGTCAAAAGTCAAAATTTCATCGATCTGAGGTACATATTGACGTAGTGCATCATCTGATAGGGAGGAAGCGGGCGGGCGAATATTCACTTTTCTTTCTTTTCTTTTTTCTTTTTTTTTCTTTTTTGTTTACCTTTTTTTTTATATTGGTAGCTGCACACTTAAACCGCTTGTGCATAGTAAGGTAACCTTCTCCATTATGGTGGCAGCTTTCACTCTTTGCTTAACTTTTTTCACTTATTTATGATATATTTTTTTATTTTTTTATTTTTTTATTATTCTCTTTTTTTTGCCTTTTCCTTTTTTTTTTTTTGGCCCTTTCTAGGAATGATGAGATGGTAATTAATATGACTTTTGAATGATTCAAATTTAACATAATGACTCTTCAGTCCAAAATTTCACCAAGTCAAAATCTTTATGTTCAACATCTATTAAATTGTGACAGCCATATGTGCACGTGTAACAATTAAACTATATTGAAAACTCACTGATTGTCCATTAAAGCAAATATCATAGATCAAGATTCACCATCACGATGATATAGATCATGATTTGCATGTATCATTTTCTCATAACATATCGCGAGATTCACAACTTATGTTGAAAATATTTCGATTAATAGACTTGAAAACCTTTTTTTTAGAAATCTTTTTCCCTTTTTTTAAGAGAATTGCATGCACAAATTTTTTTTAGAAAGAAAAAAAAATGATGCAAATTTCACCTTCCAAAAAAAAGCCTTTTTTTCATTTTTTTAATTATTATTTTTTAAAAAAATCATCTTTTATGAATATTTGGTGTCTCGATTTTGGCCGTAACCACTTATCTAAGCTCATCACACATACATCCGACAGCTTCTGAGTAAAATATCATAACATCTTTGTCGTCAATCAATTACTCAGATCTTAAATGATTTATCATCTGATTAGAGTGCCTAGTTGAGCTTCTAGTCCATCTCAATTGATTATTTCCTTCGCCTTTTCTGAAGCTTCATTCATCCAAGTTGATTTTCTTTAGGGCAGTGAAAGTGGTTGTTTCCCCAATATTTATCATTTTTTTGTTTGTTTCGTCTCAACATCGAAAACATGACGAGTTAATTGAAGGAGCTAGTGAGATTTTTTCTTCATCCATTTTAATAAGTTTGGAGACCCTTAGGTTGGAGGAATGCACCCTAACCCCATTTTTTTCAGCACCTTTTTTTCCTTTTCCTTTTTGCAGGAACACTTATTTTTCAGAAAAGGTCGATACTTTGTCTCATTTAAAAGGATCAATTTCTCAAAGATCATGGCATTATATATATTTTTGCTTCTTGTTCTTCTTCTTTTGAGTAATACTTTTGAAGAAGAATAACTAGAGTTGATTGCTAGATATTGGAGGTAGAAATAAAAACTAGCCTAATTTGCTCCATGTATTTCACTAGAAATTAGTGGACAAGAACTTTTGGTCAAACTGCTCTTTTTTTTTTTTTTTTTTAAGGGACACCTCTTAATCCTAGCCTTTAATAGATTGCTCAATAGATGCCGCCATGATCTTGATTAATTTATATCTTTTGAAAGGGTAAAGATGGTGAGCTCCGAAAGCACAAGAACATTAATCTTGCCCCCATAGCGAAGTAATCCTGCCCCCAGTAGGCGAGTCGATTTCAAATCAAGCTGCAACTTGCATCATGAAAGTTCCCAGATTGAGTTTTTTTTATAGCACAAAATTAGTTGACAGTCGCAAGTCACGGGTGATGAAATGACAGGAGTAGTGCCACCAATTCTTGCCCCCTATGGTAGCATTGGTTCACCTACTTAAACCCGCAAACTGAAGATGATAGAATAGACATCAGTAACAATGCCATATCTTGCCTCCTATAGAAGTGAAACTATTTTTACCCAATCACAGCCGTGGTTCGAAAGTGTCAGAAATATGCAGAAGCAACGCCACCAAACTCTTGCCCCCTCTTGAACATCGTCAAGCAAAGTTGCAAGAATTCTATACTTCTCGAATTATGAGCCATTTCGAAATTACATCCATGAACCGAGAGTGACGGAATAGGCACAAGCTATACCGCCATGCTCTTGCCCCCTTTGAAACATTGTCGAGCAAGTTGCAGGAATTCTATGTGTCTAGGACTATGAGTCATTCATGCAAAGTAGAAATATATATGTAAGATTTTGAATATTTATGACCAGTCTTTTATCAACACTTCTAAAGGTCTCAAACATGGAAAGAGAAGGCAAGTCCCACCGGGCGTGCCATTTTGTCAGTGACCACGAATGACTCACCTCGCACGGTTAATCTATTTTTTGTGTTTCCGTGGGGTAGTATTCATGATTCAGATTACTATTTAAATATATATATGCATCAAGTATTGTGAATCCATAGCTTCCAGTAGACGCAAGCATCTACTGTTAATTACGCCCATAAAATGTTAGGGCACCTCCGATTAAGAGACCTCTGAAGATAATGAAATAGACCGGAATAAAATAAAAGATGAATTTTATAACATGTTTTGTTATAAGATTACATGGTTTAACTAGGTGCATACCCCCAGTGTACATAGATAGAACATAAATATAAAATAAAAGTGCTCACTTTAACGACATGACGGTCGATTAGATTTGGGTTGCTCAGTTTAACGACACGGCGGTAGATTAGATTTGGATTGCTCAGTTTAACGACATGGCGGTCGATTAGATTTGGGTTGCTCAGTTTCGCGACATGGCGGTCGATTAGAATTTGGTTGCTCAGTTTAACGACATAGCGGTCGATTAAAATTGAATTTTTCAGTTTAACGACATAGCGGTCGATTAGATTTGGATTGCTCAGTTTAACGACATGGCGGTCGATTAGAATTGGATTGCTCAGTTTAACGACATGGCGGTCGATTAGATTTGGATTGCTCAGTTTAACGACATGTCAGTCGATTAGAATTTGGTTGCTCAGTTTAACGACATGGCGGTCGATTGGAATTGGGTTGCTCAGTTTAACACATGGCGGTTAATTAGATTTGGGTTGCTCAGTTTAACGACATGGCGGTTAATTAGATTTGGGTTGCTCAGTTTAACGACATGGCGGTTAATTAGATTTGGGTTGCTCAGTTTAATGACATGGCGGTCGATTAGAATTGGGTTGCTCAGTTTAACGACATGGCGGTTGATTAGATTTGGGTTGCTCAGTTTAGTGACATGGCGGTCGATTAGAATTGGATTGTTCAGTTTAATGACATGGCGGTCGATTGAAATTGGGTTGCTTAGTTTAACGACATGGCGGTCGATTAGAATTGGATTGCTCAGTTTAACGACATGGCGATCGATTAGGTTGGATTGCTCAGTTTAACGACATGACGGTCGATTAGATTTGGGTTGCTCAGTTTAGCGACTTGACGGTCGATTAGAATTGGATTGCTCAGTTTAATGACATGGCGGTGGATTAAAATTGGGTTGCTCAGTTTAACGACAAGGCGGTCGATTGGATTTGGATTTTGATTGATATGATTTGGGCTTGAGTTTAAGCTTCAGTATTGGTTCATGTGGTTTGGTTTCATGCTTGGTTGTATTTGACCTATGTGGTTTGGATTTATGATTGTACGTGGATTTGGCTATCATGATTTGGAGTTTTGGTTTGGGATTTTGATTAATGTGGTTTTGGACGATATGGTTAGGTTTTGAGTTTGGACAGGGCTCATATGATGTGTGTTTAGGTTTGGATTAGGTTTGGGGTTTGATTTTTGGTTACTGTGGTTTGGGTTGGTATAGGGCCCATCAAGTTTTGGTTGGGTTGAGCTTACCCGATTCAAGCATAAATTTTGGTTGGATTTGGATTTGGAGCTTGGGCTCAGCTTGGGCCAATTCAGATTAAATTCAGGTTTAGGTTGGCTTGACATTTGGACTCAGCTTCAGCTTAAATTCTGAGTTTGGAGGGCATCAAGTAGGTGAAGTGCAAGTGCACGAAATGGACTTGGCTTGGCATATTTGAATTTGAAAGTTTAAATTCAAAAGTTTAAGTTTCAAGTTAAAATTTAGAATTTTAGCATAAAATTTGAATGGAGTATAAAAGTTTAGATTTAAATCTAAAATTTGAAGTTGAGTTAGTTTTCATATTGAAATTGAATTTTAATTAAAGTTTTGAGTTTGAGGTTGAGTTTAATTTTCGTTTTAGGCTTAAATTTCAATTCAAATTGAAATTTTAGTTTTACTTTGAATTTACATGGTATTAAGTTTGTGTAGCACCTTGAATTTCGGTGCGTTGTATCGAACTTTACTAAATTTGATAAAGTTCGATGGAAGCCGATAATGGCTGGTGTGGAATTGGGTTCCGAAGGTTTCGGAACATTGTGGGTGCGAGTGGAAACCCAGAAATTAAAAAAATTTGGAAAAGGGACCAACTGGAGCAAAACTGCTCACGGGGTCCGGACCCTAGGAGCTGGGGTCCGGACAATGAAGTCCGCGGGCAGCCACGGTTCGGACCCGGATGTCACGGTCCGGACCCGAGCTGGTTTCCGAGTTGGGGTGCGTACGGGTTCGGGACCCGGACACCAAGGTCCGGACCCGGCCTGCGCGCTGGTCAGTTATCAGTGCGGGGTCCGGACCACACTTGCAAGGTCCGGACCCGGCTGAGGCAGAATGCCCAGTGAGGGGTATTTTCATAATTTTGCAGTGAATGGGTTATGTAGGGGGGGCTGAGGTCTCTCCCCTCATTCCTTCTTCACTTTCCTCTCATTCCCTCTCCCTCTCCCTCACTTTCTCTCTCTAGAGATCTCTCCAAAGCTTGGAGAAGTGGTGGATTGGAGCTTGGAAAAAGGACTTCCAAGGTGCAAAGAAGCTTCTTGGTGCAAGAAGAAGCTTGGGAGCTAGGGCTTTGAGGTGAGTTCTTGTGATTTAGGGTTTAAACCTTGGATTTAATCCTTCAAGATGAGGTTTTTGGAAATCCTAGGCAATCTCAACCACAAAATGGTGGAAGATTGGCCATGAAATCTAGGGTTTGGCTTGCATGCATGCAAACCCTAGGTAGATTTGGGGCTTTTGCCATGGAAGGTTCTAAAAATATTTGGACATTCGGGAATTGCAATTGAGGCATAGAAAATCATGTTAGAACACTTGATTTCAAGTATTGAATTGATTTAAGGGTTCGTAACGAGTAACGAACCGTTTTCTTGTAGAAGCTTGGGTTGAAGCAAGAACTCAAGGCTTGGACACTTAGGGGCTTGAAGAATACAAGAATTTGAAAGCTCTTGAGGTGGGTTTGTGTTTACCGAAGTGATTAGGTCACTTCCATGTCTAGGGTAAATATTAATTTAAAAATAAAATGGTATGTGTTGTGAACCCTAGAACTTGCATGTTGGCAAAGGTAAAATCATGATAGGTAGAGCAATGAGCTCCTATTGCATGATATAAAATTCAAGTATAATTCAATTATCTATACTTGTTGCATGGTTGCATGTATGATTGAACCTAGTGTTATTGAACATAGGTTGGAACATGTGAGAATAGAACCTAGTGTTATTGAACATAGGTTGGAACATGTGAGAATAGAACCTAGTGTCATTGAACATAGGTTGGAACATGTGAGAATAGAACCTAGTGTCATTGAACATAGGTTGGAACATGTGAGAATAGAACATAGTGTTATTGAACATAGGTTGGAACATGTGAGAATGAAACCTAGTGTCATTGAACCTAGGTTGAGAATGAGAAAGTAAACCTAGAGTTATTGAACATAGGTGAGACTTAGTGACTTGAACCTAAGGTCATGAGACTTAGGTTTGCAAGTGAAAAATGTGAACAACGGGATGTGCGACGATTTTGCTATCCCGGGTAGGCGACGATTTCGCTACCATGCCACGAGTTGGCGGTGTTGAAACGGGATGTGCGACGATTTTGCTATCCCAGGTAGGCGACGATTTCGCTACCATGCCATGAGTTGGCGGTGTTGACACGGGATGTGCGACGATTTTGCTATCCCGGGTATGCGACGATTTCGCTACCAGAGTTGGCAGTGTCGAGATGGGATGTGCGACGAGGTTGCTATCCCGGGTATGCGACGAGTTCGCTACCCATGCCATGTGATGGCGGTGTTGAGATGGGGTATGCGACGAGTTCGCTACTCGAACTAGGAGGTGACGAGTTCACTCCTTGAATGTTGGAACCCTTATGGTAAGACGGCGATTCCGAAATCATAAGTAAATGACAAGTAATTGAACTTAGTCAATGTGAAATATAGGATGAACCTAGGAGAGAATGATAATTTACATTTCATTTGGTTGCATCATTTATGTTTATTTACAAGCATGTAAATAAGTGTTGCATAGTTATTTGTGATCTAACTTATGCATATGGTGTTTCTTTGGACCTGGTGGGTCGAGCTTCTCTCTTGGGTGGCCTTACCCACTGTGAACTATGTTTATAGTTCTCACCCCACGTTTTCCAGGTCCTTCCGTGAGTGAGGCGGCGGAGCGAGGCAAGAGTTTGGCTCTCTAGATAGCGGCCCTTCCATTTTGGTGATACATAGAGTTGTACCCCTAGTCTTGGACTTTGATAGTATAGGGGATTTCCATTACATGTATGAAACTTATGTATTCCATAGTTTTGGAACATGGTGTATGGAATGATAAGAAGGAAAAAAAAATTTTGGGCATGTATAAATGTGCAATGTGATGTAATAGAAGTAGAACTTCTTTATGTTGATGCTTTCCTTGTGCAACTCTTGTACTCCGTTCCTAGTTGGAACCTCATGGATAAGCTTGTGTTGTGACGCCTTGGGCGGGTAGAAGAGGCTCTATCCGTTCGGCGGGTCTGGGGCATGCGCCCGTGCGGTTTATCCTTTCCACCTAGTTGGTGTTAAAGGCCCGGCGGGGCGTGACAGACTGAGGTGGTATCAGAGCATAGAAACGGTCTAGGTGGACCTAAGAAAACCCTAGGATGGAAAAGACCCTAGGAGTGTAGGCTCGTGAGTGACGAGATCTTTGATGTGGCGAAAGATAAGTGATTGGGTTATGTCCTTATGCCTCTAGTTGGAAATAGAGGTAGATTCGAGGTGTGTCTTATTCTTCGCCAAGTGTGTTCGTGTTGGCGGCCGACAACATGAAACCAAGTGAGGGGAATAAGGACCCTTGTGTGACTTTCGCCTAGATTGGGTTCACGTTTATTTTCGTGAAGTATAGTGTTGCGAATGACTTTGAAGGTCATGAAATGACCAAAGTCGTTGTGTTTTCAGGAGATAATGGTACGTGGACGGCCTCCTACGAGGGCTGGGCTCGGAAGAGCGAGCGCGGCTCCCGAACAACTCGGGGAGGGTGAGAACTCGGGTCTTCGTAATGAGTTGACCGAGTTGATGGGCGTGGTTCGGCGACAGGCCGAAGCCAAGCAACGACAGGAGGAGCAGATTAAAAAGCTCAAAGACGAGATGGCGCAGCAAGCGGCTGCGATTAGGGAGGAGAGGTTGGGAGTACCTCCGGCCTCTGCTTCGGCACCGGCCGAGGAGGTGACACCGGCGCCGGCTGTGGCGCCACCGGCATCACCGATTGTAGCCGGTGGGTTGGGTACTCCTATGCCCGACTACGAGATGGAGGATACGGAGCGAGAGCGCGCACTTGCGGCTCTCATGAGGTTCAAGAAGTTCAACCCGCCTATCTTTAGCGGGGAGAACGTGGATCCACGGGACGTGGAAACGTGGATCGACGCGTTGGAGACGCTCTTCGAGGATTTGTATACCTTGGAGAGGGACAAGGTGCACCTCGCCGCTCATTCTTTGGAGCGATCGGCGAAGGTGTGGTGGAAGGGAGTCCGACGTGATCGACTCTCTAGCATTCCGCCACCGACATGGGAGGAATTTCGGGGTATGGTGTTCGCCGCCTACATCCCCGATAGCGAGAAAAGGAAACTTCAAGAAAGGTTCCGTAAGTTGAAGCAAGGGAACCGCACCGTGCGCGAGTACGAGAGGGAGTTCTCGTACATTATTAATTACGTACCGCACGTTGTCCGCGGAGAGTTGGACAAGGTCGACTGTTTCGTGCGCGGACTTCGACCGAAGATCTTTCGGGCGGTGCACGCCCTTAAGCTACAGACCTTTGCGGAGGTCTTGGACCGTGCTCTTTGGGTGGAGCACGGGAATGCATGTGCGCGCGAGGAGCGTGAGTCGTGGGAAAAAGAAAAAGAAAAGGGAAAGAAGCGACCGGCGGGTGGCTCGGGTGGGCAATCTAGCTCGACCCCAAAGCACTCGCAGTCGCAAAACCAATAGCGAGGGTCCCGGCGGAACCGACCCTCAACCCAGTGCCCGATTTGTAGCGGCCCCCACGGCCCTCAGCAATGTGATTATCGTGAGGGCCGGTGCTACAAGTGCGGACAGCCGGGTCACATACGGTACAACTGATCGATGGATTATGGCCGAGCACCGTCGTCGGCATCGGTGTTTGCACCACCTAGGCAGCTTGCGGGCATCCCACCCGCAGCGATGTCGGCAGGCCGTACTCAGCCGCCGAGACCAGTGGAGGGCCAGCGGCCAGCGCCCAGTGGACGGGTATTCGCCTCACAGGTGGAGGAGCCTTCTGCCCAGGATGATGTCGTGGCAGGTATTGTGTTAATTAAAGGCATTCGATGTAGAGCTTTGTTTGATACTGGTGCATCGCATTCATTCATTGCTCGATCATTTGCAATTGCACACGGAATAGAAATTGTAGATGCCACACATGCTAGAACTGTGCAAGTACCCGAACACACCTTTTGCGTACATCACGCGTGTGTAGACTGCCCCGTGAGGGTTGAAAACTGGATCATGCCAGCTGACTTGCTGGTGTTAAATCGAATGAACGAGTATGATTTGATCCTAGGAATGGATTGGCTCTCGAGGTATCACGCCACTATTGATTGTGTGAGCCGGACAGTGAGGTTTAAAGAACCCGGGCACAAAGAGTTTGTGTACCGTGGTTGCAAGAGTTCGCTCTTTGCGTCAATGGTGTCCACGTCGCAAGCAAGGAAGCTTATTGCTAGTGGTTGCATTGCCTACTTGGCGACGGTAGTGGATGACCGAAAAGAAGTGTTGGGGCTCGAGGACATTTCTATAGTCCAAGAGTTCCCGGATGTATTTCCGACGGAGTTGCCCGGAATGCCACCGGACCGGGAAATAGAATTCGTGATCGATTTGCTCCCGAGTACGGCGCCGATTTCTAAGGCCCCGTACAGGATGGCACCCGCGGAACTGAAGGAATTGAAAGCACAATTGCAAGATTTAATGGACAAGGGTTTCGTAAAGCCAAGTGTGTCACCTTGGGGAGCCCCTGTTCTATTTGTGCGGAAAAAGGACGGTTCGCTGCGGTTATGTGTAGATTACCGCGAGTTGAATAAAGTGACCGTCAAGAATAAGTACCCGTTACCCCGAATTGATGACTTGTTCGATCAGTTGCAAGGGTCTCGGGTGTATTCAAAGATTGATTTGCAATCCGGTTATCACCAATTGAAGATCAAACCGGAGGATGTGCATAAGACCGCATTTAGGACGCGGTATGGACACTATGAATTCACGGTTATGCCTTTCGGGCTTACCAATGCCCCGACAGCGTTCATGGATTTAATGAACCGTGTGTTCAAACCACTATTGGATCAATTTGTGGTTGTGTTCATAGATGATATTCTTGTCTACTCTCGGAGTGAAGAGGAACATAAAGAGCACCTAAGGATTGTGCTTCAAGTTCTTCGAGAGAACAAGTTGTTTGCCAAGTTAAAGAAGTGCGAATTTTGGATTCGTGAGGTCGCTTTCTTGGGTCATGTGATCTCCGCGGAAGGAGTATCGGTGGACTCTATGAAAGTTGAGGCAATCAAGGATTGGCCTTGCCCGACCAATGTCACGGAAATACGAAGCTTTTTGGATCTTGCGGCGTACTATCGGCGGTTCGTGGAGGGATTTTCAAAAATCTCCGGTCCACTAACGCGTCTTACCCGCAAGGGAGCCAAATATGTTTGGAGCGAGGAATGCGACCAAAGCTTTAAGGAGCTAAAGGAAAGGTTCACTTCGGCTCCTGTTCTCGTCTTGCCGATTGCGGGGGAGGGCTTTGTGGTGTATAGCGATGCATCACGGCGTGGTCTTGGGTGTGTGCTTATGCAAAGAGGACAAGTAATAGCATATGCCTCTCGACAGCTGAAGAGCTATGAGCAGAATTACCCCACCCATGACCTAGAGCTTGCAGCAGTGATCTTCGCGCTTAAATTGTGGAGACACTATTTATACGGGGAACATTGTGAGGTTTACACGGATCATAAAAGCTTAAAGTACTTATTCACTCAAAAGGAGTTGAATTTGAGGCAGCGGAGATGGTTGGAGTTGATAAAGGATTACGACTTAACCATCTTGTACCATCCCGGTAGAGCCAATGTGGTGGCAGATGCGCTCAGTAGAAAATCCGTGAAGAACTTCGCAATTGAGATGACGGGACAAATGCCGTTAATTAAGGAAATGGGCCGGTTTGACTTGGAAGTCGTGGCTCTGGGCGTCCCCGCTAGACTTATGAATCTCGAGATTTGGCCAACTTTGTTGGAGCAAATAAAAGAAAAGCAATCCGGAGATCCGGAACTCCAAAAGGTGCGGAGTACTATCGAGAGCGGGCGCGCCGGTGATTTTCATGTAGACTCGAAGGGCGCAATTCGATTCCGAAATCGATTGTGCGTACCAAAAGTCGACGATATTCGTGGGGAGATCTTAAAAGAAGCTCACACTTCTCCCTATGCGATTCACCCGGGCGGCACCAAAATGTACAAGGATCTCAAATTGCATTATTGGTGGCCGGGGATGAAACTTGATGTTGGACGCTTTGTGGCACAATGCTTAGTATGCCAACAGGTGAAGGCCGAGCGTCGCTTTTCGGCAGGAAAATTGCAAGGGTTGCCCATTCCAGTTTGGAAGTGGGAGAACATAGCAATGGACTTCGTTGTGGGTTTACCTCGATCACAAGGTGGCCACAATGCGATTTGGGTGGTAGTGGATCGTTTGTCAAAGTCGGCACACTTTTTGCCAATCCACACCACTTGGTCGGGAGACAAGTTAGCACAAGTCTACCTGGACGAGATTATGCGGTTACACGGGGTCCCGACTTCGATAGTCTCAGATCGAGATCCCCGTTTTACATCGCATTTTTGGAAAAGCTTGCAAGAAGCTTTGGGTACACGGCTCGATTTCAGTTCAGCATTTCATCTTCAAACTGACGGTCAATCGGAAAGGACAATTCAGATTTTGGAGGATATGCTGCGAGCGTGCGTGTTGGACTTCAAGGGTGCATGGCCTACTCATTTGCCGATGGCTGAATTTGCTTACAATAATAGCTATCAATCTAGCATCGGTATGGCACCGTTTGAAGCCTTGTATGGAAGAAAATACTGCTCTCCTATTCATTGGAGCGAAGTCGGCGAGAGAAGGGTCTTAGGACCGGATGTGTTGCGTGAAGCGGAAGAAAAGGTCCGCTTGGCACGCGAACGCTTATCGACGGCGCAATCTAGACAAAAGAGTTATGCAGATCGACGTCGACGAAATTTGGAATTCGCGGTAGGAGATCGCGTCTTCTTGAAAGTGTCACCCATGAGAGGGGTGAAACGATTTGGTGTTCAGGGTAAGTTGAGTCCCCGTTACATTGGAACTTATGAGGTTTTGGAGCGTGTGGGATCCGTGGCATATCGGCTAGCTTTGCCGCCGAAACTTGCGGGGATACACAATGTGTTCCATGTATCGACGCTCCGCAAGTACATGTATGATCCGGCGCACGTCCTCGAGTATGTACCTATGGAGCTTCATGAGGATATGACTTATGAGGAGTTTGTGTATCATGGATCGCGAGGTGAAAATTTTGAGAAACCGTGAAATTCCTTATGTAAAAGTACAATGGACGAATCACGGTGAGCGCGAAGCTACGTGGGAATTGGAAAGCTCGATGAAGGAGCGGTTTCCTTACCTCTTCGCTAAGTCTCGCTGAGGTATAATCTAGTTTTGCGGCCGAAACTCTCTTTAAGGGGGGTGGAATGTAGCACCTTGAATTTCGGTGCGTTGTATCGAACTTTACTAAATTTGATAAAGTTCGATGGAAGCCGATAATGGCTGGTGTGGAATTGGGTTCCGAAGGTTTCAGAACATTGTGGGTGCGAGTGGAAACCCAGAAATTAAAAAATTTTGGAAAAGGGACCAACTGGAGCAAAACTGCTCACGGGGTCCGGACCCTGGGAGCTGGGGTCCGGACAATGAAGTCCGCGGGCAGCCACGGTCCGGACCCGGATGTCACGGTCCGGACCCGAGCTGGTTTCCGAGTTGGGGTGCGTACGGGTTCCGGACCCGGACACCAAGGTCCGGACCCGGCCTGCGCGCTGGTCAGTTATCAGTGCGGGGTCCGGACCCCACTTGCAAGGTCCGGACCCGGCTGAGGCAGAATGCCCAGTGAGGGTATTTTGGTAATTTTGCAGTGAATGGGTTATGTAGGGGGGGTTGAGGTCTCTCCCATCATTCCTTCTTCACTTTTCTCTCATTCCCTCTCCCTCTCCCTCACTTTCTCTCTCTAGAGATCTCTCCAAAGCTTGGAGAAGTGGTGGATTGGAGCTTGGAAAAAGGACTTCCAAGGTGCAAAGAAGCTTCTTGGTGCAAGAAGAAGCTTGGGAGCTAGGGCTTTGAGGTGAGTTCTTGTGATTTAGGGTTCAAACCTTAGATTTAATCCTTCAAGATGAGGTTTTTGGAAACCCTAAGCAATCTCAACCACAAATGGTGGAAGATTGGCCATGAAATCTAGGGTTTGGCTTGCATGCATGCAAACCCTAGGTAGATTTGGAGCTTTTGCCATGGGAGGTTCTAAAAATATTTGGACCTTCGGGAATTGCAATTGAGGCATAGGAAATCATGTTAGAACACTTGATTTCAAGTATTGAATTGAAAGGATAACCGCACGGGCCTTTAACACCAACTAGGTGGAAAGGATAACCGCACGGGCGCATGCCCCAGACCCGCCGAACGAATAGAGCCTCTTCTACCCGCCCAAGGCGTCACAACACAAGCTTTTCCACGAGGTTCCAACTAGGAACGGAGTACAAGAGTTGCACAAGGAAAGCATCAACATAAAGAAGTTCTACTTCTATTACATCACATTGCACATTTATACATGCCCAAATTTTTCTTTTCTTTCTTTTCATTCCATACACCATGTTCCAAAACTATGGAATACATAAGTTTCATACATGTAATGGAAATCTCCTATACTATCAAAGTCCAAGACTAGGGGTACAACTCTATGTATCACCAAAATAGAAGGGCCGCTATCTAGAGAGCCAAACCCTTGCCTCGCTCCGCCGCCTCACTCACGGAAGGACCTAGAAAACGTGGGGTGAGAACTATAAACATAGTTCCCAGTGGGTAAGGCCACCCAAGAGAGAAGCTCGACCCACCAGGTCCAAAGAAACACCATATGCATAAGTTAGATCACAAATAACTATGCAACACTTATTTACATGCTTGTAAATAAACATAAAGGATGCAACCAAATGAAATGTAAATTATCATTCTCTCCTAGGTTCATCCTATATTTCACATTGACTAAGTTCAATTACTTATCATTTACTTATGGTTTCGGAATCGCCGTCTTACCATAAGGGTTCCAACATTCAAGGAGTGAACTCGTCACCTCCTAGTTCGAGTAGCGAACTCGTCGCATACTCGGGATAGCAAAATCGTCGCACACCCCATCTCAACACCGCCATCACATGGCATGGGTAGCGAACTCGTCGCATACCCGGGATAGCAACCTCGTCGCACATCCCATCTCGACACCGCCAACTCATGGCGTGGTAGCGAAATCGTCGCAAACCCGGGATAGCAAAATCGTCGCACATCCCGTGTCGACACCGCCAACTCATGGCATGGTAGCGAAATCGTCGCCTACCCGGGATAGCAAAATCGTCGCACATCCCGTTTCAACACCGCCAATTCGTGGCATGGTAGCGAAATCGTCGCCTACCCGGGATAGCAAAATCGTCGCACATCCCGTTTCAACACCGCCAACTCGTGGCATGGTAGCGAAATCGTCGCCTACCCGGTATAGCAAAATCGTCGCACATCCTGTTGTTCACATTTTTCACTTGCCAACCTAAGTCTCATGACCTTAGGTTCAAGTCACTAAGTCTCACCTATGTTCAATAACACTAGGTTTACTTTCTCATTCTCAACCTAGGTTCAATGACACTAGGTTTCATTCTCACATGTTCCAACCTATGTTCAATGACACTAGGTTCTATTCTCACATGTTCCAACCTATGTTCAATGACACTAGGTTCTATTCTCACATGTTCCAACCTATGTTCAATAACACTAGGTTCTATTCTCACATGTTCCAATCTATGTTCAATAACACTAGGTTCAATCATACATGCAACCATGCAACCATGCAATAAGTATAGATAATTGAATTATACTTGAATTCTATATCATGCAATAGGAGCTCATTGCTCTACCTATCATGATTTTACCTTTGCCAACATGCAAGTTCTAGGGTTCACAACACATACCATTTTATTTTTAAATGAATATTTACCCTAGACATGGAAGTGACCTAATCACTTCGGTATACACAAACCCACCTCAAGAGCTTCCGAATTTTTGTATTCTTCGAGGCCCTAAGTGTCCAAGCCTTGAGTTCTTGTTTCAACCCAAGCTTCTACAAGAAAATGGTTCGTTACTCATTACGAACCCTTAAATCAACTAATACTTGAAATCAAGTGTTCTAACATGATTTCCTATGCCTCAATTGCAATTTCCGAATGTCCAAATATTTTTAGAACCTCCCATGACAAAAGTCCCAAATCTACCTAGGGTTTGCATGCATGCGAGCCAAACCCTAGATTTCATGGCCAATCTTCCACCATTTGTGGTTGAGATTGCCTAGGGTTTCCAAAAACTTCATCTTGAAGGATTAAATCCAAGGTTTAAACCCTAAATCACAAGAACTCACCTTAAAGCCCTAGCTCCCAAGCTTCTTCTTGCACCAAGAAGCTTCTTTTCACCTTGGAAGTCCTTTTCCAAGCTCCAATCCACCACTTCTCCAAACTTTGGAGAGATCTCTAGAGAGAGAAAGTGAGGGAGAGGGAGAGGGAATGAGAGGAAAGTGAAGAAGGAATGAGGGGAGAGACCTCAGCCCCCCCTACATAACCTATTCACTGCGAAATTACCAAAATATCCCTCACTGGGTATTCTGCCTCAGCCGGGTCCGGACCTTGCAAGTGGGGTCCGGACCCGGCACTGATAACTGACCAGCGCGCAGGCCGGGTCCGGACCTTGGTGTCTGGGTCCGGAACCCGTACGCACCCCAACTCGGAAACCAGCTCGGGTCCGGACCGTAACATCCCGGTCCGGACCGTGGCTGCCCGCGGACTTCATTGTCCGGACCCCAGCTTCCAGGGTCCGGACCCCGCGAGCAGTTTTGCTCCAGTTGGTCCATTTTTTCAAAAATTTTTGATCTCCAGGTTTCCACTCGTACCCATAATGTTTCGAACCCTTCGGAACCCGATTCCACACCAGCCATTATCGGCTTCCATCGAACTTTATCAAATTTAGTAAAGTTTGATACAACGCATCGAAATTCAAGGTGCTACAGGAAGTTAGTTTAAATTGAATTTGAATCTTCAATACAAGTTTTAAATTGAAGTCTGATTTTTAAATTTAATTGTCGTTTGAATTTTAATTCAGTTTTAGTTGAGTTTAACTTTGTTTCAAGTTTTAATTTCATTTAGTTTAAGTTTTAATCAATTTTAATTTCATTTTGTTAATTTTTTTTTCTTCAGATTTTAGATAAGCAATCAATTTCAAAATGGTCCATGCCAAGTCCATCATGTATTTGTTTATTTTCACGAATCCAAAGTCAAGTGCATCATATGCAAGTCATAATTGAACCAAAGTTCTAATTCGACTCAAAAAGAAAACTCAATATGAGTTAGTAAACTGAAGCATGCAGCATGCACCATGCAGCTCTTGGATCTGATTAGATTCCAATTGGGTTCTAACTTGACCCAAATTCGCACTCGTCGTTGGTGTGCCGACAGATGATTATCAAATCTTCTTTTCTGACGGCGGCTAAGTGCCAAACAAATGATTATCAAATCTTCTTTTTCGCCGGCGACTAAGTGCCAAGCGGATAATCACGAAGTCTTCTCTTTCGTCGTGGTTGTCGATGCGGTGGCGAGTGTCCGCCATTCTTTTCCTCTGCCGACGACAAAGCACCGGCAGATGATCATCAATCTTCTCTTCCGCCGACGGCAAAGCACCAAGCGGAAGATCGCCGGGTCTTTTCTTCCGCCGACGGCTAAGCGCCAAGCAGAAGATCGCCGGCTTCAAGGCTCCTCCATGGTCATCGTTGATGCACCGACAGATGGAAGCCGTCCAAAAAAATGAACCTTAAACATTTCATCGAACAGCTGGTGGGCATGCTGTATTGCGCAGGGTTGGTTCTGCAATTGAGTCCGAGTTAAGGATCGCTGCAAAGTTGCAGATGGAAGTCGCAGCAGAGTTGGAGATCGCGGCTACGACAGAGTTGAGACAACGGCAGTGTCATTGGTGAAGGCCGCCATAGCATGTAAGTCGAGGCGCAGTGGCATCAGAGATGGGGTCGGGAAGGCACGTGAGTTGGTGTCGGCAGCGATGGACTCGGCCACCTCTATGCATGGTGATTATGAGAGTAGGCATGTTAGATCGTTTTGGAATGTTGATCTATGGCAGTGTCGAAAGCGGTGGACCCGGTCACCCCATTGACGGCGACATCGAGGCAAGACGGCACGGCGGCGCGGCTTTGTTGTGCTGCGGCTGTGTCAGAGAGAAGGAGGTGATGCCGTACGAGTTGAAGGCATTGATGTTGGTCTGCAGCTTTACGCGAGTTGGACGCATAGAAGTCGGACCGCAGCGGCATGCGAGTTAGAGGTGTCGACGTTGGGCCGCGGCAACATGAAAGTTGCAGATTGCAACAATATTGGAGTTTGGAGTGGAGGCGACGTCGAGGTTTGGGGTCGTAGCGACGCCGAAGTGGGAAGCTGCGGTGGCCCTTCTCCGTTCTTTATATATATATATATATATATAGAACTAGGCTACTATACTATTAATAGCACCAAGTTGTTGGTGCTATTAGGTTTTCGGCCCTTGGATGAAGGGATGTGCGTTTAGGATGATAGTGGTCCCTAGGGTTGAGTAGGTGGTTGGTTGAATAGTATGATCTAACGGGTGGAAATGGTCAAAGAGGTAGATCTAACGGCGGAAAATTTGGTAGTACCAAGAGCTTGGTGCTATTAATAGCATAGTAGCCGAACTCTCTCTCTCTCTCTATATATATATATATATATATTCAATTATATGAGGACGAAGGAAAACTATTTTTCCTCTCCTCTGTTAACATACGTGAGAGAAAAAGAAGAGGAAATCAACTCGGGGGGAAACACGTCCGGAAACTCGCGGACTACAGAGATGTCCTCAAGACCCGGTGCCACCGTAGGCACCTCTACAACAGTCGCCAGGAATGCAGCACATCCTCGACTCATCATCTGTCTCGCTCGTGCCGACGAAATCCACGTCACGAACAATGTGCTCCTGCAGCCACTATACACGTACTCCTCCTGGCCTGGCTCGCGAAACGTCACGGTCCTCTTGCCGCAGTTGATCGTCGCGAAATAGCGCGCCAGCCAATCCATGCCGAGCACCACATCAAAATCCTGCAATCGCCCCAAGACCAATAGGTCTGCGGGCATCACCCAAGGTCCAAGCTGCACTGGACAAGCCCAACAACACTTCTCCACAAGCAAAACATGCTCGGAAATATGCACCTCTCGTGCATGTGGTAATGGCCCTATCACTAGTCCATGCAGTGATGCAAATGCTCGACTAATAAATGAATGTGATGCACCGGTATCAAATAATGCACGAGCTCTAATGCCAGAAATTAAAATGATACCTGCCACCACATGATCTGCTGCCGTGGAGTCCTCAACTTGAGACGCCAAGACCATGCCGCTCTGCGCCTGCTGTCGCCGCTCAACCTGGCGTGGCACTGAAGCCCAATCCGTCTGGCTATGAGTCGGTGGAGCTCCATAGGCCTGCTGATAAGCTGGGGGTGCCGATGCTGTCGATGGTGCTAGCGACGCTGCTCGGGGACAAGCTGCCCGCAGATGTCCTGGCTGACCACACCCAAAACACCGGCCCTCTCGCTGCTCGCACTGCCTAGGCCAATGTGGACCTCCACAGATGACACATCTCGGTGCTCCCCTCTGCTGCCGTCCCTGCTGACGGGATCCACTAAACCTCTGTCGCCCCGAAAACCCACGACCCTGAGAATGTGATCGTGGAGGCCTCGGCGGACGTCTGCCGCTGGTCTGTCCTCCGTCGTCAGGAGCCGGGCGTTTCTTATCCAGACCTTGACTTAGTGCGGCCGCCCGCTCTCTCGTCGTCAAGGCTCCTCGCTCGACCCATAGTGCCTGCTCGATCGACGCATCCAAGGTCTGCAACCTCTGCGCCTGAACTAAAACAAAGATCTCCTGTCTCAATCCCCACTCGAACAAGTAAACCTTGTGAGCCTCATCTCTCGCTGCAAATGGGACACAGTTCAGGAGTCTGGTGAACTCTCCAGTATACTCCTGCACTGTGCGGTCTCCCTATAGAAGATTCTTCAGATCCTCCTCGAGTTTTTGCTTCACGCTGTTTGGGAAATAGGACCCGTACAGCATCCCGCAAAACTCGTCCCAACTCAACCGCAGGGCATCCAGCGACCTGCTCTGTCTCGTTCTCCTCCACCAGATACGTGCGTCACCCGTCAAGTAATGAACCGCCAAGTGAACCTGCTCCCGCTCTGGTATGAAGAGATCCTCGAATAACTTCTCCATCTCGCCCACCCAGGCCTCCACCACCCATGGCTCGGTGTGGCTACCATCAAAGCGAGGCGGATCAAACTGGCAAAAACGAGCCAGCCTCTCAGTCATTCGCTCATGCTCAGCCTCTGACATATGTCCACCTGAACGCGAAGCATCGCCAATCGGCGTGGCCGGAACTACTGCTGATGGGGGTGCGGCTGTAGCTGGAACATCCACTGGAGTAGAAGAAGGTGGCTCCTGCGATTCCGTCACTCTGGGTGCTGCACTCGATTGATGAGTAAAAGTGTCACACACCCTCTGCAATAGTGCACCCTGCTGCCTAGATGACTCAGCTAGGGCAGCCAACTGCTCTCTCAAATCTGGGGGTGCACTAGGTCTCGCCTGCTCTGGCACCTCAGAAGGCGCGGGGGTAGCCCGCGTCGGGGGTCGACCTCGGTGTCGGGGAGGCATCATGACCACCTGCACAACACACACATCAGTCACAAAATACAAACAACTCTGACCCAATCAATCGAAAGTCTAGAAGGTCGCCTCTTTTCCTCCACTACTTGACGTCGTCTGCAGCCAACGCAAGTTCGCGGCAGGAAAGGACACACGCCTTCGATCACTCCCTCCACTTAAGGATGAGTTCAACAGTCAAATCGATGACTTTCGTAGCAAGTCACGTCTCTCACGTCTTGCATTCCTAGGGTCTGCCAAAGCCTAGGGTTTACTAAGTCCCAACGACCTATTCCTAAGCTCTGATACCAACTTAATCTGTCACGCCCCGGATTACATGTTTCCTCGGGCTCGTCAACAGATCTGCCGTATACATTGAATTTTCCATGTATACGAAGCGATAGATAACCTGTAAACGATGCATACAAGCAACTACAGGAGATATAGAGCTGAAAATAAGATCATACTAATAGAACAAAAGCCACCTATACATATAGGATCCAAAATACAACAGTTCCTCCAAAGCCAAAATAGATACAAATCCATCTCTCGCAGGAACAACAAGTTCACACTACATGTACATGGCACAACCCAAAATAAAACTATCTCCAGTAGGGTCCTCCTCTAGGAAAAATTAGGAATGGTAGGGATCTAGCTCGCGACTCCTTTACCTCGATCCGCAGGAACAGAAGCAGCAGCCGCAACAGCCGAAGGCTCTGCAAGAAAAGGTGGCAACAATGGGTGTGAGAACTACTATCAAAAGAAGTAGTCCTCAGTGGGTACCACTACCGACCTCAACGGTCCACCCACTAAGTCTACGAGACTAACAGTATAGTTGGTAGGTAAAGAAACAACAAAGTAAGCTGGAATAAACTCTACAGCTGTAATGCCACTACCCTACCACTATCCAAGTCATACTCTCAAAGTATATGCATCACTAATGTGAATAATCACTCCTGACCCCATCTAACAGAACCGCCCAAAAAGGCTCATCCAGCCAAAAGCCTAGCCACACCGCACACTACCAAAAGGTAGCCGGTCCATGAATCATATCCACTAATCTGCAGCGACATCAACGCATGAGAGGCCTCACTCCGGAGCGGCACTCGGGGGAGCTACCCAACCGAGTTAATAAGCGTATCTCTGTCGAGCACAATCAGGCTCCGGCAGGCTATAATCAAATAAAAAGGGGTCAAATGGGTCAAAAACTCTAAGCTCACGTGCCCTCAGCACAAACTGATACTAAAATAAAAATCTGGGTCCACCGTCAACCCCGACGGCACTCGGCAATACAAAATAGCCTAACCCTGCTGTATATACAAGCTCGGCATCTCAGCACGAGCGTAAACTCGTCCTACAACAATCTAAGTATCCACCTCGCACTAACAGCGATGATACAAGAACAGAAACGGCTCCTAGAGCTAAATCTGATAATAGTTTCGAAAAGTGACGGTTGTAGGTTCACGAGTTTTCTCCTAAGACAAATCACAGTTCAGCATGTAAATCATGACTATAAATTATTAATTTATACTCCAAATTCAAATTTCATATAAACACATGCAAAATCATGAATTCGAGCTACTAACATGAAAAATCTGATAATAAAACAACATGCTGCACTCTCTATAACTTAGGAGGAATTCTGAAGCTTTCGGCAACATCAACCCACCTCTAAAGCTATCCAACCACGGCTAGAAGTCGAGTGGAAGGCCTCCAAACAAAACCAGCTAAAACCGGGCTCAAACCAGCCAAAATCAGGATTCGGATCCACCCTGCAGCACTTCTGGGCGCCCAGAACCTGAGCCCAGAACTACAGCCTGGCAGCACAACATGCAGGGATTCTATATGCGATAAAATCCGATTCCAAGGTCCAAATGCAGTGAAAATTCACCCAACTCACCAGGAGAGGTTCAAGAATAATCCCACCAATTTTCAGCCAAAACAGAGTTCGATTCGATCTCCAAAAAGCCTCCACAAGCAGTCAGACCCACTTCTAAATTTCAGTGCATCGTATCGAACTTCTACAAATTGTGGAGTTCCGGTGGGAAAATAGCATGTGAGGCTTCGACCAAGTTTGGGACTTGTGCGAAGTGTTTTCGGCGCAAATGAGGCACGAAAACGGACTTCGAAAAGTTAAAACTGCTGAACTTGTGAAGTCTACAGCTGATTCCGGTATGAGGATCTCCATACCGGTACTGAAGTGATTAGTACCGGTATGTGATGGGGTATACCGGAATGCGGAGGCTGAAACCGAGAATCCAGCTCTCGGGTTCTGCGGAATTCTCCGGGGTATACCGGAACTAACACCCGTATACCGGTATGTCAATATGAATACCGGTATACAGTGTTGCGAAATTTCAGTTTTGGCTGGTTGGAAGTGTTGTTTGTGTAGAGGGGCAAAAGAGTCTTTTCACACTCGAGGGAGTGTTAGAAAGGCAGGGAACACCCCCTTTCTCAGTCATCTTCCTCCTCTACTTCTCCTCTCCCTCTCCCTCTCCCTCACTTTCTCTCTCTAGAGATCTCTCCAAAACTTGGAGAAAAGGGTGGATTGAGCTTGGAAAAGGCTTCCAAAGGAGAAAAGAAGCTTCTTGGTACAAGAAGAATCTTGGGGAACTCGTGGTTAAGGTTAGTTCCTCACGTTTTGGATTCAAACCTTGGAATTGATCTAGTATTTTGAGGTTTTTGGGAACCCTAGGCAATCTAAACCACAAAACGTGGAGATTGGCCAAGAGATTTGGAGGTTCTACATGCATGCATGTGAAACCTAGGTGAAATGAGGGTTTTTGCCATGGGAGGTTCTAAAAATATTTGGACCTTCGGGAATTGCAATTGAGGCATAGGAAATCATGTTAGAACACTTGATTTCAAGTATTGAGTTGAATTAAGGGTTCGTAACGAGTAACGAACCGTTTTCTTGTAGAAGTTTGGGTTGAAGCAAGAACTCAAGGCTTGGAGACCTAGGAGCTCAAAGAATACAAGAATTTGGAAGCTCTTGAGGTGGGTTTGTGTTTACCGAAGTGATTAGGTCACTTCCATGTCTAGGGTAAATATCCATTTAAAGATAAAATGGTATGTATGGTGAACCCTAGGACTTGCATGTTGGCAAAGATGAAAATCATGATAGGTAGAGCCATGAGCTCCTATTGCATGTTATAGAATTCAAGTATATTTATATTATCTATACTTGTTGCATGGTTGCATGTATGATTGGAACCTAGTGTTATTGAACATAGGTTGGAACATGAGATTGGAACCTAGTGTTATTGAACATAGGTTGGACATGAGAATGGAACCTAGGGTTATTGAACATAGGTTGGACATGAGATTGGAACCTAGCGTTATGGAACCTAGGTTGAGAATGAGAAAGTAAACCTAATGTCATTGAACATAGGTGAGACTTAGTGACTTGAACCTAGGGTCATGAGACTTAGGTTGGCAAGTGTAAAATGTTGAGATGGGATGTGCGACGATTTTGCTATCTCGGATATGCGACGATTTCGCTACCCATGCCATGAGTTGGCGGTGTTGGAATGGGATGTGCGACGAGTTTGCTATCCCGGGTATGCGACGATTTCGCTGCCCGTGCCATGAGTTGGCGGTGTTGAGATGGGATGTGCGACGAGGTTGCTATCCCGGGTATGCGACGATTTCGCTACCCGTGCCATGAGTTGGCGGTGTTGAAATGGAATGTGCAACGAGGTTGCTATCCCGGGTATGCGACGAGTTCGCTACCTATGCCATGTGATGGCGGTGTTGAAATGGGATGTGCAACGAGGTTGCTATCCCGGGTATGCGACGAGTTCGCTACCTATGCCATGTGATGGCGGTGTTGAGATGGGGTATGCGACGATTTTGCTATCCCGGGTATGCGACGATTTCGCTACCCGAACTCGGAGGTAACAATTTCACTCCTTGGATGTTGGAACAATTATGGTGAGACGGCGATTCCGAAACCATAAGTAAATGACAAGTAGTTGAACTTGGTCAATGTGAAATATAGGATGAACCTAGGAGAGAATGAAAATTTACATTTCATTTGGTTGCATCCTTTATGTTGATTTACAAGTATGTAAATATTTCTTGCATAGTTATTTGTGATCTAACTTATGCATATGGTGTTTCTTTGGACCTGGTGGGTCGAGCTTCTCTCTTGGGTGGCCTTACCCACTGGGAACTATGTTTATAGTTCTCACCCCACGTTTTTCAGGTCCTTCCGCGAGTGAGGCGGCGGAGCGAGGCAAAGGTTTGGCTCTCTAGATAGCGGCCCTTCCATTTTGGTGATACATAGAGTTGTATCCCTAGTCTTGGACTTTGATAGTATAGGGGATTTTCATTGATTATATGAAACTTGTATATTCCATAATTTTGGAACATGATGTATGGAATGAAATTGAAAGAAAAAAAAAATTTGGGCATGTATAAATGTGCTAATATGATGTAATAGAAGTAGAACTTCTTTTTGTTGATGCTTTCCTTGTGCAACTCTTGTACTCCGTTCCTAGTTGGAACCTTGTGGACATGCTTGTGTTGTGACGCCTTGGGCGGGTAGAAGAGACTCTATCCGTTCGGCGGGTTTGGTGCACGCGCTCGTGCGGTTTGTCCTCCCACCTAGTTGGTGTTAAGGCACGGCGGGGCGTGACAGACTGAGGTGGTATCAGAGCATAGAAACGGTCTAGGTGGACCTAAGAAACCCTAGGATGGAAAAGATCCTAGGAGTGTAGGCTCGTGAGTGACGAGATCTTTGATTGTGGCGAAAGATAAGTGATTGGGTTATGTCCTTATACCTCTAGTTGGAAATAGAGGTAGATTCGAGGTGTGTCTTATTCTTCACAAAGTGTGTTCGTGTTGACGGCCGACAACATGAAACCAAGTGAGGGGAATAAGAATCCTTGTATGACTTTCGCCTAGATTGGGTTCACGTTTATTTTCGTGAATTATTATGTCGCAAATGACTTTGAATGTCACGAAATGACCAAAGTCGTTGTGTTTTCAGAAGATAATGGTACGTGGACGGCCTCCTACGAGGGCTGGGCTCAGAGGATCGAGCGCGGCTCCCGAACAACTCGGGGAGGGCGAGAACTCGGGACTTCGTGATCAGTTGACAGAGTTGATGGGCGTGGTTCGGCGACAGGCCGAAGCCATGCAGCGACAGGAGGAGCAAATTAAAAAGCTCCAGGACGAGATGGCGCAGCAGGCGGCTGCGATTAGGGAGGAAGGATTGGGAGCGCCTCCGGCCTCTGCTTCGGCACAGGCCGAGGAGGTGACACCGGCGCCGGCTGTGGCGCCACCGGCATCACCGATTGTAGCCGGTGGGTCGGGTACTCCTATGCCCGACTCCGCGATGGAGGATGCGGAGCGAGAGCGCGCACTTGCGGCTCTCATGAGGTTTAAGAAGTTCAACCCGCCTATCTTCAACGGGGAGAACGTGGATCGATGCTATTGAGATGCTCTTCGAGGATCTCTATACCTTGGAGAGGGACAAAGTGCATCTCGCCGCTCATTGTTTAGAACGATCGACGAAGGTGTGGTGGAAGGGAGTCCGGCGTGATCGACTCCCTAGCCTTCCGCCACCGACGTGGGAGGAGTTTCGGGGTATGGTGTTCGCCGCCTACTTCCCCGATAGTGAGAAAAGGAAACTCCAAGAAAGGTTCCGTAAGTTGAAGCAAGGGAATCGCACCGTGCGCGAGTACGAGAGGGAGTTCTTGTACATTATTAATTGCGTACCGCACGTTGTCCGCGGAGAGTTGGACATGGTCGACTGCTTCGTGCGCGGGCTTCGACCGGAGATCTTTCGGGCGGTGCACGCCCTCAAGCTACAGACCTTTGCGGAGGTCTTGGACCGTGCTCTTTGGGTGGAGCACGAGAATGCTTGTGCGCACGAGGAGCGCGAGTCTTGGGAAAGAGAGAAGGAAAAGGATAAAGACAAGGGAAAGAAACGACCGGCGGGTGGCTCGGGTGGGCAATCTAGCTCTAAGCGGCCCCCGAAGCACTCGCAGTCGGAGAACCAGTCGCGAGGGTCCCGGCGGAATCGACCCTCGACCAGGTGCCCGATTTGTAGCGGCCCCCAGAACCCTCAACAGTGTGATTACCGTGAGGGCCGGTACTACAAGTGCGGACAGCCGGGACATATGCGGTACAATTGTCCGATGGATGATGGCCGGGCACCGTCGTCGACATCGGCATTTGCATCGCCGAGACAGCTTGCGGGCATCCCACCCGCGGCAATGTCGGCTGGCCGTACACAGCCACCGAGACCAGCCGAGGGCCAGCGACCAGCGCCCAGTGGACGGGTGTTCGCCTCGCAGGTGGAGGAGCCTTCTGCCCAGGAGGATGTCGTGGCAGGTATTATGTTAATTAAAGGCATTCGATGTAGAGCTTTGTTTGATACTGGTGCATCGCATTCATTCATTGCTCGATCATTTGCTATTGCACATGGAGTAGAAATTGTAGATGCCACACATGCAAGAACTGTGCAAGTACCTGAACACACCTTTTGCGTACACCACGTGTGTGTAGATTGCCCAGTGAGGGTTGAAAACTGGATCATGCCAGCTGATTTGCTGGTGTTAAATCGAATGAATGAGTATGATTTAATCCTAGGAATGGATTGGCTCTCGAGATATCACGCTACTATTGATTGTGAGAGCCGGCTAGTGAGGTTTAAAGAACCCGGGCACAAGGAGTTTGTGTACCGTGGGTGCAAGAGTTCGCTCTTTGCATCAATGGTGTCCACGTCGCAAGCAAGGAAGCTTATTGCTAGTGGATGCATTGCCTACTTGGCGACGGTAGTGGATGACCGAAAGGAAGTGTTGGGACTCGAGGACATTCCTGTGGTCCAAGAGTTCCCGGATCTATTTTCGGCGGAGCTACCGGGAATGCCACCGGACCGGGAAATAGAATTCGTGATCGATTTGCTCCTGGGTACGGTGCCGATTTCTAAGGCCCCGTACAGGATGGCACCCGCGGAGCTAAAGGAATTGAAAGCACAATTACAAGATTTGATGGACAAGGGTTTCGTAAAGCCAAGTGTGTCACCTTAGGGAGCCCCTGTTCTATTTGTGCGGAAAAAGGACGGTTCGCTGCGGTTATGTGTGGATTACCGCGAGTTGAACAAAGTGACCGTCAAGAATAAGTACCCGTTACCTTGAATTGAGGACTTATTCGATCAGTTGCAAGGGTCTCGGGTGTATTCCAAGATTGACTTGCAATCCGGTTATCACCAATTGAAGATTAAACCGGAGGATGTGCATAAGACCGCGTTTAGGACGCGGTATGGATATTATGAATTTACGGTTATGTCTTTCGGGCTTACCAATGCCCCGGCAGCGTTCATAGATTTAATGAACCGTGTGTTCAAACCACTATTGGATCAATTTGTGGTTGTGTTCATAGATGATATTCTTGTCTACTCTCGGAGTGAAGAGGAACATAAAGAGCACCTAAGGATTGTGCTTCAAGTTCTTCGAGAGAACAAGTTGTTCGCCAAGTTAAAGAAGTGCGAATTTTGGATTCGTGAGGTCGCTTTCTTGGGTCATGTGATCTCCGCGGGAGGAGTATCGGTGGACCCTATGAAAGTTGAGGCAATCAAGGATTGGCCTCGCCCGACCAATGTCACGAAAATACGAAGCTTTTTGGGTCTTGCGGGGTACTATCGGCGGTTCGTGGAGGGGTTTTCAAAAATCTCCGGTCCACTAACGCGTCTTACCCGCAAGGGAGCCAAATATGTTTTGAGCGAGGAATGCGACCAAAGCTTTAAGGAGCTAAAAAAAAGGTTGAATTCGGCTCCGGTGCTCGCCTTGCCGATTGCGGGGGAGGGCTTTGTGGTGTATAGCGATGCATCACGGCGTGGTCTTGGGTGTGTGTGCTTATGCAAAAAGGACATGTGATAGCATATGCCTCTCGACAGCTGAAGAGCTATGAGCAGAATTACCTCACCCATGACCTAGAGCTTGCAGCGGTGGTCTTCGCACTTAAGTTGTGGAGACACTACTTATACGGGGAACATTGTGAGGTGTACACGGATCATAAAAGCTTAAAGTATTTATTCACTCAAAGGGAGTTGAACTTGAGGCAGCGGAGATGGTTGGAGTTGATAAAGGATTACGACTTAACCATCTTGTACCACCCCGGTAGAGCCAATGTGGTGGCCGATGCGCTCAGTAGAAATCCGTGGAGAACTTCGCAATTGAGATGACGGGACAAATGCCGTTGATCAAGGAAATGGGCCGATTTGACTTGGAAGTCGTGGCCCCGAGCATCCCTGCTAAACTCATGAATCTCGATGTGTGGCCGACCTTGCTTTTTGCCAATCCACACCACTTGGTCGGGGGACAAGTTATGTCACGCCCCGGGTTACCTCTTCCCAGGCGCATGACGAGATCCGCCGCATACACAGTATCTCTACCATGTATACGAAGCGAAAACAACAATAATCAACACACAAAGCTAAAGGTATCAACAGAGCTGCTATATATAATATCAAAAGATCACTGTACATACATCCTCCATAACCACAATACAACACATCACTAGTCTCTCAAACTCACTGTATGTACAGACACATAACTCACTAACAAAATGGGTATACCTCTAGCCAAGTATCCGGGGAATGCTCTACCCGACGGTCTCCTTTCCGCGCTCAGTATGCACGACTGGGGAAGAAGACTCTGCAAAAAGATGTCACCAATGGGTGTGAGAACTACTATCAAACAAGTAGTCCTCAGTGGGTACCGCCACCAGCCTCAGCGGTCTGCCCACTAAGTCCTCAATCTCAAGAGATATATATAGAGCAAGAAAGAATGTAGGAGATATACTACCACTACTATGCACAATACTCAACTGTCAGTATAAATACCAATGAACTGAATATACCAAATGAGGACTATCATACACAATACAATACCTGCGAACCAGCTAGTACAGGAAACTCCGTCTGTACCTAGCTCAATCCATAATACCATACAATACCTCACAATGCGATACCTGCGGCCTGATCAAGCTCAACACAAAAGGGAGCCCAACTAGTACAGGAACACCATCTGTAACTAGTTCCTCGTACAACCCTCTGTACGGAATATGCCAACTCTAGAGTGGTACTCGTGGGAGCTACCCAACCGAGTAAAGTAAACCCATAGTATCCGCCAAGCACCCGCAGGTATATGATCGACACGACTAGGTCAACAAAGAATCACATGCCCTCGGCATCTCAAAGGATAATCAACAAGTATGACCCAATCCATGATCTCACAAAGAATCACGTGCCCTTGGCACAATCGATGCTCCAGTGCTTACAATCAATCTCAACTCTATCACAAAGAGGAGGTACAATAACATAGCACGAGCCACAACATGATCACCTACACTACATGTACAACAACTGGTACAAGGAATATCAACAGGATAGGTGTAGGCCAAATCATGCAACAAGGATACAAAGAAATCATGCATGCTCACATATATATCATTAGCATATCATGCACATGCAATTCTCAACCTAACAGGTCATATCTAACATAATCACAGCATGTCATGCTATCATAATCCCAATAGTATCACACTTATCATAATCCAATATCATCATATCATGCTAACATAATTCAACACTATCATGCTAACATGAGAGTAAACACATAGGAGGAAGTCCACTGAATCTGGCAAACATCAACCCACCTCACAAGCTAATCCAACAACGGTGGGGAAAGTAGTGTCCTCAGATCCAACCCTCCAAGCTCCAGCAGCACGAACAGTACACCGATCTGAATAAACCTCCAAAGAAACTGCTAACTCCAGCAGATCAACAGCACAGCACCAGATCAGATCGACAGCATAGAGGAGAGCAAGCTAGGTTGCAACTAATGCCAACACATGGCCCTAAACCTAACTTTCTCTCTCTAGAAACGAAATCACGAAGTGGAAAATGAGCTAAACCAACCAGGGACTCACCTATTTATAGGCTCCCAAAATCGCACTTTCGGGCGCCCACTTCCCAACTTTCGGGCGTCCGAAAATCCTGCCGTACAGGTGTCGTCGTCGTGCGGTCAAGCGGTCGGTCGGTCGGTCGGCGGTCAGCAGGCGGTGGGGCGGTGTGTCTCCGGCGATCGACACGTGTCCTGCGTCGCGACACGTGGCCCTCCACGTCACAACTCAAACCGGATCCTCCGTCCGGGCGTCCGGTTCATGCATCCAGATCCGATCTCCGTCGGCCACAACCGGATCGTCCACAAAGTGCAACAGGGTCCACTTCTTTCGGGCGTCCACTTCACCTCTTCCGGGCGCCCGAATCCCGCAAGGTCCGCAAACCCTAAATCATGAAAATTCCCAAGTACTACATTCTCCCCTCCTTAAAATAGTTTCGTCCTCGAAACTAAAGCACTCACCTCAAGATATATATAGTTGGGGATAAGATCTCTGCATAACCGTCTCCAGCTCCCATGTCGCCTCTCTATCATCATGAAAATCCCACTGTACCTTTACATAAGGTATGACTCGATTACGCAATTCTCTCGTCTCACGAGCAAGAATTCGTATCGGTCGCTCCTCGTACTGCAAATCCTCAGAAAGCTCCAGTGGAGAAAAATCAATCACATGGGAAGGATCATGCATGTATCTCCTCAGAACAGATACATGAAAGACATCGTGCACTCCTGCAAGTCGAGGCGGAAGGGCTAACCGATAAGCCACGGGTCCAACTCTCTCTAAAATCTCAAAAGGACCAATAAATCGTGGACTAAGCTTTCCGCGAATCCCAAATCTCCGTATGCCCTTCGATGGTGAGACCTTTAAGAAAACATGATCACCAACATGAAACTCCAGATCTCGCCTCCGAGTATCAGCATAACTCTTCTGCCTGCTCTGAGCCGTCTTAATATGCTGCCGTATCACTTTCACTTTATCTTCGGCTTCGAGTAAAAGATCTGGACCCAACGTCTTCCTTTCGCCAACATCATCCCAAAACAGAGGTGATCGACATTTGCGCCCATACAATGCTTCAAATGGAGCCATCTTAATGCTCGCTTGATAGCTATTGTTGTACGCAAACTCTGCCAATCTCAAATGTCGATCCCATCCTCCACCAAAATCCAAGACACAAGCTCTCAGCATATCCTCGAGTGTCTGTATAGTACGCTCGGACTGACCATCAGTCTGGGGATGAAATGCAGTGCTAAATCGAAGCTGAGTCCCCAAAGCTGTCTGTAAACTCCTCCAGAAATGGGAAACAAATCTCGAGTCTCTATCAGATACTATTGAGATTGGCACTCCATGCAATCTCAATATCTCATCTAGATAAAGCTGCGCAAGTCGCTCACGTGACCAAGTAATCTGCATCGGTAGAAAATGAGCAGACTTTGTCAGCCTATCAACAATCACCCAAATGGTATCACAGCCGCTCGAGGTCCTCGGCAAACCCACAACGAAGTCCATAGTAATATGATCCCACTTCCACTCAGGTATTGGAAGACTCTGTAGCTTACCAGCTGGTACTCGATGTTCAGCCTTAACTTGCTGACATGTCAAACATTGAGCTACAGCTCTACCAATATCCCGCTTCATACCATTCCACCAGAAGTGAGTCTTCAGATCCTGGTACATCTTAGTTCCCCCAGGATGTACAGAATAGGGAGAATGATGTGCTTCCTTCAATATCTCCTCTCGAATCTCCTGATGACCACTGGTACACACAGACGTCCTCTAAAACGGAGAACTCCAGAATCGTCACAAGAAAAACCTTCAAGATCACCACTCTTCAGTTGATCACGAACCTTCAACAAATAAGGATCTTCACTCTGTTTCCCTCGAATCCTATCCAACAGAGTGGGCTGAATGACTAGAGTCATCAACCTCGCCGTCATCCCAGAAGTAACTACCTCAAGAGATAACCTCCGCATCTCCTCTACTAGGACAGGCTGTTGAGTGATACACATACTCAAGGTTGCCACAGCCTTCCTACTCAAAGCATCGGCAACAACGTTTGCCTTACCGGGATGGTATAATATAGAGATGTCATAATCCTTCAATAATTCTAACCATCTCCGTTGCCGTAGATTCAACTCCTTCTGCGTGAACAGATACTTAAGACTCTTGTGATCAGTATACACTTCACAATGCTCACCATAAAGATAGTGACGCCATAGCTTCAGAGCAAAGACTACCGCCGCCAATCCAGATCATGAGTGGGGTAGTTCTTCTCATACTCCTTTAATTGTCTTGAAGCATATGCAATCACTCTACCATGCTGCATCAGCACGCATCCTAAGCCACTATGCGAAGCATCACTATAGATAACAAATCCATCACCCATCACAGGTAGTGCAAGAATAGGGGCTGTCATCAATCTCTGCTTAAGCTCATCAAAGCATTCTTGGCACTCCTCACTCCAAACATACTTAACCCCTTTCCTGGTTAACCGAGTAAGTGGCGTAGAGAGTTTCGCAAAGCTCTCCACGAATCGTCGATAATACCCGGCTAAACCAAGAAAACTCCGAACCTCAGATATAGTCGTCGGTCTAGGCCAATCACGAATCGCCTCAACTTTCTTAGGATCAACAGCTACTCCCGAAGCTGAAATCACATGGCCTAAAAAGGCAATCTCTCTCAACCAAAACTCACACTTCTTCAGCTTTGCATACAACTTCTTTCTCTCGCAAGAGTTGTAGCACTAATCTCAAATGCTCCTCATGCTCTTCATCACTACGGGAGTAAATCAAAATATCATCGATAAAGACTACTACAAACTTATCCAAGAAGGATTTAAAAACTCGGTTCATCATATCCATAAATGCAGCTGGGGCATTAGTCAATCCAAACGGCATGACTGTAAACTCATAATGCCCATACCGAGTTCTAAAAGCTGTCTTAGAAATATCCTCGGCCTTCACCTTCAACTGGTGGTAACCGGACTGAAGATCAATCTTAGAAAAGACACACGCTCCCTGCAATTGATCGAACAGATCATCGATACGTGGGAGAGGGTATCTATTCTTGATGGTTACTTTATTCAATTCTCTATAATCCACACACAACCTAAGTGAACCATCTTTCTTCTTTACAAACAACACAGGCGCTCCCCAGGGCGACACACTAGGTCTGATAAATCCTTTATCCATAAGATCCTGCAGTTGCGCCTTCAACTCTCTCAATTCTGCTGGTGCCATTTCTATAGGGGTGTCTTCGAGATTGGCGCGGTTCCTGGTACCACATCAATCACGAATTCAATCTCCCTATCAGGAGGCATCGAGGATAACTCAGAAGGAAAAACATCCGGAAACTCACGGACAATCGAAATATCCTCGAGTCCTGGTACAACAGTGGGCACCTCAGTCACCGTTGCAAAATAGGCCATACAACCACTACTCAACATCTGTCTGGCCTTAGCAGAAGAAATCGTCACTGCGAACAGTGAACTCTTACAACCCTCATAAATGAACTTCTCCTGTCCAGGCTCACAAAAGGTCACCGTCTTAGATCCACAATCGATAGTAGCAAAATATTGAGATAACCAATCCATGCCTAGGATTACATCAAAATCTTGCAATTGTCTCAATACCAATAAATCGGCAGGCATGATCCAAGGCCCAACTTGCACAGGACATCCTAAACAACCATGCGTTACTTGCAAACTATGGTCAGGTACCCGCACCTCCTGTGCCTGGGGTAACAATCATCTCTCTAGACCATGATGCAATGCAAAAGTCCTACTAACAAAGGAATGCGATGCACCAGTGTCAAATAAGGTACGCGATCTAATGCCACAAATCAAAATAATACCTGCCACCACTCGATCAGCTATTGAAGGATCCTCAATCTGAGCGGCATAAACTCGTCCGCTCGCTGGTGGCTGGCGTCGATCCTGCTGTCGTGGCATAGAAGATCTCTCCTGAGAAAATACCGGGGAAGCTCCAGAATACTGCGGTGGAGTAAAAGGCACAGATGCCATAGATGGAGCTGCTACAAATCTGGGACAAGCCTTCCTCATATGTCCTCGCTGTCCACACTCATAACATCGTCCCTCTCGTCGATCACAAAGATAAGCAAAATGAGGTCCTCCACAAATCACACATCGGGGAGATCCTCTCGACTGCTGCTGCTGTGGTCGCTGTTGGCGATATCCTCCAGACTGCTGGCGACTAAAAGGTCCTCGTCTCTGAAAACGCGATTGCTGATTGCTGAGAGGTCTGGGCGGTCGCCTGCTACTCGACTGCCCTCCATCATCAGGTGCCGGGCGCTTCCTCTCCTGACCCTGAGCTGGGTCCACCTGCTGTCCTCTCGTCACAAATGCCCCTCGCTCTACCCATAGAGACTGCTCAATAGTAGCATCCAAGGTCTGAAGTCTCTGCGAGTGGACAAATGGAAAGATCTCGGGTCTCAAACCCTTCTCATAAAGATAGACCTTCTGAATCTCATCTCGCGCCGCTGAGGGAACACAGTTGAGTAGTCTCGTAAACTCCCTCGCATACTCCTGCACCGAGCGATTCCCTTGCTTCAGATTCTTCAGATCCTCTTCTATCTTCATCTTCACACTACTCGAAAAATACGCTCCATACATGATCCCCCGAAACTCGCTCAAAGACATCTGTAGAGGATTCAGAGACCTATGATCACGGGTCCTCCTCCACCAGACATGTGCATCACCAGATAAACAATGCACTGCCATATGCACCTGCTCCCGCTGCTGGCACGAAAACAAATCTTCAAACAACTTCTCCATTTCACATATCCAAGCTTCTACCACCCATGGCTCTATACTACTGCCATTAAATCGTGGTGGATCAAACCTACAGAAACGAGCCAACCTATCCGCCATCCGCTCCTGCTCCTCCTCAGAAAGTGTCTGACTAGGTTGAGTACTTCCTTCTCCTGGCTGCGATGTAGTGGGAGTCGTTGCCGCCTGAGGTTCCATAGCTCGAGGCGTAGAAAAAGCATCACACATCTTTTGCAACAAGGCACTCTGCTGCCTTCCAACTGCAGCTATGTCTGCCAGCTGCTCCTGCAGATCGGGTCGTTCACTCGGACCCGTCTGCTCAGGTATATCCGACGGCGTCGGATGCGCTCGCGTCGATGGTCGTCGAGGAGGCATAGTGATAACCTGCAACAGAATACCCGATTAGGACCACAAACAATCTCACGACCCAATCCAACGAAAGTCTAAAAGGACATTTCTTTTCTTCTCAGAGTATTTATGTCGTCTGCAGCCAACATAAGTCATCTGATAAGAAAAGGCGTAATCCCTCAATCACTCTTCCTACATAAGGAAGGATTCATAACCCAATCTTTGACTTTCGCGATCAATTACGTCTCTCACGTCATTCTTAGGTCTGTTTATCTTAGGTTTCCTAGGCCCTCTTGACCTATTCCTAAGCTCTGATACCAACTTAATCTGTCACGCCCCGGGTTACCTCTTCCCAGGCGCATGACGAGATCCGCCGCATACACAGTATCTCTACCATGTATACGAAGCGAAAACAACAATAATCAACACACAAAGCTAAAGGTATCAACAGAGCTGCTATATATAATATCAAAAGATCACTGTACATACATCCTCCATAACCACAATACAACACATCACTAGTCTCTCAAACTCACTGTATGTACAGACACATAACTCACTAACAAAATGGGTATACCTCTAGCCAAGTATCCGGGGAATGCTCTACCCGACGGTCTCCTTTCCGCGCTCAGTATGCACGACTGGGGAAGAAGACTCTGCAAAAAGATGTCACCAATGGGTGTGAGAACTACTATCAAACAAGTAGTCCTCAGTGGGTACCGCCACCAGCCTCAGCGGTCTGCCCACTAAGTCCTCAATCTCAAGAGATATATATAGAGCAAGAAAGAATGTAGGAGATATACTACCACTACTATGCACAATACTCAACTGTCAGTATAAATACCAATGAACTGAATATACCAAATGAGGACTATCATACACAATACAATACCTGCGAACCAGCTAGTACAGGAAACTCCGTCTGTACCTAGCTCAATCCATAATACCATACAATACCTCACAATGCGATACCTGCGGCCTGATCAAGCTCAACACAAAAGGGAGCCCAACTAGTACAGGAACACCATCTGTAACTAGTTCCTCGTACAACCCTCTGTACGGAATATGCCAACTCTAGAGTGGTACTCGTGGGAGCTACCCAACCGAGTAAAGTAAACCCCATAGTATCCGCCAAGCACCCGCAGGTATATGATCGACACGACTAGGTCAACAAAGAATCACATGCCCTCGGCATCTCAAAGGATAATCAACAAGTATGACCCAATCCATGATCTCACAAAGAATCACGTGCCCTTGGCACAATCGATGCTCCAGTGCTTACAATCAATCTCAACTCTATCACAAAGAGGAGGTACAATAACATAGCACGAGCCACAACATGATCACCTACACTACATGTACAACAACTGGTACAAGGAATATCAACAGGATAGGTGTAGGCCAAATCATGCAACAAGGATACAAAGAAATCATGCATGCTCACATATATATATCATTAGCATATCATGCACATGCAAATCTCAACCTAACAGGTCATATCTAACATAATCTCAGCATGTCATGCTATCATAATCCCAATAGTATCACACTTATCATAATCTAATATCATCATATCATGCTAACATAATTCAACACTATCATGCTAACATGAGAGTAAACACACATAGGAGGAAGTCCACTGAATCTGGCAAACATCAACCCACCTCACAAGCTAATCCAACAACGGTGGGGAAAGTAGTGTCCTCAGATCCAACCCTCCAAGCTCCAGCAGCACGAACAGTACACCGATCTGAATAAACCTCCAAAGAAACTGCTAACTCCAGCAGATCAACAGCACAGCACCAGATCAGATCAGACAGCATAGAGGAGAGCAAGCTAGGTTGCAACTAATGCCAACACATGGCCCTAAACCTAACTTTCTCTCTCTAGAAAAACGAAATCACGAAGTGGAAAATGAGCTAAACCAACCAGGGACTCACCTATTTATAGGCTCCCAAAATCGCACTTTCGGGCGCCCACTTCCCAACTTCCGGGCGTCCGGAAATCCTGCCGTACAGGTGTCGTCGTGCGGTCAAGCGGTCGGTCGGCGGTCAGCAGGCGGTGGGGCGGTGTGTCTCCGGCGATCGACACGTGTCCTGCGTCGCGACACGTGGCCCTCCACGTCACAACTCAAACCGGATCCTCCGTCCGGGCGTCCGGTTCATGCATCCAGATCCGATCTCCGTCGGCCACAACCGGATCGTCCACAAAGTGCAACAGGGTCCACTTCTTTCGGGCGTCCACTTCACCTCTTCCGGGCGCCCGAATCCCGCAAGGTCCGCAAACCCTAAATCATGAAAATTCCCAAGTACTACAAGTTAGCACAAGTCTACCTGGACGAGATTATGCGGTTGCACGGGGTCCCGACCTCGATAGTTTCAGATCGAGATCCCCGTTTTACATCGCATTTTTGGAAAAGCTTGCAAGAAGCTTTGGGTACACGGCTCGATTTCAGTTCAGCATTTCATCCTCAAACTGACGGTCAATCGGAAAGGATAATTCAGATTTTGGAGGATATGCTACGAGCGTGTGTGTTGGACTTCAAGGGTGCATGGCCTACTCATTTGCCGATGGCTGAATTTGCTTATAATAATAGCTATCAATCTAGCATCGGTATGGCCCCGTTTGAGGCCTTGTATGGAAGGAAATGCCGCTCTCCAATTCATTAGAGTGAAGTCGGCGAAAGGAGGGTCTTATGACCGGATGTGTTGCGTGAAGCGGAGGAAAAGGTCCGCTTGGCACGTGAACGCTTGTCGACGGCGCAATCCAGACAAAAGAGTTATGCGGATCGACGTCGACGAGATTTGGAATTTGCGGTAGGAGACCGCGTCTTCTTGAAAGTATCACCCATGAGAGGGGTGAAGCGATTTGGTGTTCGGGGTAAGTTGAGTCCCCGTTACATTGGACCTTATGAGGTTTTGGAGCGTGTGGGACCTGTGGCATATCGGCTAGCCTTGCCGCCAAAACTTGCGGGGATACACAATGTGTTCCATGTATCGACGTTCCATAAGTACATGTATGATCCGGCGCACGTCCTCGAGTATGTGCCTATGGAGCTTCATGAGGATATGACTTATGAGGAATTTCCCTTGTGTATCATGGATCGCGAGGTGAAAATTTTGAGGAACCGTGAAATTCCTTATGTAAAGGTGCAATGGACAAATCACGGTGAGCGTGAAGCTACTTAGGAATTGGAAAGCTCGATGAAGGAGCGGTTTCCTTACCTCTTCGCTGAGTCCAGCTGAGGTATGATTTAGTTTCGCGGCCGAAACTCTCTTTAAGGGGGGAGGAATGTAGTACACTGAATTTCAGTGCATCGTACCGAACTTCTACAAATTGTGGAGTTCCGGTGGGAAAATAGCATGTGAGGCTATACGTGAGGCTTCGGCCAAGTTTCGGACTTGTGCGAAGTGTTTTCGGCGCAAATGAGGCGCAAAAACGGACTTCGAAAAGTTAAAACTGCTGAACTTGTGAAGTCTGCAGCTGATTCCGGTAAGAGGATCTCCATATCGGTACTGAAGTGATTAGTACCGGTATGTGATGGGGTATACCGGAATGCGGAGGCTGAAACCGAGAATCCAGCTCTCGGGTTCTGCGGAATTCTCCGGAGTATACCGGAACTAACACCCGTATACCGGTATGTCAATGTGAATACCGGTATACAGTGTTGCGAAATTTCAGTTTTGGCTGGTTGGAAGTGTTGTTTGTGGAGAGGGGCAAAAGAGTCTTTTCACACTCGAGGGAGTGTTAGAAAGGCAGGGAACACCCCCTCTCTCAGTCATCTTCCTCCTCTACTTCTCCTCTCCCTCTCCCTTACTTTCTCTCTCTAGAGATCTCTCCAAAACTTGGAGAAAAGGGTGGATTGAGCTTGGAAAAGACTTCCAAAGGAGAAAAGAAGCTTCTTAGTACAAGAAGAAGCTTGGGGAACTCGTGGTTAAGGTTAGTTCCTCACGTTTTGGGTTCAAACCTTGGAATTGATCTAGTATTTTGAGGTTTTTGGGAACCCTAGGCAATCTAAACCACAAAACGTGGAGATTTGCCAAGAGATTTGGAGGTTCTACATGCATGCATGTGAAACCTAGGTGAAATGAGGGTTTTTGCCATGGGAGGTTCTAAAAATATTTGGACCTTCAGAAATTGCAATTGAGGCATAGGAAATCATGTTAGAATACTTGATTTCAAGTATTGAGTTGAATTAAGGGTTCGTAACGAGTAACGAACCGTTTTCTTGTAGAAGCTTGGGTTGAAGCAAGAACTCAAGGCTTGGAGACCTAGGAGCTCAAAGAATACAATAATTCGGAAGCTCTTGAGGTGGGTTTGTGTTTACCGAAGTGATTAGGTCACTTCCATATCTAGGGTAAATATCCATTTAAAGATAAAATGGTATGTATGGTGAACCCTAGGACTTGCATGTTGGCAAAGATGAAAATCATGATAGGTAGAGCCATGAGCTCCTATTGCATGTTATAGAATTCAAGTATATTTATATTATCTATACTTGTTGCATGGTTGCATGTATGATTGGAACCTAGTGTTATTGAACATAGGTTGGAACATGAGATTGGAACCTAGTGTTATTGAACATAGGTTGGAACATGTATGATTGGAACCTAGTGCTATTGAACATAGGTTGGACATAAGAATGGAACCTAGGGATATTGAACATAGGTTGAACATGAGATTGGAACCTAGCGTTATGGAACCTAGGTTGAGAATGAGAAAGTAAACCTAATGTCATTGAACATAGGTGAGACTTAGTGACTTGAACCTAGGGTCATGAGACTTAGGTTGGCAAGTGTAAAATGTTGAGATGGGATGTGCGACGATTTTGCTATCCCGGGTATGCGACGATTTCGCTACCCATGCCATGAGTTGGCGGTGTTGGAATGGGATGTGCGACGAGTTTGCTATCCCGGGTATGCGACGATTTCGCTACCCGTGCCATGAGTTGGAGGTGTTGAGATGGGATGTGCGACGAGGTTGCTATCCTGGGTATGCGACAATTTCGCTACCCGTGCCATGAGTTGGCGGTGTTGAGATGGGATGTGCAACGAGGTTGCTATCCCCGGTATGCGACGAGTTCGCTACCTATGCCATGTGATGGCGGTGTTGAAATGGGATGTGCAACGAGATTGCTATCCCGGGTATGCGACGAGTTCGCTACCTGTGTCTTGTGATGGCGGTGTTGAGATGGGGTATGCGACGATTTTGCTATCCCGGGTATGCGACGATTTCGCTACCCGAACTCGGAGGTGACAATTTCACTCCTTGGATGTTGGAACAATTATGGTGAGACGGCGATTCCGAAACCATAAGTAAATGACAAGTAGTTGAACTTGGTCAATGTGAAATATAGGATGAACCTAGGAGAGAATGAAAATTTACATTTCATTTGGTTGCATCCTTTATGTTGATTTACATGTATGTAAATATTTCTTGCATAGTTATTTGTGATCTAACTTATGCATATGGTGTTTCTTTGGACCTGGTGGGTCGAGCTTCTCTCTTGGGTGGCCTTACCCACTGGGAACTATGTTTACAGTTCTCACCCCACGTCTTTCAGGTCCTTCCGCGAGTGAGGCGGCGGAGCGAGGCAAGGGTTTGGCTCTCTAGATAGCGGCCCTTCCATTTTGATGATACATAGAGTTGTACCCCTAGTCTTTGACTTTGATAGTATAGGAGTGTAGTGCACTGAACTTTTGCAAATTGCGGAGTTCTAGTGTGAGAATAGTGGCTTGTACTATTCTGGAGTTTTGGATTGAGTTTGGAGAGCTTCGGAGTGTTTTCGGGACTTACAAAGTGCGAAAACGGACTCCGGGAGTCAAAATCTGCAAAAGTGCAGATTTTGCATTGCATACCGGTATCTGGTTAGGTATACCGGAATCCAGTGAAAAACTGGTTGTGCGCAGCTCTCGGCTTCTGCGGAATGCGGCAGCAGATACCGGAATGCACTGTATACCGGTATCTGGTCTAAGCATACCGGAATCCCGTTGCGCAGACTGCTTGGCCGAGGCTCGGGTTTGCGGGATTTTGGTTGGATACCGGTATGCCCATGCGCATACCGGTATACAATGCTGCAGAATGCAAATTGTGCAGTTTTGTGATTTTGTTCTTTGGAAGGGCTTTTGGGGATATTGTTACATCTCTATATAACTTACCCCTTCACCCCTTCACAGCCATTGTTGGCTGAGGTTGGAGGAGAGAAAGAAGGTAGGTCTCTCTCTCTCTCTCTCTCTCTCTCTAGGTTTTCTTGCTCCCAACCCCTTAGATCATGGTTTTGATCTCTTTTCTCTCCATTTTCTTCATGGAGGAGTGCTTCTACGCTTTGTGGGGAGCTTGGGATGGATGAGGAGAGCCGGTTGGTGGGTGAATCTCCAACCCTAGTCTCTTTTTGCTTGGTTTGGAGCTTTTAAGAGGTGAGTGGTCTTCTTACAACTCCTCTCTTTGTTATTTTAGCTTGTAAACCTAGTTTTTTGGAAATTAGGGTTTATTTTAGGGTTTCGTGATTATGAGCCCTTGAGGTGGAATTGATGGGTGTAGAATGTTGTGTTAGGTTGGATTTGAGGCCTCCTAACTCTATTTTGGACTTTGGACAAGAAATTCTTGGTCTAAGGTATTTTCACCCTTTTTCCCTTTGTTGTATGTCGTTTTTCGATTTTTGTTGTTCGATGTTCTAACCCCTTAGGGATCTCCTTTAGGGCGCTAGAAATCGAGGGGACAACTTCGTTTCGAAGTACTACGAGGTTCCGATGGGTATCCGGTGGGTCTGACCTCACCGAAATGGGTGAACTCCCCCTATGTCTCCTATCTTGTTATAGGATTAATTAGATGCATAATTATGATAATTATGGCATGATGATATTTGTGATTGCATGAAACATATATGTTGTATATGAAAAGTGCATATTTCATCTAGTATGGCATTATGAGAATATTATGCATGCTAGAGTATTTGTGCTAGTAGTGAAATGATGCATTATGAAATGCTAACTAGCTTATGCATGTTAGAAAAGAGCATCATAGGAGACACTACTTGGTTGTTGATTTAGTGTTTTCTCTTGTATACTAGGGTATGCTTGTATAGAGAAAAGAGAAGTTATGGCAAATGTATGATAAGTTGTTGCACCTCATCTAGGTGAGCAACTTTGACGGGCATTGTGGCCTTGGACTCGACCATTTGGTCGTGGATTGATTCCATGTTTAAGACATGAGGAAAGGGATTTTATTTGCATTGATATCAAAATTGATTAAGCACTTGCATGATGGTTTCATACTCTAGATGTAGAGGTTGTTGTAGCTTATATATAGCATGATTATGGACTTGTTTTGGCATCGTAGAATGTATGACATATGGCACGGTAGAATGCATGGACCACGGCATTAGTATAATGCATGAATTTGACATTAGTGGAATGCATAGTACTAGTACATGGCATTAGAATAATGCATGATTTTGGCATTTGTAGAATGCATAATATGTAGCATTAGAAGAATGCATGATTGTGAATTTAGTAAACAAAGAGATGAACATCTACATGTTAGAGATATGGACATATTGGTAGGGACATACCATCGAACATTGAGAACAACATGATAGTGTTGACATTTAGCATATTGGCTATTGAATGTATTAAACATAAAGTGATATGTTTTGACATAACGTGAGATTAAAACGTATGGTATTATTACGGTTGATTTGTTGCTTGTTCGCCACTATGCTCGTTTACACATGCTTGTGAGGGTCGCTCCCTACAAGCCAGCACTCCGGAGATGGCTAGCGACAGTTATTTCGCCCCTGTGTTTGAGAGAGCGCCGAAATGGAACCGCCGTGGGCGAGGCTCACCCTTAGCGTGAGGGTGGTGACTACCACGGAGCCATTAGGCACGGCACAAGTGAACATCCCGCTATTGTATTATCTTATGATTACACAGTTATGGTGTATGCAAGGTGAATACTCATATGGTAAAAAGGTTATTTTAACCAGAACGTGACATTTGACACCCTAATTAATTGTGGCATTACATGTAGTGTATGGACATAGAATAGGGTGGTGACATTGTGGCATTACATGTAGTGAACATAACTTTCATATTGTTGAGAACAAGTCACTTAGTTCATACATGTAGTAGCAAATTGATTATACATTACATACTTGTAGTTGAAGACAAGTCATGCTTGAAATAGTTAAATTTGGCATATAGTGAGTTATTACATTAGAGTTTATGTAATTGATCATGGCATTAATTTGGCATGCATGTAATCCATGAGATTAATTGTTGAGCATTTGACATTAGAACATGTTCATGTTCATGTAGATTGTTTAGTCATTGGAGGCAAGATAGATGTAGAACTACCTGTTTAGTTTTATGTTATTTGCTTTATACTTTATGTTTAAATTTTAACTATCTTGCCTCAGTTGACCTAGCGGTGTAATTCGCCACTCTCGGCGGCTTACCCACTGGGAACTATTGATTAATAGTTCTCACCCCCATTGTTGTTGGGTTTTTTCAGAGCCTTCCGCAGCAGGAAAGGCTTGGGATCGCGGCGAGGGGTTAGCAGCTAGCTAGAGCCTCTACGGTGTTATTATTGTAGGCATACCATGATGTCCTTTCATTTTATTTTATATGAAAGGTGTATAGATGTTGGTTGACCTATTGTGGATAAGATGTATAATGTTATTGTATATCTTGAGATTTTAGTTGTATGGATCTATTTCTAGTTGTAGAACTATGTTCTCGCTCTGATTACCTTGTTTAGGATGTATTCTTTATCCTACTTGATTGTTGTTAGCATAGACGCCTTGTGTACATTGTGTTGTTTGAGGTACACGGCGGGTCTGTGCACGTGCCTGGTAGGCTCCCTCGAGGGCCCGGGGCGTGACAGATTATAGTGGTATCAGAGCCTAGGGTTGAGTCTTAGTGGACCTAGTAAACCTTAGGCAGGTTGGACGATAAGGAATAGGAACGTGAGAGACGGGATCTCTTGTGACATATTGGCGAAAGTATTATGATTGGGTCATTTCTAAAAGCTCCAAACTTGTTGGAGTTAGATCGGAGTGAACCACTTCTATACCCTTGGAGGGTCACGTTGGCGGCCGACAACGTGACATCGGGGAATAGTGGGAGTCCACTTCATTACTTTCGCATGATTGGGGTTATAGTCTTGTGTGGGGATGCGTTGGCGTGGGGTGTTTCACCTGCGCATGTTTTGCTTGTTGCAGCTTGAGTGGCGATCGACGCACTCAATGGCGGCTGAGGCAGCCGAGGCGGGACTTCTGCATCCTCCGGATTTGGTGAGACCCTGAAGTTGAGAGAGCAACTAGTAATTTCAGCGAGCGTGGTGGAGCGGCGATCATTATGATGATTACTCCAAGTTGAGGCTTGCGTCGGCAAATGAGAGGATTAAGCAACTGGAGGATTTGTCAATCCAGTTAGCAGTCGACCTCAGGAAATTCTATGAGAATACGGATCGCACCTTGGTAAGGGCAAGAGATGTGGAGACCGTTGGGACGGCAAAGGAAGCTACTATGAGTGGCAAGTCTATTGTAAGAGGACAATCAAGTGATCGAGGAGAAATTTGATCTCGAGAAGGTGGACCCTTAGCAGGATGTTGATGGGACGTCAAATCGTCATCAACTATTGTGACGTGTGAGCGGCGGAGCCGCGGGTACCCGATGATACTCTTGGAGTTGGGGCAAGTACTCTCTTCGTGGCCAGGTGGGCCATTCCCAGTTGGAGTGTTGAGGAGATTAGTGTCGACAATATTGGGATCGACTTCGTGCGGTTTGCACCGGATGAATGCGTGTCTGTTTGACGGGCGGATGATGATGCAGCGACGATGGAGGTTGTCGCAGCTCGTAGTATTGGAGCTTGTTTGTTGTTTGGTATGACTGTAGCTTTGGATCGGCTGTTTGCCGAATGCTTGGCAAGGAATTTGTTTCCCTTGATGCTTGCTGATGAGTTGGTCCTGATCGCTTGGACTTGTGAGTACTGTTCTTGTACTCCGTTAGTTTTGGATGTTCTGTGCGCCAACGAAGTGATTTGGCTTTATTTGGCTGAGAGCGTATAGTTCTAATTTGAACTTGGGTTGGCTTTTCGGCTATCTGGTTGCCGATGAGTGTGTGAGCCGAGCAGTAGTGCTTTGGGATCTTGGACACAAATAGTGTTTTCTGAGGGCTTGGAAGTTCGCTAATTGCGATGATTGTTTCACCTACCCAAGCCTGGTGGTTGGCTGAGTGAGCACGTGGCCTTTAGGCCAGCACCTTTGGTGAGTGTTGAGAATCCTCACAAGCGAGGATGTCTCTTGTGAGGGAGTTGCTTGTGCAATCCCGGTTGAGTTGTGAGGGTTGAAGGCTTGGTCTGGAGACCTCTTTTGCCTTGTGTTCCCTCTGGTGGAGTGTAGATCTCGTTTGTTTTATGTGGACGGGTCATTTCGACTGTGGGTCGACTATCGTGAACTCGATAGGGTCACGATCAAGGATATGTACCTGTAGTTGAGATCTGTTGATCTGTTTGATCAAGCTCCATGAATTCTGGCTTTACTCGAGGGTAGTTGCAATCTGAGTACTACTCTCGTTGAGATGAGTTTGAGTTTGAACCGAGGGTAACTTGTTGACTCGGTGTAGACATTACGAAATTGTCGTGATGTCGTTCGAGCTGTTGATGCTCTTGTGTGTTGTGATGTTTAGCCCTTCTAGGGTGTCTTTGTTCCTGTGCGCATCGACGACGAGTTGGAAGTCGAGAGACAATGAAGACCATGAAGATTCCTTTGAATAAGGATTGCAAGTGCTTCAAGTTGAAGGCGTGCTGATTTGGTTGTGAGGACTAGTGTCCCTTGGCAGTCGATGCCAAAGTGATTATGAGTTGAGATCTCAAGGAAATCAAGCCGTCCTTAGTGGATTGGGATAAGCGGATGTGATTGAAGTTCAAACTTTCTAGTTTGATTGGATGTGATGGATAATTGTGGGGAGATTACTAAGTTGCCTACTCCCTCTACTGGACTCATACATAAAGGGATTAAAACCTTTTAGAAAGATATATGTGAGAGGAGTTTCTTGGAACCGTTGGGGTGGTCGATGACCGCCAACCTTGGTTACCCCGAAGGTGGGTTATGTACTTTGTAATTATGTTTCTCTCCACGGATTGAGTTGCGCTCTGGTGTGGAATAGAAAGGTAGTATTGACCTTTCAGCAAGTGAGAGAATACAAGAGGATTTGCCAAATTGTGATTTAGAAATGATTGCCATGGTATTTGCTTGGAAAATGTGGCAAGTTTTTATGTATTGTTAGTGGTGTGAAGTGCACCCAGATCTTAATGTTGAAGATATCTCGATACTCAAGGAAATGAGTTGAAGCTGTGAAAACAGGTTAGATGCCAATGTACTAGGATTATCGATGAGATGAGATAATTGATGTGATATCTATCCCTTGGATCGGATCACAGGAGTTAGCCTTGATCCCGACTGGTAAATGGTGCAATTGAGACCGAGAGAGTGCATCGACTGATGGATTCCTAGTGGATTGTCAAAAAGTGTCTTGATGATGGAATTGACAAGTTGCACCGGTGATAGCAGGATCTATGTAATCTGCTATATGAAAGCTATCTACTTTATATGGATAAAGGACGATTACCCGAGATTCCGGAATTGAATTGTCTCGCTTTTAAGCTAGACGTGACGACTGTCGAGAGATTGTGAATAGGAGTAACTATTCACCTGAGTTGGATTGAGGAAATTTTCGCACAAGTGTACCTTGGTAAATTGTGCGACTACTTAGAGCGCCTAGCTCTACGGTTTAGGACTTTGAGTAAAACGGATGATTCCCGTTGAGAGATGTGATTTTGGTACTCGAATCAGAGGATCTGATGATGATGCTTGATTAAGGAAATCCAAGAGATTTATGTTTGAGGAATCTAAGTTTCAGATTCTTAGGATTATTTGAGACCCTGAGGCAAATGGACCTAGTGGCAGGTCGAGTTGTTTCACTTCAGATCTGTTGAAGGTGTTTGAAGTGTTCGGACGCTCCGAGCGAGTATTTGAATTCTTCCCCGATGGTGGATGACGTTTCCTTAGAGCTACATGAAGATCTAAACTTCAAGGAGCATTATTGTGGATTAGACTTGTGGAATGTAGGAATTCGAGATTGTCACTATTCCTACTACAAGATGCTTCGGAGCGACATCTTGGACGCGATGCTTGGTGTGTGAGCTGTAGGCTTCACTGCGAGGACGATGTTCTTATCTCCTCTGATTTTGTTGTTTCTTTGTTGTTGTTGATCCGTAGTTTCGCGGACGAAACTCCTTTTTAGGAGGGGAGTATGTAGTGCACTGAACTTTTGCAAATTGCGGAGTTCTAGTGTGAGAATAGTGGCTTGTACTATTCTGGAGTTTTGGATTGAGTTTGGAGAGCTTCGGAGTGTTTTCGGGACTTACAAAGTGCGAAAACGGACTCCGGGAGTCAAAATCTGCAAAAGTGCAGATTTTGCATTGCATACCGGTATCTGGTTAGGTATACCGGAATCCAGTGAAAAACTGGTTGTGCGCAGCTCTCTCGGCTTCTGCGGAATGCGGCAGCAGATACCGGAATGCACTGTATACCGGTATCTGGTCTAAGCATACCGGAATCCCGTTGCGCAGACTGCTTGGCCGAGGCTCGGGTTTGCGGGATTTTGGTTGGATACTGGTATGCCTATGCGCATACCGGTATACAATGCTGCAGAATGCAAATTGTGCAGTTTTGTGATTTTGTTCTTTGGAAGGGCTTTTGGGGATATTGTTACATCTCTATAACTTACCCCTTCACCCCTTCACAGCCATTGTTGGCTGAGGTTGGAGGAGAGAAAGAAGGTAGGTCTCTCTCTCTCTCTCTCTCTAGGTTTTCTTGCTCCCAACCCCTTAGATCATGGTTTTGATCTCTTTTCTCTCCATTTTCTTCATGGAGGAGTGCTTCTACGCTTTGTGGGGAGCTTGGGATGGATGAGGAGAGCCGGTTGGTGGGTGAATCTCCAACCCTAGTCTCTTTTTGCTTGGTTTGGAGCTTTTAAGAGGTGAGTGGTCTTCTTACAACTCCTCTCTTTGTTATTTTAGCTTGTAAACCTAGTTTCTTGGAAATTAGGGTTTATTTTAGGGTTTCATGATTATGAGCCCTTGAGGTGGAATTGATGGGTGTAGAATGTTGTGTTAGGTTGGATTTGAGGCCTCCTAACTCTATTTTGGACTTTGGACAAGAAATTCTTGGTCTAAGGTATTTTCACCCTTTTTCCCTTTGTTGTATGTCGTTTTTCGATTTTTGTTGTTCGATGTTCTAACCCCTTAGGGATCTCCTTTAGGGCGCTAGAAATCGAGGGGACAACTTCGTTTCGAAGTACTGCGAGGTTCCGACGGGTATCCGGTGGGTCTGACCTCACCGAAATGGGTGAACTCCCCCTATGTCTCCTATCTTGTTATAGGATTAATTAGATGCATAATTATGATAATTATGGCATGATGATATTTGTGATTGCATGAAACATATATGTTGTATATGAAAAGTGCATATTTCATCTAGTATGGCATTATGAGAATATTATGCATGCTAGAGTATTTGTGCTAGTAGTGAAATGATGCATTATGAAATGCTAACTAGCTTATGCATGTTAAAAAAGAGCATCATAGGAGACACTACTTGGTTGTTGATTTAGTGTTTTCTCTTGTATACTAGGGTATGCTTGTATAGAGAAAAGAGAAGTTATGGCAAATGTATGATAAGTTGTTGCACCTCATCTAGGTGAGCAACTTTGACGGGCATTGTGGCCTTGGACTCGACCATTTGGTCGTGGATTGATTCCATGTTTAAGACATGAGGAAAGGGATTTTATTTGCATTGATATCAAAATTGATTAAGCACTTGCATGATGGTTTCATACTCTAGATGTAGAGGTTGTTGTAGCTTATATATAGCATGATTATGGACTTGTTTTGGCATCGTAGAATGTATGACATATGGCATGGTAGAATGCATGGACCACGGCATTAGTATAATGCATGAATTTGACATTAGTGGAATGCATAGTACTAGTACATGGCATTAGAATAATGCATGATTTTGGAATTTGTAGAATGCATAATATGTAGCATTAGAAGAATGCATGATTGTGAACTTAGTAAACAAAGAGATGAACATCTACATGTTAGAGATATGGACATATTGGTAGGGACATACCATCGAACATTGAGAACAACATGATAGTGTTGACATTTAGCATATTGGCTATTGAATGTATTAAACATAAAGTGATATGTTTTGACATAACGTGAGATTAAAACGTATGGTATTATTACGGTTGATTTGTTGCTTGTTCGCCACTATGCTCGTTTACACATGCTTGTGAGGGTCGCTCCCTACAAGCCAGCACTCCGGAGATGGCTAGCGACAGTTATTTCGCCCCTGTGTTTGAGAGAGCGCCGAAATGGAACCGCCGTGGGCGAGGCTCACCCTTAGCGTGAGGGTGGTGACTACCACGGAGCCATTAGGCACGGCACAAGTGAACATCCCGCTATTGTATTATCTTATGATTACACAGTTATGGTGTATGCAAGGTGAATACTCATATGGTAAAAAGGTTATTTTAATCAGAACGTGACATTTGACACCCTAATTAATTGTGGCATTACATGTAGTGTATGGACATAGAATAGGGTGGTGACATTGTGGCATTACATGTAGTGAACATAACTTTCATATTGTTGAGAACAAGTCACTTAGTTCATACATGTAGTAGCAAATTGATTATACATTACATACTTGTAGTTGAAGACAAGTCATGCTTGAAATAGTTAAATTTGGCATATAGTGAGTTATTACATTAGAGTTTATGTAATTGATCATGGCATTAATTTGGCATGCATGTAATCCATGAGATTAATTGTTGAGCATTTGACATTAGAACATGTTCATGTTCATGTAGATTGTTTAGTCATTGGAGGCAAGATAGATGTAGAACTACCTGTTTAGTTTTATGTTATTTGCTTTATACTTTATGTTTAAATTTTAACTATCTTGCCTCAGTTGACCTAGCGGTGTAATTCGCCACTCTCGGCGGCTTACCCACTGGGAACTATTGATTAATAGTTCTCACCCCCATTGTTGTTTGGTTTTTTCAGAGCCTTCCGCAGCAGGAAAGGCTTGGGATCGCGGCGAGGGGTTAGCAGCTAGCTAGAGCCTCTACGGTGTTATTATTGTAGGCATACCATGATGTCCTTTCATTTTATTTTATATGAAAGGTGTATAGATGTTGGTTGACCTATTGTGGATAAGATGTATAATGTTATTGTATATCTTGAGATTTTAGTTGTATGGATCTATTTCTAGTTGTAGAACTATGTTCTCGCTCTGATTACCTTGTTTAGGATGTATTCTTTATCCTACTTGATTGTTGTTAGCATAGACGCCTTGTGTACATTGTGTTGTTTGAGGTACACGGCGGGTCTGTGCACGTGCCTGGTAGGCTCCCTCGAGGGCCCGGGGCGTGACAAGGAGATTTTCATTGATTATATGAAACTTGTATATTCCATAATTTTGGAACATGATGTATGGAATGAAATTGAAAGAAAAGAAAATTTTGGGCATGTATAAATGTGCTAATGTGATGTAATACAAGTAGAACTTCTTTTTGTTGATGCTTTCCTTGTGCAACTATTGTACTCCGTTCCTAGTTGGAACCTTGTGGACATGCTTGTGTTGTGACGCCTTGGACGGGTAGAAGAGACTATTCGTTCGGCGGGTCTGGGGCACGCGCTCGTACGGTTTGTCCTTCCACCTAGTTGGTGTTAAGGCACGGCGGGGCGTGACATTTGAACTCTCAAAACCAGGTGGAAAGAATTTCCAAACCAGCAGGGGATGAGGAAAAACCAATCCTCACTTCAAAAATCCAGCTCCATAGAGATTTGGATCCATAAGATCAAAGAAAAACCAAAATTTCAGTTCAAGGACACAAGGGGTCCAGTAAAACAGTAACTGCAGCGTACATACCTGTCCAAATTGCGATTGGAAGGATCCCACACCTTCCTCTACGAGTCCACAATCCAACAAACTAAGTTTCGTGGAATTTGGACACTCTTACACTGCACACGAGTAGAAACGCCACAGGTCGATGCTGTTGTTCTACAGGAATCCAAAGCCTTCAATGGGGAATATGAAAATTTGGGATTTTGGAGAATTGGAGGGTTTCCCAAGCTTAGATCTGAGTTCACTGTGAAGGAGGGGAGAAAAGAGCCTCAGGGGGTCGTCCCCAATCTTTTATAGAAGTATAGGTTGGATAAAATAAGCCCCAAGAACAACTGTTGCTAACCTGCAACTTGCTGAAAATCCAACATTCGGGCGTCCAGAACCCAAGACTTGGGCGCCCAGATCTTCCAGCCTGCACAGAACAACCCTTGGATTCTCCGCCTCGCGGTCTGGTGTGCCCTAACATGGTCTGGCGAAACTCACCTACCACCTCACACGTGTCAAAAGGATCGATATTCATGAGGTAAACATTCGGACTCACTTTCCGGGCGCCCTAAAACTGGATCCGAAATGACTCTGTAACAGCACTAAGATTCGGGTGCCCTAAACCCAACTTTCGGGCGCCCTAAACTGCCAAACCTCCAAAACATCAATTTTGGCTTATTTCGGTGCTCCGAGTCCGTTTTTGCGTCTATTTTGCGCCAAAACGACTCCGACTCATCCCGACATTTTCCAGAAGTGTCGAACAGTTTAGGATATTGTAGTTATTTCGTTAGTTAGGCCCAAGGGGCACTACAGCTGTACACCATGAAACTCTCCCTTGAATTGGTAGAGCGAGAACCGGAGCCTTTGTTAACCTTTCCTTCAACTCCTTAAAGCTCTGATCGCACTCGTTGCTCCAGGTGAACTTAGTTCCCTTATGCGTAAGGCGTGTCAGTAAGATGCTGATTTTCAAAAATCCCTCCACAAATAGCCTATAATAGCCCGCAAGGCCAAGAAAGCTTCGAACCTCCGTAACATTCGTCGGGCGAGGCCAATCCTTAATTGCCTCCACTTTCCCAGGTCAATAGATACTCCATCTTATGATATCACATAACCCAAGAAGGTGACCTCACGGAGCCAAAAGTTGCACTTTTTTAACTTCGCATAAAGCTTCTCTTCCCGAAGGACTTGTGTAGTACACTGAACTTTAGCAAATTGCGGAGTTCTAGTGAGAGAATAGTAGCTTGTACTATTCTGGAGCTTTTGGTTGAGTTTGGTGAGCTTCGGAATGTTTTCGGGACTTGAAAAGTGCGAAAACGGACTCTGAAGTCGAAATCTGCAAAAGTGCAGATTTTGCAATTGTATACCGGTATCTGGTTTGGGATACCGGAATCCAGTGAAGACTGGTTGTGCGCAGCTCTCGGGTTCTGCGGAATCCAGCAGTTGATACCGGAATACGCTGGCATTCCGGTATGTGCAATGCGCATACCGGTACTAAAGCGATTAGTACCGGTACTGGGATTGGCATATCGGAATCCTGTTGCGCGGCCTGCTTGGCCGAGGCTCGGGTTTTGCAGAATTTGCACAGTATACCGGTATACACATGCGCATACCGGTATACAATGCTGCAGAATGCATTTTGTGCAGTTTTGCAATTTTGGCTCTTTGAGGGGCCTAAGTGGATTTTGTGCATTGGGTTAAGTACCCTTTCACCTTCATTCACAGCCATTGTTGGGTGAGGATGCACTTGGAGAGGAGGTAGGTTTTCTCTCTCTCTCTAGATTTTCTTGCTCCCAAACCCTAGAAAAGGGGTTTTGATCTCTTTTTCCTCCATTTTCTTCATGGAGGAGTGCTTCTAGGCCTTGTGAGGAGCTCGGGATGGAGGAGAGGAACTTGTTTGTGGGCTTAGCTTCAATCTAGCATGTTTGAGCTTGGTTGAGAGCTTGATTTGAGGTTGGATTTGAAGATCCCTAACCTCAATTTGGACTTAGAACAAGTTTTACTTGCTCAAGGTACTTTTTACCCATTTACCTCATAAGATTTTGGTGGTTTTCGAATTCGTTCGTTCGAAGCTTTTAACCCCTTGGAAAATTATCTTAGGGTATGAGAAGCTCGGGGGACAACTCCGTTTCGAAGTACTGCGAGGTTTCGACGGGTATCCGGTGGGTCTGACCTCACCGAAATGGGTGAACTCCCCCTATGTCTCCTATCTTGTTATAGGATTGATTAGATGCATAATTATAATAATTATGGCATGATGATAATTGTTATTGCATGAGACATGCAAGTTGTTTATGAAAAATGCATATTTCATATAGTATGGCATTATGAGGATATTATGCATGCTAGGGTATTTGCACTATTAGTGTAATGATGCATTAGGAAATGCTAAGTATATTATGCATGCTAGAGATGAGCATCATATGAGACACCACTTGAGTGGTGGAGTAGTGAACTCTCTTAGCATACCAAAGTATGCTTGTATAGAGAAAAGAGAAAATATGGCAAATGCAATATATGTATGCTTGTATAGAGAAAAGAGAGGATATGACATATGCAGGATAAGTTGTTGCACCTCATTTTAGGTGAGTAACTTTGACGGGCATCGTTGGCTTTTGGCTCGACCTTTAGGTCGTGGAAATGATTCCATGTTTAAGACATGAGGAATGGAACTCTATTTGCATTTGATGATTATAATTGGTTAATTGAATACTTGCATGATAGCTTTATACTCTATGTAGTAGAGGTTGTTGTAGCTCATGCATGGCATGGATTTAGTGTTTTAGCATCGTAGAATGCATGATATATGGCATTAGAATAATGCATGGTTTATGAACTTTGTAAACAAAGAGATGAACGGTTCCATGTTAGAGACATGTGCATATTGGTAGGGATATACCATCGGACATTGAGAACAACATGATATTGTTGACATTTAGCATATTGGCTATTGAATGTAGTAAACATGACATGACGTGTTTTTGACATAGTGTGAGGTTAAACAAATGACTTTTCACTTAGGTGAATAACTAGGTTGACATTATGACATAGTGTTAGATCCTTGGATATTGGTTGTCTATTCCATGTTAGAGACATGACGAGCATGACATTGTGGTTGATTATGACTTGTGCCCTGGGATTCTTCCGCGCTTGCTTGTGAGGGTCGCGCCCCACAAGCTGACACTCCGGAGTTGGTCTTTGCGATTGTAGGTCGCCGTGCGATGTAGAGTGGCCGAAATGGATTGCCGTGGGGAAGTCTCATTGTCTACGGGAAGTGTTGACTACCACGGGGCCATTAGGCGGGGCACAGGCCGGGACAATACCATGTGTAAGTCCCTTGTGGATTGGGTAAAAGCTGAGTAAACTGGACATAGTACATTGGTTGCTTGATGCATATACATGTAGTGTATGGACTTAGTAGTGAGTCGCATATCGTGGCATTACTTAGCTTGACACTATTGGGATGCATTCATTTGTAGTTGGACATATTAGTTAGTCACTACATACATTGGCATCCATAGTAGCATTAGGCCTATACTCACATTGGTTAGTATAGTGGCATGAATTTACGATGATAATATGAAAAGAGGTTCTTTTAACCATAATCATGGCATTAATTTGACATGCATGTAAAATGATGTGATTAAGTGTTGAGCTTATGACAATAGAGCATATTCATGTTCATGTAGATGAGTTAGTCATTGGAGGCATGATAGTTGTAGAACTATCTGTTAGCATTTAATATTTTATGCTTTATGTTTCTGTTTAAACTATCTTGCCTCAGTTGACCTAGCGGTGTAATTCGCCACTCTCGGCGGCTTACCCACTGGGAACTATTGATTAATAGTTCTCACCCCCATTGTTGTTGGGTTTTTATTTCAGAGCCTTCCGCAGCAGGAGAGGCTTGGGATCGCGGCGAGGGGTTAGCAGCTAGCTAGAACCTCTACGGTGTTGTGGTTGTAGGGATACCACGATGTCCTTTCATTGTATTTTATATGAAAGGTGTATTGTTGTTTTTCTAGAGAGTGAGCTTCTAGTCTTGCTAAGATGTATAAAATTTAATGTATATCTTGAGATTTTAGTTGTGTTGATCTTGATTTAGTTGTGAAAATATGTTCTCGCTCTGATCACCTTGTTTAGGATGTATTCCTTATTCTATTGAATTTTTGTTGTTATAGACGCCTTGTGTACATTGTGTTGTTTTGAGGTACACGGCGGGTCTGTGCACGTGCCTGGTAGGCTCTCCCTAGGGCCCGGAGCGTGACAGATTATAGTGGTATCAGAGCCTAGGGTTGAGTCTTAGTGGACCTAGTAAACCTTAGGCAGGTTGGACGATAAGGAATAGGAACGTGAGAGACGGGATCTCTTGTGACATATTGGCGAAAGTATTATGATTGGGTCATTTCTAAAGCTCCAAAGGTGTTGGAGTTAGATCGGAGTGAACCACTTCTATACCCTTGGAGGGTCACATTGGCGGCCGACAACGTGACATCGGGGAATAGTGGGAGTCCACTTCATTACTTTCGCATGATTGGGGTTATAGTCTTGTGTGGGGATGCGTTGGCGTGGGGTGTTTCACCTGCGCATGTTTTTCTTGTTGCAGCTTGAGTGGTGATAGACGCACTCGATAGCGGCCAAGGCAGCCGAGGCGGGATTTCTGCATCCTCCGGATTTGGTGAGACCCTGAAGTTGAGAGAACAACTGGTAAATTCAGCGAGTGTGGTGGAGCGGCGATCAATTATGATGTTACTCCAAGTTGAGGCTTCGTGCCGGCAGACGAGAGGATTAAGCAACTGGAGGATTTGTCGATCCAGTTGGCAGTCGACCTCAGGAAATGTTATGAGAATGCGGATCGTACCTTGATGAGGGCGAGAAACGCGGAGAGCGTTGGGGACGGCAAAAGGAGCTACTAAGAGTGGCAAATCTAATGTAAGAGGACAATCAAGGTGATCAAAGAGAAATTGATCTGGAGAAGGTGGATCTTCAGCAGGATGAAGAGGGACGTCAAATCGTCATCGACTATTGTGACGTGTGAGCGGTGGAGTCCGCATGTACCGATGATGCTCTTGGAGTAGAGGCATGTACACTCTTCGTGGCCAGGTGGGCCATTTCCAGTGGGAGTGATTGAGGAGAATAATGTCGACGGTATTTGGATCGACTTCGCGTGGCTGACATCGGGTGAATGCGTGTCTGTTTGACAGGCAGAGGTTGATGCAGCGAAGACGAAGGTTGTTCGCAGCTTCTGGTGTTGGAGCTAGCTTGTTGCTTGCTATGATTGTAGCATTGGATCGGCTGTTTGCCGAATGCTTGGCGGGGAACTTATCCCTTGATGCTTGAAGATCGAGTGGTCCTGAGTGTTTGGACTTGAGAGTACTGTTCTTGTAATCCGTTAGCTTTGGATGTTTCTGTGCGCCAACGAAGCGATTGGCTTTATTTGGCCGAAAGCGTATAGTTCTAATTTGAACTTGGGCTGGCTCTTCGGCTATCAGGTTGCCGATGAGTGAGTGAGCCAAGCTGTAGTGCTGAGGGAACCTGGACACGAAATAGTATTTTCAGGAGGCGTTTCGCTAATTGCGATGATTGTTTCACCCGTCCAAGCCTGGTGGTTGGCTGAGTGGGCGCGTGGCCTTTAGGCCAGCACCTTTGGTGAGTGTTGAGAATCCTCAAAAGCGAGGATGTCTCTTGTGAGGGAGTTGCTTGTGCAATCCCGGTTGTGTTGTGAGAATTGAAGGCTTGGTCTGGAGACCTCTTTTGCCTAGTGTTTTCTCTTGTGGAGCATCGATCTCGTTTGTTTTGAGTGGACGGGTCATTTCGACTGTGGGTCGACTATCGTGAACTCGGTAGGGTCACGATGAAGAATATGTACCCGTAGCAGAGATCGGTCGATCTGTTTGATCAAGCTCCATGAATTCTAATTTTGCTCGAGGGTAGTTGCAATCTAAGTACTACTCTCGTTGGATCGAGTTTGAGTTTGGACCGAGGGTGACTTGTTCACTCGGTGTAGACATTACGAAATTGTCGTGGTGTCGTTGGAGCTGGCTGATGCTCTTGTGTGTTGTGATGTTTGGCCCTTCTGGGTGTCCTTGTCCCTGTGCGCATCGACGACATAGTGGAAGTCGAGAGGCGATGAAGACCATGAAGATTCCTTTGAACGAGGATTGCAAGTGCTTCAAGTTGAAGACGTGCTGATTCGGTTGTGAGGACTAGCATCCCTTGGCAGTTGATGCCAAAGTGATTATGATTGGAGATTTCAAGGAAATCAAACCATCCATAGTTGATTTGGACAAACGGATGTGATCGAAGTTCAAACTTCCTAGTTTGATTGGCTGTTATGGATTTTGTGAGGAGATTATTGAGTTGTCTACTCCTTTCATTTGACTCACACATAAAGGGATTAAACCTTTTAGAAAGATATGTGTGAGAGAAGTTCTTGGAACCGTTGGGGTGGTTGAGTACCGCCGGCCTTGGTTACCCCGAAGGCTGGTTATGTGTTTTGTAGTTATGTTTCTCTCCACGGATTGAGTTGCACTCTGGTGTGGAATTGTAGTACTTGGAAAAATTTGAAGTTTTGAGGGTTTCTGAACTTGGCAGGTTTCGGGCGCCCGGAAAGGAGGTTGTGGACGCCCGGATGTTCCGGACCCTGAGGACTTTGTGGACGATCCGGATGTGGCTCGGATCTGGACGCAGGAACCGGACGCCCAGTTATGGATCCGATTTGAGCTGATGACGTGGAGAGCCACGTGTCGCGACGCAGGACACGTGTCGATCGCCGGAGACACACCGCCCCACCGCCTGCGACCGCCGACCGACCGCTTGGCCAGCTGACGACACCTGGACTGCAGGATTTCCGGACGCCCGGAAGTGGTTTAGTGGGCGCCCGAATGTGTACTTTTGGGAGCCTATAAATAGGTGAGTCCCTGGTTGGTTTAGCTCATTTTCCACTTCGTGATTTCGTTTCTAGAGAGAGAAAGTTAGGTTTAGGGCCATGTGTTGGCATTAGTTGCAACCTAGCTTGCTCTCCTCTATGCTGTCGATCTGATCTGATCTGGTGATGTGCTGTTGATCTGCTGGAGTTAGCAGTTTCTTTGGAGGTTTATTCAGATCGGTGTACTGCTCGTGCTACTGGAGCTTGGAGGGTTGGATCTGAGGACACTACTTTCCCCACCGTTGTTGGATTAGCTTGTGAGGTGGGTTGATGTTTGCCAGATTCAGTGGACTTCCTCCTATGTGTTTACTCTCATGTTAGCATGATAGTGTTGAATTATGTTAGCATGATATGATGATATTGGGATTATGATAGCATGACATGCTGAGATTATGTTAGATATGACCTGTTAGGTTGAGATTTGCATGTGCGTGATATGCTAATGATATATATGTGAGCATGCATGATTTCTTTGTATCCTTGTTGCATGATTTGGCCTACACCTATTCTGTTGATATTCCTTGTATCAGTTGTTGTACATGTAGTGTAGGTGATCATGTTGTGGCTCGTGCTATATTATTGTACCTCCTCCTTGTGATAGAGTTGAGATTGATTGCAAGCACTGGAGCATCGATTGTGCCAAGGGCACGTGATTCTTTGTGAGATCATGGATTGGGTCATACTTGTTGATTATCCTTTGAGATGCCGAGGGCATGTGATTCTTTGTTGACCTAGTCGTGTCGATCATATACCTGCGGGTGCTTGGCGGATACTATGGGTTTACTTTACTCGGTTGGGTAGCTCCCACGAGTACCACTCTAGAGTTGGCATATTCCGTACAGAGGGTTGTACGAGGAACTAGTTACAGATGGTGTTCCTGTACTAGTTGGGCTCCCTTTTGTGTTGAGCTTGATCAGGCCGCAGGTATCGCATTGTGAGGTATTGTATGGTATTATGGATTGAGCTAGGTACAGACGGAGTTTCCTGTACTAGCTGGTTCGCAGGTATTGTATTGTGTATGATAGTCCTCATTTGGTATATTCAGTTCATTGGTATTTATACTGACAGTTGAGCATTGTGCATAGTAGTGGTAGTATATCTCCTACATTCTTTCTTGCTCTACATATATCTCTTGAGATTGAGGACTTAGTGGGCAGACCGCTGAGGTTGGTGGCGGTACCCACTGAGGACTACTTGTTTGATAGTAGTTCTCACACCCATTGGTGACATCTTTTTGCAGAGTCTTTTTCCCCAGTCGTGCATACTGAGCGCGGAAAGGAGACCGTCGGGTAGAGCATTCCCCGGATACTTGGCTAGAGGTATACCCATTTTGTAGTGAGTTATGTGTCTGTACATACAGTGAGTTTGAGAGACTAGTGATGTGTTGTATTATGGTTATGGATGATGTATGTACAGTGATCTTTTGATATTATATATAGCAGCTCTGTTGATACCTTTAGCTTTGTGTGTTGATTATTGTTGTTTTCGCTTCGTATACATGGTAGAGATACTGTGTATGCGGCGGATCTCGTCATGCGCCTGGGAAGAGGTAACCCGGGTCGTGACAGGAATAGAAAGGTAGTATTAACCTTTCAGCAATTGAGAGAATGCAAGAGGAATCGCCAAATTGTGATTTGGAAATAATTGCCATAGCATTTGCTTGGAAAATGTGGCAATTGTATGCATTGTTAGTGGTGTGAAGTGCACCCCGATTTTATTGTTGGAGATATCTCTACACTCAAGGAAATGAGTTGAAGCTGTGAAAACAGGTTAGAGGCTGGTGTACTAGAGATATCGATGAGATGAGTAATATGATGTGATATCTATCCTTTGGATCGGATCACGGGAGTTAGCCTTGATCCCGACTGGTAATTGGTGCAATTGAGATCAAGAGTGCAGTGACTGATGGATTCCTAGTGGACTGTCAGAAAGTGTCTTGACGGTGGAACCGACAAGTTGTACCTGTGATAGCAGGATTTATGTGATAAGCTAAGTAAATGTTATCTACTTTGTATGGATAGAGGATGATTACTAGAGGTTCCGGAATTGGATTGTCTCGCTTCTAAGCTAGACGTGATGATTTTTGAGAGGTTGTAAATAGGAGTAACTATTCACCTGAGTTGGATTGAGGAAATTTTGCGCAAGTATACCTTGGAATTTTGCGTGATTGCATAGGGCATCTAGCTCTATCGCTTTGGAATTTGAGCCATTGGATGATTCTCGGTGAGAGATGGAATTTTCGGACATCTGAATCTGATGATCTGAGTGTGATACTTGGTTAAGAAAATCCAAGAGCTATATGAAGATCTAAACTTCAAGGAGCATGTTATGGATTAGACTTGTGGATTGTAGGAATCTGGGATTATCACTATTCCTACTACAAGATGCTTTGGAGCAACATCTTGGGCGCGACGTATGGTGTGAGAGCTGGAGGCTTCACTGCGAGGGCGATGTTTTTATCCCCTCGGGTTTTGTTGTTGTTTGCTGTTGTTGATCCGTAGTTTCACGGACGAAACTCCTTTTTAGGAGGGGAGTATGTAGTACACTGAACTTTAGCAAATTGCGGAGTTCTAGTGAGAGAATAGTAGCTTGTACTATTCTGGAGTTTTTGGTTGAGTTTGGTGAGCTTCGGAATGTTTTCGGGACTTGAAAAGTGCAAAAACGGACTCCGGAAGTCGAAATCTGCAAAAGTGCAGATTTTGCAATTGTATACCGGTATCTGGTTTGGGATACCGGAATCCAGTGAAGACTGGTTGTGCGCAACTCTCGGGTTCTGCGGAATCCAGCAGTTGATACCGGAATACGCTGGCATTCCGGTATGTGCAATGCGCATACCGGTACTGAAGCGATTAGTACCGGTACTGGGATTGGCATACCGGAATCCTGTTGCGCGGCCTGCTTGGCCGAGGCTCGGGTTTTGCAGAATTTGCACAGTATACCGGTATACACATGCGCATACCGGTATACAATGCTGCAGAATGCATTTTGTGCAGTTTTGCAATTTTGGCTCTTTGAGGGGCCTAAGTGGATTTTGTGCATTGGGTTAAGTACCCTTTCACCTTCATTCACAGCCATTGTTGGCTGAGGATGCACTTGGAGAGGAGGTAGGTTTTCTCTCTCTCTCTCTAGATTTTCTTGCTCCCAAACCCTAGAAAAGGGGTTTTGATCTCTTTTTCCTCCATTTTCTTTATGGAGGAGTGCTTCTAGGCCTTGTGGGGAGCTCGGGATGGAGGAGAGGAACTTGTTTGTGGGCTTAGCTTCAATCTAGCATGTTTGAGCTTGGTTGAGAGCTTGATTTGAGGTTGGATTTGAAGATCCCTAACCTCAATTTGGACTTAGAACAAGTTTTACTTGCTCAAGGTACTTTTTACCCATTTACCTCATGAGATTTTGGTGGTTTTCGAATTCGTTCGTTCGAAGCTTTTAACCCCTTGGAAAATTATCTTAGGGTATGAGAAGCTCGGGGGACAACTCCGTTTCGAAGTACTGCGAGGTTTCGACGGGTATCCGGTGGGTCTGACCTCACCGAAATGGGTGAACTCCCCCTATGTCTCCTATCTTGTTATAGGATTGATTAGATGCATAATTATAATAATTATGGCATGATGATAATTGTTATTGCATGAGACATGCAAGTTGTTTATGAAAAATGCATATTTCATATAGTATGGCATTATGAGGATATTATGCATGCTAGGGTATTTGCACTATTAGTGTAATGATGCATTAGGAAATGCTAAGTATATTATGCATGCTAGAGATGAGCATCATATGAGACACCACTTGAGTGGTGGAGTAGTGAACTCTCTTAGCATACCAAAGTATGCTTGTATAGAGAAAAGAGAAAATATGGCAAATGCAATATATGTATGCTTGTATAGAGAAAAGAGAGGATATGACATATGCAGGATAAGTTGTTGCACCTCATTTTAGGTGAGTAACTTTGACGGGCATCGTTGGCTTTTGGCTCGACCTTTAGGTCGTGGAAATGATTCCATGTTTAAGACATGAGGAATGGAACTCTATTTGCATTTGATGATTATAATTGGTTAATTGAATACTTGCATGATAGCTTTATACTCTATGTAGTAGAGGTTGTTGTAGCTCATGCATGGCATGGATTTAGTGTTTTAGCATCGTAGAATGCATGATATATGGCATTAGAATAATGCATGGTTTATGAACTTTGTAAACAAAGAGCTGAACGGTTCCATGTTAGAGACATGTGCATATTGGTAGGGATATACCATCGGACATTGAGAACAACATGATATTGTTGACATTTAGCATATTGGCTATTGAATGTAGTAAACATGACATGACGTATTTTTGACATAGTGTGAGGTTAAACAAATGACTTTTCACTTAGGTGAATAACTAGGTTGACATTATGACATAGTGTTAGATCCTTGGATATTGGTTGGCTATTCCATGTTAGAGACATGACGAGCATGACATTGTGGTTGATTATGACTTGTGCCCTGGGATTCTTCCGCGCTTGCTTGTGAGGGTCGCGCCCCACAAGCTGACACTCCGGAGTTGGTCTTTGCGATTGTAGGTCGCCGTGCGATGTAGAGTGGCCGAAATGGATTGCCGTGGGGAAGTCTCATTGTCTACGGGAAGTGTTGACTACCACGGGGCCATTAGGCGGGGCACAGGCCGGGACAATACCATGTGTAAGTCCTTTGTGGATTGGGTAAAAGCTGAGTAAACTGGACATAGTACATTGGTTGCTTGATGCATATACATGTAGTGTATGGACTTAGTAGTGAGTCGCATATCGTGGCATTACTTAGCTTGACACTATTGGGATGCATTCATTTGTAGTTGGATATATTAGTTAGTCACTACATACATTGGCATCCATAGTAGCATTAGGCCTATACTCACATTGGTTAGTATAGTGGCATGAATTTACGATAATAATATGAAAAGAGGTTCTTTTAACCATAATCATGGCATTAATTTGACATGCATGTAAAATGATGTGATTAAGTGTTGAGCTTATGACAATAGAGCATATTCATGTTCATGTAGATGAGTTAGTCATTGGAGGCATGATAGTTGTAGAACTATCTGTTAGCATTTAATATTTTATGCTTTATGTTTCTGTTTAAACTATCTTGCCTCAGTTGACCTAGCGGTGTAATTCGCCACTCTCGGCGGCTTACCCACTGGGAACTATTGATTAATAGTTCTCACCCCCATTGTTGTTGGGTTTTTATTTCAGAGCCTTCCGCAGCAGGAGAGGCTTGGGATCGCGGCGAGGGGTTAGCAGCTAGCTAGAACCTCTACGGTGTTGTGGTTGTAGGCATACCATGATGTCCTTTCATTGTATTTTATATGAAAGGTGTATAGTTGTTTTTCTAGAGAGTGAGCTTCTAGTCTTGCTAAGATGTATAAAATTTAATGTATATCTTGAGATTTTAGTTGTGTTGATCTTGATTTAGTTGTGAAAATATGTTCTCGCTCTGATCACCTTGTTTAGGATGTATTCCTTATTCTATTGGATTTTTGTTGTTATAGACGCCTTGTGTACATTGTGTTGTTTTGAGGTACACGGCGGGTCTGTGCACGTGCCTGGTAGGCTCTCCCTAGGGCCCGGGGCGTGACAACTTGTAGCACACTTCTCAAATGTTCTACATGTTTTCATCACTTTGAGAGTAGACCAATATGTCGTCTATGAATACCACGACAAACCGGTCTAAAAAGGACTTGAAGACACGGTTCATTAGATCCATGAATGCTGCAGGGGCATTTGTAAGCCCAAACGGCATAACCGTGAATTCATAATATCTATACCGCGTTAGGAACGCGGTCTTATGTACATCCTTTGGCTTGATCTTCAATGGTGATACCCCGACTGAAGATCGATCTTCGAATACACCCGAAACCCTTGCAATTGGACAAATAAGTCATCAATGAGGGGCAACGGGTACTTGTTCCTGATCAGGACCTTGTTCAGCTCGTGATAGTCCACACAGAGCCGAAGCGAACCATCCTTCTTGTGCACAAATAGCACCGGGGCTCCCCAAGGTTACACACTTGGTCTAATGAAGCCCTTGTTGAGAAGATCTTGCAATTGAGCCTTCAGTTCCTTCAACTCAGCTGATGCCATCCGGTACGGAGCCTTCGAAATTGGCGCGGTCCCGGGAACCAAGTCTATTACGAACTCGATCTCTCGGTCCGGCGGTATTCCCGGCAACTCCGTGGGAAATACATCCGGAAACTCTTGGACCACAGGGATGTCCCCGAGCACCGGAGTCTCCTTACCATACTCCACCACCGTTGCTAAATAAGCCACACAACCACTATTGATCAACTTCCTCGCACGCGACGTGGTCATAGTCATGGCAAAGAGTGAGCTTTTACACCCACGGTAGGTGAACTTCTCTTGCCCAGGCTCACGAAAAGTCACCACCTTGCTTTCACAATCGATGGCTGCATAATACTTCGAGAGACAATCCATACTAGCACTAGGTCAAATCCTTTCATTTGCCTCAACACGAGCAAGTCTGCCGGCATAATCCAATCACCGATATGCACTGGACAAGCCGCGCACATATGCGTGACACAGAAGGCATGATCGAGAACCTGGACCCATCTAGTATGCATGAATTCTACAATATCTACTCCATGCGCAATTGCAAATGATCGACTAATGAACGAGTGGGAGGCACCTGTGTCAAATAAAGCTCTACACCTCACTCCATTTAATAACACAATACCTGCCACGACGTCGTTGATAACGGCAGTTTCCTCCACCTGAGCTGCAAACACACGGCCACTGGGTGCCGGTCGGGATCCCTCAAACTGACGCGGCATCAAAGCGCGCCCAGCAGATGTAGTGGCGGGCGGAACTCCCACAAACTGCCTAGGGGTTGACTGAACCGAAGCGGATGACGGGGCCGGTGATGCTCCTCTCGGGCACTCACGATTCATGTGTCCAGACTGACCACATCTGTAACACCTCCCCTTACGCTGCCCACAGCTTTGCGGCCGAGGCTCCCCGCCACATATAACACATTGCGAAGTCCCACGGCTCCTCGACTGAGCTCGGGGGTACATAGGGGGCCTCTTAGAGCTCGACTGTCCCCCGGCACCACTTGTAGTGCGCTTCCTTCCTTTTTCCTTCTCAAACGACTCGCGCTCCTCTCGCGCGATTGCATTCCCTTGCTCTACCCAAAGAGCCCGGTCTAAAACCTCGACAAAAGTTTGAAGCTTAAAGGAGTGCACAACTCTGAAAATATCAGGATGAAGTCCTCACTCGAAGCATTCCGCCTTGTCTTGGTCACTCCGAACCACATATGGGATACTGTCACGCCCCGGGTTACCACTTCCCAGGCACATTAATAGATCCGCAGTATACACAGTAATTCTACTGAGCATACGAAGAGAAAACAACATCAACTAACAGCTAAAGGCATCAAAAGTAACATAGCTGTTAAGTACTATATACACAAGAAGTTCACTGTACATACGTTATAACTAATCCAACAAGCCAAAATACATAACTGTCAATCTCCAACAACCACTGTATGTACAGACTCATAGGATCATCTACCAAAATGTGGTATACCTCTACTCAACTGTCCGGGAATCAGATCTACCCGACGGTCTCCTTTCCGCGATCAGAAGGCACAGCCGGAGAAGAAGACTCTGCAAAAAGGTGTCAACAACGGGTGTGAGAACTACTATCAAACAAGTAGTCCTCAGTGGGTACCGCCACCAGCGTCAGCGGTCTGCCCACTAAGTCCTCGATCTCAAGATAAATAAAGAGCAGTAAATAAAGTAGGAGATAAACTACCACTATTATGCACAATGCTCAAGCTGTCAATACGAGTATCAATAATCTGATCATAACTCATCAAACGAGGACTATCACGAATCCACAATATCATACCTGCGGCCTGGACATCACGCTCTACTCGTAGAGAGCCAACTAGTACAGGAATGGACCCTCTGTACAACACATAACCCAACTCCGGAGTGGTACTCGTGGGAGCGACCCAATCGAGTATAAAGTCACATCACATATCATCGCCAAGCACCCACAGGTGATCAACAAGATGGGTCAATCTGATCTCATACAGGAATCTCACGTGCCCTTGGCACCTTAAATGCATAATCAATAAGTATGACCCATATCAACCGATCAATGCTCAAGTGCTCACAATCAACTCAATTTTACCACAAAGAGGAGGTTTAATCAACATAGCACGAGCCACAATAAGATTGCCTACACTACTATGTACAACAGTTGATACAATGGATATCAATGCAACAGGATATGTGTAGGCTAAATGACATGCATCAGGAATATAATGGAATTGTACATTTGCTATCCGGTGTTACTACATCATCTACGATCATATCATACACATGCAAGCAGTTAATCAATCTTAACTGTGTCATGTCATAACTAACATTAATCCAACGATGTTATGTCATGCTAACATGAGAATAAGCACTTAGGAGGAAATCCACTGAATCTGGTAAACATCAACCCACCTCGAATGCTAATCCAACCACGGTGGAAATTCAATAACAATCTCAGATCTAATCCTCTAGAGTACACACCAGGATCGATCAGTACTCCAATCTGAATTTACCACCGAAAGGACTGTCACCTCCAATAGAACGAATGATCAGAACAACACAGGAGAAGAGAGCAAGCTAATTCAACACTAATGCCAACACATGGCCCTTACACTAGCTTTTCTCTCTCTAAAAAGGTGGAACACGAAAGTAGGAAATGGCCTAAAATGATCAGGATGCGCACCTATTTATAGGCCCAAAATCCTACTTTTGGGCGCCCGAATTCCCTCATTCGAGCGTCCGAAAATCATTTAATCCAGGTGTCAGCTGGACGGCTAGGTGGTTCGGCGGTGCGGCGGTGGTCGGCAAGCGGTGGGGCGGCGCTCCTCCGGCAGTCTACACGTGTCCTACAACCCGACACGTGTCAGTCCAAGTCCAAACACAATCCGGATCCACATTCGGGCGCCCGGAACCTACGCCCAAATCCAATCGTCCAAAACATCCGGATCCATCCAAATAGCTCCAAATGGCCCCCAACTTTCGGGCGTCCACTTCCCAAGATTCGGGCGCCCGAAATGGCCAAAACCCAATAACGTCACAAAACACCAAGTATTACAGATACAATTCACAATATGCGAAAACTCCCGCTCGTATTCCCTCACAGAGCGACTTTCTTGTTTCAACTTTCAAAAGTCCTTCTGCATCTTCCTGTTCATACTATCGGGGAAATACGCGCTAAATACCAACCCTCGAAACTCCTCCCAAGTGATTGGAGGAAGATCTGGGGATCGACCTTTCTTAACTCCCCTCCACCACACTATAGCTACTTCTCAAAACAGTGAAGGGCCATGTGTACCTTGTCCTGCTCGAGGGTATATATGTCCTCGAACAGGGTCTCCATCGAAGCAATCCACGTCTCTACAACCCAAGGAAGCACCGCTTCCTCGTTGAAAGTAGGCGGGTTGAACCTTTTAAAGGTTGTGAAAGCCGCAAGTGCTCGTTCCCTCTCTGCCTCCACTGCCGCTTGATCGGGGACCGAGGAGCCAGAAGCCGCCGGAGGAGCGCTCATCGGAACATGGCGCACCGTCACTAGCATGGCTGTCGCATCCACTCCCTCGATAGCATTTAGAATGTGTGTCGGAGGCGCTGGCGGTTCTCGACCAACTTGCGCTGCCGCCGCCTGTTGCGACACCAATTCTTGAAGCTTCATGATCTGCTCCTCCTGTCGTTGAGAGGCTTCGGCCTGCTGTTGAGAGGCCTCGGCCTGCCTCTGCACCACCCCAATTAGTGCAGTTACTTGGTCACGCAACTCCTGGACCTCACTGGACTCGGACTGCTCGGGCACCTCAGAAGGCGATGCCGGAGTAGATCTCGTCACAGTTGAGAGGCCTCGGCCTGCCTCTGCACCACCCCAATTAGCGCAGTTACTTGGTCACGCAACTCCTGGACCTCACTGGACTCGGACTGCTCGGGCACCTCAGAAGGCGATGCCGGAGTAGATCTCGTCACAGGGCGTTTCTTTGACGCCATTACAACCTGAAACGCAACAATTCGATTAACCATTTTGATCTACGAGATCAACACAAGCGAATAACTTAACCAAACAAAACCAAATTAGGCGAAAGTACACAAGGGTACTTATTTCCATACCTAGGTATCATGTTGTCGGCCGCCAACACAACCTCCCTGAGTTGAGAATAAATAACACCTTGAATCCGTCTCTAACAACCATTAGAAACATACTAACAACTAGACCCAATTGACTTAATTTCCGCCACTAATCATATATCACCATCTCTCACGTGCCTAGGTCGTTATAGTCACCATCCTAAGGTTTCCTAGGTCCTCCTAGACCTCTCTATGCTCTGATACCACTCTAATCTGTCACGCCCCGACACTGCCACTTTGGTCCGTTCGGGCACGCACAAAGACCACAGTGTTACGGATTTTATATTGGCATATTTCGTGAAGTGAGTTAGAGTTTTGAAGGTTCAAAGAAGAAGAGACGAAATTTGAAGACTCGCAGACTCAACATATGAATTCACGATGCTTGATAAGTTTAAATAATCTTGGTGATGATTTATGAACATTTACAAGTGTTTGGAAGACATTAGAATAGATAAAAATTGATTTAAAATATAAAAATTGAGTTTTTCAATTTTCAGGATCCGGACCCTGAGGTGAGGTCCGGAACCCGTATGCCTCCCTGGCTGTCACGCAGGGAGGGTCCGGACCCTGAGGGCTGAGGTTCGGACTATGAAACGCTGGAGAGTATCTGTAATACTTGGCATTTTTGAGACGTTACTGGGCTTGGGCCATTTCGGGCGCCCGAATCTGGGGAAGTGGACAACCGAATGTTTTGGAGCCACCAGGTCGTTTTGGATGGATCCGGATGTCTTTGGTTACTTTAGGATCTGGACGCAAGTTTCGGACGCCCGGATTGTGGATCCGAATTTGAGTTATGACGTGGACTAACACGTGTCGCGTTGCAGGACACGTGTCGACCGCCGGAGGAGCGCCGCCCCACCGTTTGCCGACCACCGCCGAACCGCCTGGCCGCCAGCTGACACCTGGCTTAGGTGATTTCCGGACGCCCGAAAGAGGGAATTCGGGCGCCCGAAAGTGGGATTTTGGAGCCTATAAATAGGTGAGCCCCCTGATCATTTTGAAGCCATTTCCACTTCGTGTTCCACTTTCTAGAGAGAGAAAGCTAGAGTAAGGGCCATGTATTGGCATTAGTGTTGATCTAGCTTGCTCTCTTCTACTGTGTTGTTCTGATATTGTTCTGATCACTCGTTCTGTTGGAGGTGGTAGTCTATTCGGTGATAGATTCTGATTGGAGTACTGCTTGAGCTTGGTATATTCTGGAGGGTTGGATCTGAGATTGTATTTGATTTCCACCGTGGTTGGATTAGCATTTGAGGTGGGTTGATGTTTACCAGATTCAGTGGATTTCCTCCTAAGTGCTTATTCTCATGTGAGCATGACATGATATTGCTGAGACTATGTTAGTTATGACATGCTTAGGTTGAGACTGATTTATTGCTTGCATATGTATAATGTGATCATAGGTGAGATAGTGATATCTGATAGCAAGCATGATTTCATTATGTTCTTGGTGCATGATTTGCCTACACCTAACCTGTTGTGTTGATATCCATTGTACCAGTTGTTGTACATACTAGTGTAGGTGATCTTATTGTGGCTCGTGCTATGTTGATTATACCTCCTCTTTGTGGTAGAGTTGAGTTGTTTGTGAGCACTTGAGCATTGATCAGTTGATTGGGTCGTACTTGTTGACTATGCATTTGAGGTGCCGAGGGCACGTGAGTTTCTTGTGAGAGATCAGATTGACCCATCTCGTTGATCATATACCTGTGGGTGCTTGGCAATGATATGTGTTGTGATATTATACTCGGTTGGGTCGCTCCCACGAGTACCACTCCGGAGTTGGGTTATGTGTAGTACAGAGGGTTCATGCCTATACTAGTTGGCTCCCTACGGGTAGAGCGTGATGTTCAGGCCGCAGGTATGATATTATGGATTTATGATAGTCCTCGTTTGATGTGTTATGATCAGATCATTGATATTCATATTGACAGTTTGAGCATTGTGCATAGTAGTGGTAGTTTATCTCCTACTTTTTTTATTGCTCTCTATTTATCTTGAGATCGAGGACTTAGTGGGCAGACCGCTGACGCTGGTGGTGGTACCCACTGAGGACTACTTGTTTGATAGTAGTTCTCACACCCGTTGTTGACACCTTTTTGTAGAGTCTTCTTCTCCAGTTGTGCATTCTGATCGTGGAAAGGAGACCGTCGGGTAGAGCTGATCCCCGGACATTTGGATAGAGGTATACCCCATTTTGGTAGATGATCCTATGAGTCTGTAAATACAGTGATATGGAGATTGTCAGTTATGTATATTTTTGGTGGTTGAGTTGGTGAAAAAGTTTACTTACGTATTACCATCGCGCCAGTTCTCGCGCCCACACCTTTATTACATGTCCAACTTTTTCTTTTCTTTCATTTCCTGATTCCATACAATCTCATGCTCTTCCAAAGCTATGGCAATTTATACAAAGTTGCATACATTTTACATGAAAAATCCTCCTGTAGTACTATCATGTCCACCGGGAGTAGTGTGGTTGTCATAATCTCTATCGTGTAAGATGCAACCAATATGAATGGAAAAATGGAAGCTGAGTCCTGCTATATATAGAGCAGAGGACGCTTAGCTGGATGTGCGGTCTTCAGCGTTGACATGTGTCCCCGTGCCCGGACACGCCCAAGCCTGCACAATCCGCAGGAAGGCGACCTTGGAAAAACGACAGGTGAGTGGGTTCGAGAAACAATCCATAAACGCAGAGTGTCCTACAGATGGGTATGAGGCCCACCCGAAGGGAGAAAGCTCCGAACCCACCAGGTCCAAAGATAACACACCATATGCACTAAAGTTAGATTCACAAATAATAACCTATGCAAACAAATATTTACAAAATGCGTTGTCAATAATCATATAAGGATGCAAACCAAAATAAAATAAAATGTCAACTTTACATTGTCAATCCTAGGTACTCATCCTATATTTCATCAAATTCCACATTGACTCCTAGTTCACAACTACTTAGATGCATTTTACTATTATGGTCCCCCTGTCGGGAGTCGCGCATGTGCAAGCACCATTAACGGGTTCTCATGACCAAGTCGGAAAATCGCGTGTAAATCGTTGGGCGCACCCGTCTAAGAGGTAGCCGAATGGACAATCGCTCGCCATACCCGGAATTCGTCTACAATGGTTTCGCATACCTCCAAGGATATTCACAACGATGTGTCAATGCTCAGAAAACACTTCGGCTAGCTTAACAATCGTCGGACAATTAACATACGGGCTAGCGAGAAATGCGTATCGCGTACACATTTTCCATACATCGGGCCCAGGACAAATTCGTCGGCACGGGTAGCCCCATAATTCATGCACCACAGGTCCCATCACGTCCACCGCCAAACTCCTGGCAACGGGTAGCGAAATCGTCGCATACCCGGGATAGCGAAATCTTCGCACATCGCAATCCGTCACCGCCAACTCATGGCATGGGTAGCGAAATCGTCGCATACCCGGGATAGCGAAATCGTCGCACATCCCAATCCGTCACTGCCAACTCATGGCACGGGTAGCGAAATCGTCGCATACCCGGGATAGCGAAATCGTCGCATATCCCAATGTTCACGTTGTACACTTGCCAACCCAAGTCCAATGGCCCTCGGTTCAAGTCACTAAGTCTCACCTATGTTCAATGACACTAGGTTCACTTTACATTCTCAACCTAGGTTCCATGACACTAGGTTCCATTCTCATGTTCCAACCTATGTTCAATGACACTAGGTTCCAATCCTCATGTTCCAACCTATGTTCAATGACACTAGGTTCCAATCATACATATTCCAACCTATGTTCTCAACACTAGGTTCCAATCATACATGCAATCACATAACAAGTATAGATAATAGAAATATACTTGAATTCTTTAACATGCAAGAGGAGCTCATGGCTCTATCTATCATGATTCTCATTTTGCCAACATGCAAGTTCTAGGGTTCACATTACACACCTTTTTATCTTTAAATGGTTATTTTACCCTAGACATGAAAGTGACCTAATCACTTCGGTAAACACAAACCCACCTCAAGAGCTTCCAAATTCTTGAATTCGTTTGAGCTCCTAGGTCTCCAAAGCCTTGAGTTCTTGCTTCAACCCAAGCTTCTACAAGAAAATGGTTCGTTACTCATTACGAACCCATAAATCAACTCAATACTTGAAATCATTTGTTCTAACATGATTTCCTATGCCTCAATTGCAATTCCCGAAGGTTCAAATATTTTTAGAACCTCCCATGGCAAAAACCCTCATTTCACCTAGGTTTCACATGCATGCATGTAGAACCTCAAAATCTCTTGGCCAATCACCACGTTTTGTGGTTTAGATTGCCTAGGATTTCCAAAAACTTCAAAATACTAGATCAATTCCAAGGTTTGAACCCAAAACATGAGGAACTCACCTTAGCCACGAGTTCCCCAAGCTTCTACTTGCACCAAGAACCAAGTTCCTTCTTCTCTTCTCTCTGTCTCTCCTCTTCTCCCCTTTGGAAGCCTTTTCCAAGCTCAATCCACCATTTTCTCCAAGCTTTGGAGAGTTCTCTAGAGAGAGAAAGTGAGAGAGATGGAGAGGAGAAGTAGAGGAGGAAGAAGAATGAGAAAGGAGGGGTGTCCCTGCCTTTCTAACACTCCCTCGAATGTGAAAAGACCATTTTGCCCCTCTCACCATTCAACACTAACAACCAGCCAAAGTAGTGGCATTTCGCACACATGCGTACCGGTATTTCGCATTGGCATACCGGTATACGGGGTGTTAGATTCCGGTATACCCACGAGAATTCCGCAAAACCCGAGAGCTGGGTTCTTTGGATTCAGCCCTCACATTCCGGTATACACACTCCATACCGGTACTAATCACTTCAGTACCGGTATGGACATCTTCATACCGGAATCCACTGCAGACTTCGCAAGTTCAGCAGTTTTAACTTTTCGAAGTCTGTTTCGCGCCTCATTTGTGCCGAAAACACTTCGCACAAGCCCCAAACTTGGCCGAAGCCTCACACATAGCTTCTCATACTATTTTTCCACCGAAACTCCACAATTTATAGAAGTTCGGTACGACGCACTGAAATTCAGTGTACTACATTCCTCCCCCCTTAAAGAGAGTTTCGGCCGCGAAACTAAATCATACCTCAGCTGGGCTCAGCGAAGAGGTAAAGAAACCGCTCCCTCATTGAGCTTTCCAATTCCCACGTAGCTTCGCGCTCACCGTGATTCGTCCATTGTACCTTTACATAAGGAATTTCACGATTCCTCAAATTTTTCACCTCGCGACCCATGATACACAAGGAAAATTCCTCATAAGTCATATCCTCATGAAGTTCTATCGGCACATACTCGAGGACGTGCGCCGGATCCTACACGTACTTACGGAGCGTCGATACATGAAACACATTGTGTATCCCCGCAAGTTTTGGCGGCAAGGCTAGCCGATATGCCAAGGATCCCACACGCTCCAAAACCTCATAAGGTCCAATGTAACGGGGGGGTCCTCAACTTACCCCGAACACCAAATCGCTTCTCAACACCCCTCTCATGGGGTGATACTTTCAAGAAGACACGCGTCTCTCCTACGCGCAAATCCTCAAATCTCGTCGACGTCTATCAGCATAGCTCTTTTGCCTGGATTGCGCCGTCGATAAGCGTTCACGTGCCAAACGGACCTTTTCCTCCACTTCACGCAACACATCCGGTCCTAAGACCCTTCTTTCGCCGTCCTCGCTCTAATGAATAGGAGAACAGCATTTTGTTCCATACAAGTCCTCAAACGGTGCCATACCGATGCTAGATTGATAGCTATTATTGTAAGCGAATTCAGCCATCGGCAAATGAGTAGACCATGCACCCTTGAAGTCCAACACTCACAAGCTACGTAGCTCATCATCCTTCAAGGAATCGAGGATCGTGAGCTCAACTTGACTCAATCCTTTCCGAGTCTGTACCAGTACAGTAAGTTGAGGATGCGAAATGCTGCAACTGAATAACCTACTGAGGACATTCGAAGTACCCGAAGATAAGCATCAGTTTGCAACGCTTTTTCCAAAAGGAGCGATAGTCTAAATAACGAGGGATCCAGAAGTCGAAATCATCGAGAGACTGACGAGACAGGTCGGGGACCATCAAAGTTCGCTAAGCAAGGGCAGCATTAATGATTTCGCCCCTAGGTAGAACTTGATGCTAACTCGGAGTCACATTCAATAGGGACAAAGTAGGTTATGCGAAGCCCAGAGTTAGAGACAGAGGATGGTCTATTACGACCCCAAAGACGTGCGAATTTGCCACGAGTATCATGCTTTGTCCCATTCGAATGCGGATCGTTGTTATGTCCGAGGCTACCCTCGAAAAGCCTTTAGATTTCATATTTCTACATGTTCACATTCGAAGGAACGAAGATCGAAGCCCGATGAGAGCATTCTATTACGCCCCAAAGAGTAGTGCGAATTTGCCACGAGTACATGTTCAATTCAGAAGGAACGAAGATCGAAGCCCATGAGAGCATTCTATTACGGCCCCAAGAGTGCGAGTTTGCCACTGAGTACATGTTCACATTCGAAGGAACGAGAGATCGAAGCCCAATGAGAGCATTTCTATTACGCCCCAAGAGTGCGATTTGCCACGAGTACATGTTCACATTTCGAAGGAACGAAGATCGAAGCCCCATAAGAGCAATTCTATTGCGCCCCAGAGTGCGAATTTGCCACGAGTACATGTTCACATTCGAACGAACGAAGATCGAAGCCCCAAGATAGCATTCTATTACGCCCCAAGGGTGCGAGTTTGCCACGAGTACATGTTCACATTCGAATGAACGAAGATCGAAGCCCCATCAGGATAGAGCATTCTATATCGCCCCAAAAGTGCGAATTTTGGCCACGAGTACATGTTCACATCTTTCGAACGAAGATCGAAGCCCCCATCAGAGCATTCTATTACGCCCCAAGAAGTGCGGGTTTGCCACGAGTACATGTACACATTCGAACGCAAACGAAGATTCGAAGCCCCCAGAAGAGACGAAGATCGAAGCCCAAGAGAGCATTATATTACGCCCCAATAGTGCGAGTTTGCCACGAGTACATGTTCACATTCGAAGGAACGAAGATCGAAGCCCCAAGAGAGCATTCTATTACGCCCCAAGAGTGCGAGTTTGCCACGAGTACATGTTCACATTCGAACGAACGAAGATCGAAGCCCCAAGAGAGCATTCTATTACGCCCCAAGAGTGCGAGTTTGCCACGAGTACATGTTCACATTCGAAGGAACGAAGATCGAAGCCCCATCAGAGCATTCTATTACGCCCCAAGAGTGCGAATTTGCCACGAGTACATGTTCACATTCGAACGAACGAAGATCGAAGCCCCAAGAGAGCATTCTATTACGCCCCAAGAGTGCGAGTTTGCCACGAGTACATGTTTTCGAACGAACAAAGATCGAAACCCCATGAGACCATTCTATTACGGCCCAAGAGTGCGAATTTACCACGAGTACATGTTCACATTCAAAGGAACGAAGATCGAAGCCCCATGAGAGCATTCTATTACGCCCCAAGAGTGCGAATTTGCCACGAGTACATGTTCACATTCGAAGGAACGAAGATCGAAGCCCCATGAGAGCATTCTATTACGCCCCAAGAGTGCGAGTTTGCCACGAGTACATGTTCACATTCGAAGGAACGAAGATCGAAGCCCCATCAGAGCATTCTATTACGCCCCATGAGTGCGAGTTTGCCACGAGTACATGTTCACATTCGAACGAACGAAGATCGAAGCCCCATAAGAGCATTCTATTGCGCCCCAAGAGTGCGAGTTTGCCACGAGTACATCTTCACATTCGAACGAACGAAGATCGAAGCCCAAGAGAGCATTCTATTACGCTCCAAGGGTGCGAGTTTGCCACGAGTACATGTTCACATTCGAAGGAACGAAGATCGAAACGCCAAGAGAGCATTCTATTGCGCCTCAAGAGTGCGAGATTTCCACGAGTACATGTTCACATTCGAAGGAACGAAGATCGAAGCCCCATCAAAGCACTCTATTACGCCCCAAGAGTGCGAGTTTGCCACGAGTACATGTTCACATTCGAAGGAACGAAGATCGAAGCCCCCTTCAGAGCATTCTATTACGCCCCAAGAGTGCGAATTTGCCCGAGTACATGTTCACATTAGTTTGTGAACGAAGATCGTTCCCCATCCTGCATGATCTGATCTGGTGCTGAGCTGTTATTCTGCTGGAGATAGCAGTTTCCACGAGGAGATTTTCACATTCGAAGATCGGATCGAAGCTGCCCATGAGAGCATTCTATTATCTTGCCCCAAGAGTGCGATTTGCCACGAGTACATGTTCACATTCGAACGAACGAAGATCGAAGCCCCATGAGGTGGCATTCTATTTCCCCAAGAGTGCGAGTTTGCCACGAGTACATGTTCACATTCGAACGAACAAAGATCGATATGATGAGCATTCTATTAGCCCATGAGTGCGATTTTGCCACGAGTACATGTTCACATTCAAAGGAATGAAGATCGAAGCCCCATGAGAGCATTCTATTACGCCCCAAAAGTGCGAATTTGCCACGAGTACTGATCTTCACATTCGAAGGAATGAAGATCGAAGCCCCATGAGCTAAGCATTCTATTACGCCCCAAGATGCATTTGCCACGAGTCTTTGTATCACCTTGTTGCATGATCGAAGACCCACCTATTCTGTTGATTCCTTGTACCAGTTGTTGTACATGTAGTGTAGGTGATCATGTTGTGGCTCTGCTATGTTGTTGTACGAAGCCCCATGAGAGTTCTATTACGCCCCAAGAGTTGCGAGCCACGAGTACATTGTCACATTATTCGAAGGAACGAAGATCGTGAGCCCCACTGAGAGCATTCTATTGCCCCAAGAGTGCGTGGTTCTTTGCCACGAGTCATACATGTTCACATTCGAACGAACAAAGGGCAAAACCCCATAAGAGTCATTCTATTGACTATCCTTTGAGTGCGAGTTTGCCACATGTACTTTGTTCACATTCGTGTCGAACAAGACCTGCGAAGCTTGGCCCATAGAGAGTACATTCTATTACGCCCCACGAGTGCGAGTTTGCCACGAGTACATGTTCACATTCGAAGGAACGTAAGATCGAACTAGATGACAGATTCTATTACCCCCAAGAGTGCGAATTTGTTGCCACGAGTACATGTTTGTTCAAATGAACGGGATCAGGCCCCATGAAAGCATATCTATGACGGCCCATTGAGTGGCGAAGCTGGGTACAGATGGGGTTCCTGTACTAGCTGGTTCGCAGGTATTGCCATTGTGTACAGTCCTCATTTGGTATATTCAGTTCATTGGTATTCAACTGACAGTTGAGCCCCATGAGAGCATTCTATTACGGCCCTAGTGCGAATTTACTTTGTTGCTCCATATACATGTTCTTGACATTGAGGAAGTGAAGATCGAACCGCATGAGAGCTGGTGGCGGTACGCCCCAAGAGACTACTTGCGAATTGATTGCCACGACCATGTTCACATTCGAAGTGAACGAAGATCGAAGCCCCATGAGAGAGCATTCTATTACGCCCCAAGTTGCGAGTTTGCACGAGTACATGTTCACATTCGAAGGAACGAAGATCGAAGCCCGTCGGGAGCATTCTATTACCCCGGATACTTGAGTGCGAGTTTACCCATTTTTGAGTAGATGGTTACAGTCTGTACATACGAAGATCGAGCCCCATCGAGAGCATTCTATATACGCCCCAAGAGTGCGAGAGTTTGCCATGAGTACATGTACATTGAACTTTTGAAGATCAAAACCCCATATAGAGCATTCTGTTGATACCTTTAGCTCTGTGAGAGTATTGTGCCACGAGTACATGTTCACATTCGAACGAACGAAGATCGAAGCATGCCCAAGAGAGCATTCTATTACGCCCAAGAGAGTGCGAGTTTGCCACGAGTACATGTTCACATTCGAATCGAACGAAGAATCGAAGCCCATCAGAAAGCATTCTATTACCCTCAAGAGTGCGAATTTGCCACGAGTACATGTTCACATTCGAATGAACGAAAATCGAAACCCCATGAGAGCATTCTATTACGGCCCAAGAGTGCGAATTTGCCACGAGCACATGTTCACATTCGAACGAACGAAGATCGAAACCCCATGAGAGCATTCTATTACGGCCCAAGAGTGCGAGTTTGCCACGAGTACATAATCACATTCGAAGGAACGAAGATCGAAGCCCCATCAGAGCATTCGATTACGCCCTAAGAGTGCGAATTTACCACGAGAACATGTTCACATTCAAAGGAACGAAGATCGAAGCCCCATCAAAGCATTCTATTACGCCCCAAGAGTGTGAGTATTGCACGAGTACATGTTCACATTCGAACGAACGAAGATCGAAACCCTATCAGAGCATTCTATTACGCCCCAAGAGTGCGAGTTTGCCACGAGTACATGTTCACATTCGAAGGAACGAAGATCGAAACCCCATGAGAGCATTCTATTGCGCCCCAAGAGTGCGAGTTTGCCACGAGTACATGTTCACATTTGAACGAACGAAGATCGAAGCCCCAAGAGAGCATTCTATTACGCCCCAAGGGTGCGAGTTTGCCACGAGTACATGTCCACATTCGAAGGAACGAAGATCGAAGCCCGATGAGAGCCTTCTATTACCCCCCAAGAGTGCGAATTTGCCACGAGTACATGTTTTCGAACGAACGAAAATCGAAACCCCATGAGAGCATTCTATTACGGCCCAAGAGTACGAATTTGCCACGAGCACATGTTCACATTCGAACGAACGAAGATCGAAACCCCATGAGAGCATTCTATTACGGCCCAAGTGTCACGCCCCGGGTTACCTCTTCCCAGGCGCATGACCAGATCCGCCGCATACACAGTATCTCTACTATGTATACGAAGCGAAACAACATCCACAATCAAACACACAGAGCTAAAGGTATCAACAGAGCTGCTATATAATATATCAAAAGATCACTGTACATACATCATCCATAACTCTCACATATAACTCTCATATACAACACTGATATCACAATCATACTGTATGTACAGACTCAACCATCTAACCAAAAATGGGTATACCTCTAGCCAAGTATCCGGGGAATAGCTCTACCCGACGGTCTCCTTTCCGCGCTCAGTATGCACAACTGGGGAAGAAGACTCTGCAAAAAGATGTCACCAATGGGTGTGAGAACTACTATCAATCAAGTAGTCCTCAGTGGGTACCGCCACCAGCCTAAGCGGTCTGCCCACTAAGTCCTCAATCTCAAGAGATATGTATAGAACAATAAAAGAGTAGGAGATATACTACCACTACTATGCACAAAGCTCAACTGTCAGTATGAATACCAATGAACTGAATATACCAAATGAGGACTATCATACACAATACGATAACTGCGAACCAGCTAGTACAGGAACCCCATCTGTACCTAGCTCTCGCCATACAATACCTCTCAATTCCATACCTGCGAACCAGCTAGTACAGGAACCCCATCTGTACCCAGCTCTCGCCATACAATACCTCACAATACCATACCTCACAACACGATACCTGCGGCCTGATCACGCTCAACCCTCCAGGGAGCTGCTCAACCCTCCAGGGAGCCGACTAGTACAGGAAGCCCGTCTGTAACTAGCCCCTCGTACAACCCTCTGTACGGAACATGCCAACTCTAGAGTGGTACTCGTGGGAGCGACCCAATCGAGCAAAGTACAACCATAGTAACGCCAAGCACCCGCAGGTATATGATCGACACGACTGGGTCAACAAAGGATCATGTGCCCTCGGCACCTCAAAGGATAGTCAACAAGTAAGACCCAATCCACTGTGCCCTCGGCACCACAAAGGATAATCAATAAGTATGACCCAATCCATGCACTCACAAAGAACCACGTGCCCTCGGCACAATCAATGCTCTAGTGCTCACAATCAATCTCAACTCTATCACAAGAGGAGGCTCTCGACTCTACCACAAAGAGGAGGTACAACAACATAGCACGAGCCACAACATGATCACCTACACTACATGTACAACAACTGGTACAAGGAATCAACAGAATAGGTGTAGGTCCAATCATGCAACAAGGATACAAGGAAATGCATGCTCATATACATATCATTAGCACATCTAAGATCATAACATGCCTATGCAGTCTATAGATCAGTCTCACCCTAACATGGCATTTCTAACATAATCTTAGCATGGCATACTATCATAATCCCAATATCATAATCCAATATCCACATATCATAATCCAATCATGCTAACATAATCCAAACAACATCATATCATATTATGCTAACATGAGATAAAACACGTAGGAGGAAGTCCACTGAATCTGGCAAACATCAACCCACCTCAAAAGCTAATCCAACCACGGTGGGGAAAGGACAATATCCTCAGATCCAACCCTCCAGATAACGCACTCCGGCAGCACCCCGATCTGTCAAAACCTCCAAGGAAACTGCTATCTCCAGCAGAATAACGGCTTGGCACCAGATCAGATCAGCAGAGTAGAAGAGAGCAAGCAGGGTTACAAACTATGCCAACACATGGCCCTAAACACACTTTCTCTCTCTAGAAATAGGGATCATACGAAGTGGAAATGCACCAAAAACCATCAGGGACTCGCCTATTTATAGGCTGCCAAAAGTCCACTTTCGGGCGCCCACATCACAACTTCCGGGCGTCCGGAAACCCTGCCGTACAGGTGTCGTCGTGTGCTCAAGCGGTCGGTCGGCAGTCAGCAGGCGGTGGGGCGGCGTGTCTCCGGCGATCGACACGTGTCCTGCGTCGCGACACGTGGCCCTCCACGTCACAACTCAAACCGGATCCTCCGTCCGGGCGTCCGGTTCATGCATCCAGATCCGATCTCCGTCGGCCACAACCGGATCGTCCACAAAGTGCAACAGGGTCCACTTCTTTCGGGCGACCACTTCACCACTTCCGGGCGCCCGAATCATGCCAAGTCCAGAAACCCTAACTCATGAAAATTCCCGAGTACTACACCAAGAGTGCGAGTTCGCCACGAGTACATATTCACATTCGAAGGAACGAAGATCGAAGCCCCATCAGAGCATTCGATTACGCCCTAAGAGTGCGAATTTACCACGAGAACATGTTCACATTCGAAGGAACGAAGATCGAAGCCCCATCAAAGCATTCTATTACGCCCCAAGAGTGTGAGTTTGCCATGAGTACATGTTCACATTCGAACGAACGAAGATCGAAACCCTATCAGAGCATTCTATTACGCCCCAAGAGTGCGAGTTTGCCACGAGTACATGTTCACATTCGAAGGAACGAAGATCGAAACCCCATGAGAGCATTCTATTGCGCCCCAAGAGTGCGAGTTTGCCACGAGTACATGTTCACATTCGAACGAACGAAGATCGAAGCCCCAAGAGAGCATTCTATTACGCCCCAAGAGTGCGAGTTTGCCACGAGTACATGTTCACATTCGAACGAACGAAGATCGAAGCCCCAAGAGAGCATTCTATTACGCCCCAAGAGTGCGAGTTTGCCACGAGTACATGTTCACATTCGAACGAACGAAGATCGAAGCCCGATGGGAGCATTCTATTACGCCCCAAGAGTGCGAATTTGCCACGAGTACATGTTTTCGAACGAACAAAGATCGAAACACCATGAGACCATTCTATTACGGCCCAAAAGTGCGAATTTACCACGAGTACATGTTCACATTCAAAGGAATGAAGATCGAAGCCCCATGAGAGCATTCTATTACGCCCCAAGAGTGCGAATTTGCCACGAGTACATGTTCACATTCGAAGGAACGAAGATCGAAGCCCCATGAGAGCATTCTATTACGCCCCAAGATTGCGAGTTTGCCACGAGTACATGTTCACATTCGAAGGAACGAAGATCGAAGCCCCATGAGAGCATTCTATTACGCCCCAAGAGTGCGAGTTTGCCACGAGTACATGTTCACATTCGAAGGAACGAAGATCGAAGCCCCATGAGAGCATTCTATTACGCCCCATGAGTGCGAGTTTGCCACGAGTACATGTTCACATTCGAACGAACGAAGATCAAAACCCCATAAGAGCATTCTATTGCGCCCCAAGAGTGCGAGTTTGCCACGAGTACATGTTCACATTCGAACGAACGAAGATCGAAGCCCCAAGAGAGCATTCTATTACGCCCCAAGAGTGCGAGTTTGCCACGAGTACATGTTCACATTCGAAGGAACGAAGATCGAAGCCCGATGAGAGCATTCTATTACCCCCCAAGAGTGCGAATTTGCCACGAGTACATGTTCACATTCGAACGAACGAAGATCGAAGCCCCATCAGAGCATTCTATTACGCCCCAAGAGTGCGAGTTTGCCACGAGTACATGTTCACATTCGAACGAACGAAGATCGAAACCCCATGAGAGCATTCTATTACGGCCCAAGAGTGCGAGTTTGCCACGAGTACATAATCATCGTCAACGGAGAGTTAAATTAAATATGTAAAAAATCTCGGTTCTTACATCATTCCCCCCTTAAAAGAAGTTTCGTCCCCGAAACTTGATTACATTTACCCCTCAAGTAAATGTGGCTAACGTTCCCGCATAATCGATTCAAGCTCTTATAACGCTACGGGTTCGTCAAGATTAGCCTATTGAACTTTAACATACGGAATGCTCTGGTTCCGTAGTTGTTACTCCTCACGTGCCAATATCCGCGTCGGAGACTCATCGGAGGTCAGATCCTCCCAAAGCTGAATAGTCGTCGGACTGCTAACATGGGACGGATCAGAACTACACATTCGAAGTATGGACACGTGGAAGCCATCATGTACTTGGGCGAGACTCGGGGGTAGAGCCAATCGGTACGCCACCGGACCAACGCGCTCCCAGATCTCAAACGGTCCCACATATCTCGGGCTAAGCTTGCCCCTCAAACCAAACCGTTTGATCCCTCTGGATGGTGAAACTTTGAGCAGAACATGTTCGCCGACCTGAAACTCCAGATCACGACGCCGATGGTCCGCGTAGCTCTTCTGCCGGCTCTGAGCAGTCAGTAATCGTTCTCTAGCAATGCGAATCTTTGCCTCAGCATCCACTACTAAGTCTGGCCCGATTACCTGGCGTTCTCCAACGTCATCCCAGGAGATGGGGGACCGACATCGACGCCCATATAGTGCCTCATACGGTACCATCCCAATGCTCGCCTGATGACTGTTGTTATAGGCGAAGTCCACCAGTGACAGGTACTTGAACCACGTCACCATAATCCAGAACGCATGCACATAGCATATCCTCGAGAGTCTGAATAACTCGCTCAGACTGTCCGTTGCTCTGGGGATGGAAAGCCGTATTGAAGTTCAGCTTCGTACCCAAAGCTTGCTGTACACTTTCCAAAACTGGGACAATGATTCTTCACTCAGAAACTCAAGATCCACCCAAATCTGGTCCACGTAGCAGTAACTAACTCAACTACGTCAAAGGTTCATGCAGGCAAAAATCTCGAGACAACACCATAAGTCTGGAGTATGTTTTCGGAGTCTGAAACGACGCACTCCAACTTACCAACAACGTCAACATGCTCACAACGAGTGAAGCCATATCGTTGTCCCAAAACCTGCGTTAATAACGTTCGACTTGAAGACTACAGTCTCCCACCAGTTTGAGATACAAACGGATCAATTAGCTTCAAAAACCCACTAGTGGTATTATGACATTTCTTGGTCCAAGACCAAATCATCCGCCTAGACCAACAGGTCTGAGGCTAACACAACTTAGTTGAGCTCAACAAGTGAGCCAGCTACAGGTACATGCGGTTTGACATACAGGTCCACGGTGTCCGCAACAGGGTTGCGAATCGCTACTTAGTATCAAAACCATCAGTGGTGCTCAACATCTGTCTCCACGAAACCCAGTCGCTGAAATCCGCATGGGACCAGCGATGCAATGTTCCATACCACATCCGATGTATGTCTCAACGAGACCCAGATGCATCAATCGTCAAGTGACCAGAAGAGCAATCCACTCTCATAATTATCCGTGTTTAACCACATCATGTACCTAGCATTCAAGCACTTGCATTAACTTCTGAGCCAAAGGTCAGGCTCAGTTCACGTGCCTAGCAAAGTTTACACCTTCTAGGAATGCAATATAAATTGCAACTGAGGGCGCATTGTCCCTTTTAACTATGCGAGACCTGGCTACTGGTTCGTATACAACCAGACCATCACCGAAGTACATACCACTGGTGAGGTTAACTCATCACTTTTCCTAACTTTGCCTAGGGCTAACTCTAAACACACTGCGTGGTCAGAGGTGACCATAGTCTGTCACGCCCCGGGCTAGTTTAGATGCGGAAAACAGGTCAATTTTTTTTTAAAAAAAAAGTCTAGCCCGCGCAGTGAACAGACCCGCCACAAATACAGGCACCTCTGTCTACACGGACAGAGTCTCCCCTGTATTTGCACGGCGTACCAACAACATACAACAGGATCACAATCACATTTACATTCACGATAATCCATACAATACAACATAGAGTACATTTGCACTCAGCTATCCCTACATGCTTCTAAGCACTCCTTAAGCGAAGGATGATGCAATGCACAGTACAACAAGCATCCTATTAAAAGTGCTTCCCACTCGAAAGCTTTATTTTCAAACTCTAATAAGCATTAGAAGAATCCAAGAAAAACCTTTGCATGAGATCATCGATAAAGGTTATCAACACAGGAAACACAAATCCCAATCCAAATACTCCCAAAAGGGGTAGGGCATTTCGTCCTAACTTTTGACAATACGTTGTCTGCAGCCAACGCATTTATCAAAAGAAAAGCGAAATACCGAAGATCCATCTCCAACGCCACGTTGGAGAAGTGACACCAGCACGAAATCATCCAATCTCACAATGTTGCACCAGAGTGCACCACAACATTAATAAATATCGACTACGAAAGTCGATATTCGAGACTGGACCAGCCATCGAGCCGACTCCCTAGGAGTTCTATGGCTCCAACAACAGGAATAGGAACTATCTGCGACATAAAGTCGCCAACTGCACAAGCTAAATGCGATCGATTACTCGACTTTCGAGCCTTACACAAATCCCCAACTTTTCCTTAAGGTTTAATCTGATTATCTTATAGCGCGTAATATCCTATATGCCTTAAGCATACATAATCCACGTGCCATCTCATACCACTTTAATTTAGGTGTTGGGATTGTCGCACACAACGTGGACACCACAAAGACCTATCATTGAAGCTAAGTCTTATCCATCCTGGCTTACGCCACTAGGCGCAAAGATCACCTGAAGATCAAACGACTGCTCTGACAAATCCACTAACAGGATATCTAAACATCACTCAAGTGATAAAGATCTTCTAAGCTCGCTTCGTATCATGAACAGACTTTAGTCCTGTGAGTCCGGCGAAATTCTCGCCCATATACTCACACAGAATTTATTACCTTGCGAAAAGCTCAATAAAGAGCTCTACAATAACCTCGATACACTCCAACCAATCTAAAGATCGGGGGTCACGTCACGCCAACAACTTATCTGAAGAAAGCGAAAAATCTCGTAAGCTAACACAAAACTTACTTCAACTATCCATACTTGGATTCACTCCTCTCTCGGTGACACACATCACCATTAGAGAATAGAGAGATAGGGTAGGCACCACGGTCCTACCCACCAAAGCTAAAAGAAGCTCTACTCATACCGCAACCGTACAAGCGGTCGGTGAACAAACCTCGGGCCGCACATCAGCAGCCCACGCACTACTCGTGGTCAAAACTGACAATACAATCATCATCTCCACCGAGATGCCTGCAATCTGCAAAGTACATAAGCTCTAGATAGGGAAGAATAGGCACTAAAGCCATACTCACAGAGTCTGAGGAAACAACATCCACACTGAAATCGCCCAAGCGATTGCACTTCAATGCTCGAGCTGTACTCATACAGCTCCATCAACCGTCGTGGCGGTAACCGCACACAATATCGTCTCCGTAGAGATGCCCGCAGTGGACCTCGTGCTCTACATGGAAAGTGGGGCCAAGAAATCACGGCTCAGCCGTCAGCTAAAGCCCAGCAGATGCCACTGCCTGGAACCTTAATATCAACATCTTTCCCGAGTGGTTTTACCAGGTGCACATCACCCTACCACTCGATATCTGTCTGGTAATCCCCGCCCACCCCAACCCAGTAGAGACACAAGTCTGCACCGCAACTGCAAAACAAACACGGGGTATCGAAACAACAATAAACCTCGAGTTAATAAAACTCGACCAACTTACCGGGACTCAATCCCACAACCCCGTGCTCTCACGTGCTTATAAACCTTAGGTCATCCTAGGGTCATCCTAACCAGTGGTTCAGTTAGATAGCTTGTGAATTTAATTGTGATTGTTCACGCTCTGATACCATCTTAGTCTGTCACGCCCCGGGCTAGTTTAGATGCGGAAAACAGGTCAATTTTTTTTTTAAAAAAAGTCTAGCCCGCGCAGTGAACAGACCCGCCACAAATACAGGCACCTCTGTCTACACGGACAGAGTCTCCCCTGTATTTGCACGGCGTACCAACAACATACAACAGGATCACAATCACATTTACATTCACGATAATCCATACAATACAACATAGAGTACATTTGCACTCAGCTATCCCTACATGCTTCTAAGCACTCCTTAAGCGAAGGATGATGCAATGCACAGTACAACAAGCATCCTATTAAAAGTGCTTCCCACTCGAAAGCTTTATTTTCAAACTCTAATAAGCATTAGAAGAATCCAAGAAAAACCTTTGAAAACTGTTCCCACACGGAACTTCATTTTGAAAATCAGCTACCACGAAGGGTAGACACCCACACGATAAAGCACAAGTCAAATGCTGATAATAGAAGCTGAAACCCAATCTCATGCATAATAAGTCATCATCTCATACAAGTTATAAGCATTCAATATTGATCATCCAACTGAACCATTTATATATCTATCTGACTACTAATGCAGATAAGAAAAACATAACCAGGGTAAGGACTGCTAATGCTGGCTAGCTAGATCGTCATCTCACATCGCACCACGAAGTGGCTCCTCGCCCGATCCACCTGAAAAATAGGGAGTGAGAAACCACAACGAGGTTTCTCAGTGGGTATACAACCGAGCCACAGGGGCATGTCGTAATCACTGAGAAACAAAGGAGATATGATAACAATATAATCAGAGATCTACAGTAGCCGTGTCAGTATGAACAGAATAAATAATCAAAACGCTACTGTACAGGAAAAACTAAGATGTATATGCATCAATGGAAAGAAAACTCAAAGTACCCAATCTGGTGCCTGCCATATTGGTCTGCAGATCTCAAGCGTTGCCCTATTGGTCCGCAGACCTCAAGCGGTGCCCTATTGATCCACAGACCTCATGCGTGCCTGCCACTTTGCTTGCACCCGATCTAACTCATGCGCCCGCAGGTCGACTCATCCGGATAGTACACCCCTGATCGGTGGCCAAACCGATCTGGTGTCATGAATACACGCTGTGCAGTGACGGATCATGCGATATGCTCAATAAACAGCCGGCAAGAAGCCGATATCTGGCCGAAGCCACAGGCGAAAGGAACGCCACATCCTGATCAAATAGATCAAATCATCGTCGGCAAGAAGCCGATACCTGGCCGAAGCCACAGGCGAGAGGAACGCCACATCCTGATCAAACAGATCGAATCCAAGCCGGCGAAAGGCCGGTACCAGGCCGAAGCCACAACAGATCGAAACACACGACAAGAGAGTCGATGTGTTGCCTGGACAATAAGTCCACAAATCATCACTGTGTAATCCTGCTCTACATGTCCATGACCACAAATATACTATGCAAGCAAGGTACGTATGAACGAATGCTGTAAAGAGAGAATCGACATGTAGAGCTATATCAAAGAAGGGACAGGGAATAGTGATACCGACTACTCCGTAGGCTCACCCACCTGTCGTACTCGCGTCGGAAACCTGGACGCGACGCAGATCAACCGAACCTACGATAGGTCCACCGAGTCAGATATATGCCTTAAAAGACTCAACATATGCATCTCACACAAATCCCAAAACCCGAGACTCGGTTTCCCAAACCGATCTCCGAACAACACCGGAAGTCCCGAAATCGCACCGGGACGTCCCCGGGACACACGAACAGTCCCGAATGATACCGACTCGCTCCACGAGTCAACCGCTGCCCCAAAAAACACATCCGTTTGGGTGTCTTGGCAGCAAGCATAAGATCAAACATCGAAACGATTATCGTCGGACAATCGTTCCGATCCGGGTTCCCGTAAGTGTCGATTTCGACATCGGAACCCACTGCCGCTCACCGGGCATCTCCGTATACACGAGACGGCCGAGACAACCAGCCAACAAGGCTCAGCGGCAGCCCACAAGTCACACACATTGCGTCGGAAGTTTCCGAGCCGAAAACCATGTTTCGCCGACGGATTCCGTCGGGAAACGCTCCGAAAAACCATTTTCGGACAGCCGAAGGGCAGCGAACCTTGGACAATCAGTCCACAGGTCACACGTAGTTCCTACACACTGCCCACAGGAACTACGCGGTGTAAAATTAAATAAAAGCCCTCAACATTCCATAAAATCACATTACTTTATGTGATTTAATGGACACTATGGGTCGTTACGACAAACCGAGGGTCTTCGGAGTCAGCCGAGACATGCACTGATAGGTCTCGACGTGCCGGAGGCCGTGCTCACACTTCGGAGCACAACCGGACACTGTGGAGCGTGCGGGTGCGACGCGAACTTCAGTGAACTATGCGCACTAGAGAGAAGTTATGGACTGATACCTCGATCTGAGTATCTTCGAGGTCCGCCGAGACACATCCTGCTAGGTCTCGACGAGACGGAGGCCGTGCTCGCTGTCCGGCGCACAGCGGACGACCGAGGAGCAGCTCCTGCCGGCGGCGGCGGCTGGCCGGCGGCGGCGGCGGCTGCGCGCAGGGAGGTGCAGAGGAGGTGAGGGGGCTCGGTTAGGGTTGCTGTGGAGGGGGGAGGCGGCTTAGGGTTAGGGTTTCATGAAGGAAACCCTAAATTCCAATTTTATAGGATGCCGACTTCGCGCATAACTCCCTCCAAAACCTAATATTTCGTGATGGGTCCCTCACAACGCGCGTAAATCGCGCGTGAGCACCTCCACGCCAAGTTTCATACGAATTGGTCCATAAAATATCGGGGCTTTAGCAAGATTACAATTTTGTGAACTTCGACGATGCCCCTTAGCGAGCAAGATGGAATTCCAAGAGATCCGTTCCACGGATTCACGAACGGACGGCACCAGCGCGTTCAGCACTGCCGAATTATCGAACTCACGATTTTGTTTCGTTCGATTTGGTTGCCGATTCACGACAAACCCATCGTCAATCCGATTCATATATACATCATGTGTATAACAACCATCGATCGCTTTCAATCTCCTCGGTTAGCGAACTCGCGACTAAAATCCATCGACACTAACTTTCTTTCACATGATAAATCCCTGTCAGGGGGTTCGTACGCAAAGCGAGCTACGGTAAGCTTTGCGAGGCTATATCAATGAAGTATAAAGGTCTACTTTTCGGCAAGATCCAGTTTTTCTCGAAAACCGTGCCTCAAATCCAAAATCTATTAGTGCCATTGAGTCCAGAATAGTCGAACAGTTGAAAACGAGCTATTGGACCACTATGAACGGAGTCCGATACACTCCGGAATAGGGTTCTCTCATCATCGGCCTAGCAGGAATCCGGAAATCCCGAGTTACTATTTCACTTAGTAGTGATTTTTCGAAATCGCGTAACTCTTTCGTTTTAAACGGCACCGAATATTTTCGTGATGGGTCCCTCACGAAAATGACGAGTGATTATGCCAAATTAACGAATATACACATAAACATCGTCAACGGAGAGTAAAATGTTGGGACTTCGACCCCTTGAAATACCAAAGATGACATTTCACGATTCCGAACCTCGGAAACGCGTTCAGCAATCCATCTCGAACTCATACGATCCGTCCGTCGGATTTTCTGAACGGACAAACGCCAGCGCAATTTTCATATGCCGTGACATCAACTCACGATCGCTTTCAATTTTAGTTCGATTTGATTAAATGATTCACATTCGAAGGAACGACAGATCGAAAAGCCCAATCAGAGCATTCGTATTACGCCCAAAGATTACAATTTGGTCCCACGAGAACATGTTCACATTCGAATCGATAGCCCCAAGAGAGCCATTCTATTACGCCCCAAGAGTGCGAATTTGCCACGAGTACATGTTCACATTCGAAGGAACGAAGATCGAAGCCCCAAGAGAGCATTCTATTACGCCCCAAGAGTGCGAATTTGCCACGAGAACATGTTCACATTCGAAGGAGGAACGAAGATCGAAGCCCATAAGAGAGCTTTCAATTACGCCCCAAGAGTGCGAATTTGCCACGAGTACATGTTCACATTCGAAGGAACGAAGATCGAAGCCCCAAGAGAGCATTCTATTATGCCCAAGAGTGCGAATTTGCCACGAGTACATGCTCACATTCGAAGGAACGAGGATCGAACCCCCAAGAGAGCATTCTATTACGCCCCAAGAGTGCGAATTTGCCACGAGTACATGTTCACATTCGAAGGAACGAGGATCGAAGCCCCAAGAGAGCATTCTATTACGCCCCAAGAGTGCGAATTTGCCACGAGTACATGCTTCCATTCGAAGGAACGAGGATCGAAGCCCAAGAGAGCATTCTATTACGCCCCAAGAGTGCGAATTTGCCACGAGTACATGCTCACATTCGAAGGAACGAGGATCGAAGCCCAAGAGAGCATTCTATTACGCCCCAAGAGTGCGAATTTGCCACGAGTACATGCTCACATTCGAAGGAACGAGGATCGAAAGCCCAAGAGAGCATTCTATTACGCCCCAAGAGTGCGAATTTGCCACGAGTACATGCTCACATTCGAAGGAACGAGGAGTCGAAGCCCAAGAGAGCATTCTATTACGCCCCAAGAGTGCGAATTTGCCACGAGTACATGCTCACATTCGAAGGAACGAGGATCGAAGCCCAAGAGAGCATTCTATTACGCCCCAAGAGTGCGAATTTGCCACGAGTACATGCTCACATTCGAAGGAACAAGGATCGAAGCCCAAGAGAGCATTCTATTACGCCCCAAGAGTGCGAATTTGCCACGAGTACATGCTCACATTCGAAGGAACGAGGATCGAGGATCGAAGCCCAAGAGAGCATTCTATTACGCCCCAAGAGTGCGAATTTGCCACGAGTACATGCTCACATTCGAAGGAACGAGGATCGAAGCCCAAGAGAGCATTCTATTACGCCCCAAGAGTGCGAATTTGCCACGAGTACATGCTCACATTCGAAGGAACGAGGATCGAAGCCCAGAGAGAGCATTCTATTACGCCCCAAGAGTGCGAATTTGCCACGAGTACATGCTCACATTCGAAGGAACGAGGATCGAAGCCCAAGAGAGCATTCTATTACGCCCCAAGAGTGCGAATTTGCCACGAGTACATGCTCACATTCGAAGGAACGAGGATCGAAGCCCAAGAGAGCATTCTATTACGCCCCAAGAGAGTGCGAATTTGCCACGAGTACATGCTGCTCACATTCGAAGGAACGAGGATCGAAGCCCCAAGAGAGCATTCTATTACGCCCCAAGAGTGCGAATTTGCCACGAGTACATGCTCACATTCGAAGGAACGAGGATCGAAGCCCAAGAGAGCATTCTATTACGCCCCAAGAGTGCGAATTTGCCACGAGTACATGCTCACATTCGAAGGAACGAGGATCGAAGCCCAAGAGAGCATTCTATTACGCCCCAAGAGTGCGAATTTGCCACGAGTACATGCTCACATTTGAAGGAACGAGGATCGAAGCCCAAGAGAGCATTCTATTACGCCCCAAGAGTGCGAATTTGCCACGAGTACATTCATTCCTTCGAAGGAACGAGGATCGAAGCCCAAGAGAGCATTCTATTACGCCCCAAGAGTGCGAATTTGCCACGAGTACATGCTCACATTCGAAGGAACGAGGATCGAAGCCCAAGAGAGCATTCTATTACGCCCCAAGAGTGCGAATTTGCCACGAGTACATGCTCACATTCGAAGGAACGAGGATCGAAGCCCCAAGAGAGCATTCTATTACGCCCCAAGAGTGCGAATTTGCCACGAGTACATGCTCACATTCGAAGGAACGAGGATCGAAGCCCCAAGAGAGCATTCTATTACGCCCCAAGAGTGCGAATTTCCCACGAGTACATGCTCACATTCGAAGGAACGAGGATCGAAGCCCCAAGAGAGCATTCTATTACGCCCCAAGAGTGCGAATTTGCCACGAGTACATGCTCACATTCGAAGGAGGAACGAGGATCGAAGCCCAAGAGAGCATTCTATTACGCCCCAAGAGTGCGAATTTTGCCCACGAGTACATGCTCACATTCGAAGGAACGAGGATCGAAGCCCAAGAGAGCATTCTATTACGCCCCAAGAGTGCGAGTGCGAATTTGCCACGAGTACATGCTCACATTCATTCGAAGGAACGAGGATCGAAGCCCAAGAGAGCATTCTATTACGCCCCAAGAGTGCGAATTTGCCACGAGTACATGCTCACATTCGAAGGAACGAGGATCGAAGCCCAAGAGAAGAGAGCATTCTATTACGCCCCAAGAGTGCGAATTTGCCACGAGTACATGCTCACATTCGAAGGAACGAGGATCGAAGCCCAAGAGAGCATTCTATTACGCCCCAAGAGTGCGAATTTGCCACGAGTACATGCTCACATTCGAAGGAACGAGGATCGAAGCCCCAAGAGAGCATTCTATTACGCCCCAAGAGTGCGAATTTGCCACGAGTACATGCTCACATTCGAAGGAACGAGGATCGAAGCCCAAGAGAGCATTCTATTACGCCCCAAGAGTGCGAATTTGCCACGAGTACATGCTCACATTCGAAGGAACGAGGATCGAAGCCCAAGAGAGCATTCTATTACGCCCCAAGAGTGCGAATTTGCCACGAGTACATGCTCACATTCGAAGGAACGAGGATCGAAGCCCAAGAGAGCATTCTATTACGCCCCAAGAATTGGATCGAAGCCCAAGAGAGCATTCTATTACGCCCCAAGAGTGCGATTTAGCCACGAGTACATGCTCACATTCGAAGGAACGAGGATCGAAGCCCAAGAGAGCATTCTATTACGCCCCAAGAGTGCGAATTTGCCACGAGTACATGCTCACATTCGAAGGAACGAGGATCGAAGCCCAAGAGAGCATTCTATTACGCCCCAAGAGTGCGAATTTGCCACGAGTACATGCTCACATTCGAAGGAACGAGGATCGAAGCCCAAGAGAGCATTCTATTACCCCCAAGAGTGCGAATTTGCCACGAGTACATGCTCACATTCGAAGGAAACGAGGATCGAAGCCCAAGAGAGCATTCTATTACGCCCCAAGAGTGCGAATTTGCCACGAGTACATGCTCACATTCGAAGGAACGAGGATCGAAGCCCCAAGAGAGCATTCTATTACGCCCCAAGAGTGCGAATTTGCCACGAGTACATGCTCACATTCGAAGGAACGAGGATCGAAGCCCAAGAGAGCATTCTATTACGCCCCAAGAGTGCGAATTTGCCACGAGTACATGCTCACATTCGAAGGAAGGAACGAGGATCGAAGCCCAAGAGAGCATTCTATTACGCCCCAAGAGTGCGAATTTGCCACGAGTACATGCTCACATTCGAAGGAACGAGGATCGAAGCCCAGGAGAGCATTCTATTACGCCCCAAGAGTGCGAATTTGCCACGAGTACATGCTCACATTTGAAGGAACGAGGATCGAAGCCCAAAGAGAGCATTCTATTACGCCCCAAGAGTGCGAATTTGCCACGAGTACATGCTCACATTCGAAGGAACGAGGATCGAAGCCCAAGAGAGCATTCTATTACGCCCCAAGAGTGCGAATTTGCCACGAGTACATGCTCACATTCGAAGGAACGAGGATCGAAGCCCAAGAGAGCATTCTATTACGCCCCAAGAGTGCGAATTTGCCACGAGTACATGCTCACATTCGAAGGAACGAGGATCGAAGCCCAAGAGAGCATTCTATTACCCCTCAAGAGTGCGAATTTGCCACGAGTACATGCTCACATTCGAAGGAACGAGGATCGAAGCCCAAGAGAGCATTCTATTACGCCCCAAGAGTGCGAATTTGCCACGAGTACAGTACATGCTCACATTCGAAGGAAGGAACGAGGATCGAAGCCCAAGAGAGCATTCTATTACGCCCCAAGAGTGCGAATTTGCCACGAGTACATGCTCACATTCGAAGGAATGAGGATCGAAGCCCCAAGAGAGCATTCTATTACGCCCCAAGAGTGCGAATTTGCCACGAGTACATGCTCACATTCGAAGGAACAGGGATCGAAGCCCAAGAGAGCATTCTATTACGCCCCAAGAGTGCGTATTTGCCACGAGTACATGCTCACATTCGAAGGAAGGAACGTGGATCGAAGCCCAAGAGAGCATTCTATTACGCCCCAAGAGTGCGAATTTGCCACGAGTACATGCTCACATTCGAAGGAACGAGGATCGAAGCCCAAGAGAGCATTCTATTACGCCCCAAGAGTGCGAATTTACAACGAGTACATGCTCACATTCGAAGGAACGAGGATCGAAGCCCAAGAGAGCATTCTATTACGCCCCAAGAGTGCGAATTTGCCACGAGTACATGCTCACATTCGAAGGAACGAGGATCGAAGCCCAAGAGAGCATTCTATTACGCCCCAAGAGTGCGAATTTGCCACGAGTACATGCTCACATTCGAAGGAACGAGGATCGAAGCCCAAGAGAGAGCATTCTATTACGCCCCAAGAGTGCGAATTTGCCACGAGTACATGCTCACATTCGAAGGAACGAGGATCGAAGCCCAAGAGAGCATTCTATTACGCCCCAAGAGTGCGAATTTGCCACGAGTACATGCTCACATTCGAAGGAACGAGGATCGAACGCCAAGAGAGCATTCTATTAAGCCCCAAGAGTGCGAATTTGCCACGAGTACATGCTCACATTTGAAGGAACGAGGATCGAAGCCCAAAGAGAGCATTCTATTACGCCCCCAGAGTGCGAATTTGCCACGAGTACATGCTCACATTCGAAGGAAGGAGGATCGAAGCCCCAAGAGAGCATTCTATTACGCCCCAAGAGTGCGAATTTGCCACGAGTACATGCTCACATTCGAAGGAACGAGGATCGAAGCCCAAGAGAGCATTCTATTACGTCCCAAGAGTGCGAATTTGCCACGAGTACATGCTCACATTCGAAGGAACGAGGATCGAAGCCCAAGAGAGCATTCTATTACGCCCCAAGAGTGCGAATTTGCCACGAGTACATGCTCACATTCGAAGGAACGAGGATCGAAGCCCAAGAGAGCATTCTATTACGCCCCCAAGAGTGCGAATTTGCCACGAGTACATGCTCACATTCGAAGGAACGAGGATCGAAGCCCAAGAGAGCATTCTATTACGCCCCAAGAGTGCGAATTTGCCACGAGTACATGCTCACATTCGAAGGAACGAGGATCGAAGCCCAAGAGAGCATTCTATTACGCCCCCCAAGAGTGCGAATTTGCCACGAGTACATGCTCACATTCGAAGGAACGAGGATCGAAGCCCAAGAGAGCATTCTATTACGCCCCAAGAGTGCGAATTTGCCACGAGTACATGCTCACATTCGAAGGAACGAGGATCGAAGCCCAAGAGAGCATTCTATTACGCCCCAAGAGTGCGAATTTGCCACGAGTACATGCTCACATTCGAAGGAACGAGGATCGAAGCCCAAGAGAGCATTCTATTACGCCCCAAGAGTGCGAATTTGCCACGAGTACATGCTCACATTCGAAGGAACGAGGATCGAAGCCCAAGAGAGCATTCTATTACGCCCCAAGAGTGCGAATTTGCCACGAGTACATGCTCACATTCGAAGGAACGAGGATCGAAGCCCAAGAGAGCATTCTATTACGCCCCAAGAGTGCGAATTTGCCACGAGTACATGCTCACATTCGAAGGAACGAGGATTGAACCCCAAGAGAGCATATTATTACGCCCCAAGAGTGCGAATTTGCCACGAGTACATGCTCACATTCGAAGGAACGAGGATCGAAGCCCAAGAGAGCATTCTATTACGCCCCAAGAGTGCGAATTTGCCACGAGTACATGCTCACATTCGAAGGAACGAGGATCGAAGCCCAAGAGAGCATTCTATTACGCCCCAAGAGTGCGAATTTGCCACGAGTACATGCTCACATTCGAAGGAACGAGGATCGAAGCCCAAGAGAGCATTCTATTACGCCCCAAGAGTGCGAATTTGCCACGAGTACATGCTCACATTCGAAGGAACGAGGATCGAAGCCCAAGAGAGCATTCTATTACGCCCCAAGAGTGCGAATTTGCCACGAGTACATGCTCACATTCGAAGGAACGAGGATCGAAGCCCAAGAGAGCATTCTATTACGCCCCAAGAGTGCGAATTTGCCACGAGTACATGCTCACATTCGAAGGAACGAGGATCGAAGCCCCAAGAGAGCATTCTATTACGCCCCAAGAGTGCGAATTTGCCACGAGTACATGCTCACATTCGAAGGAACGAGGATCGAAGCCCAAGAGAGCATTCTATTACGCCCCAAGAGTGCGAATTTGCCACGAGTACATGCTCACATTCGAAGGAACGAGGATCGAAGCCCAAGAGAGCATTCTATTACGCCCCAAGAGTGCGAATTTGCCACGAGTACATGCTCACATTCGAAGGAACGAGGATCGAAGCCCAAGAGAGCATTCTATTACGCCCCAAGAGTGCGAATTTGCCACGAGTACATGCTCACATTCGAAGGAACGAGGATCGAAGCCCAAGAGAGCATTCTATTACGCCCCAAGAGTGCGAATTTGCCACGAGTACATGCTCACATTCGAAAGGAACAAGGATCGAAGCCCAAGAGAGCATTCTATTACGCCCCAAGAGTGCGAATTTGCCACGAGTACATGCTCACATTCGAAGGAAGGAGGATCGAAGCCCAAGAGAGCATTCTATTACGCCCCAAGAGTGCGAATTTGCCACGAGTACATGCTCACATTCGAAGGAACGAGGATCGAAGCCCAAGAGAGCATTCTATTACGCCCCAAGAGTGCGAATTTGCCACGAGTACATGCTCACATTCGAAGGAACGAGGATCGAAGCCCAAGAGAGCATTCTATTACGCCCCAAGAGTGCGAATTTGCCACGAGTACATGCTCACATTCGAAGGAACGAGGATCGAAGCCCAAGAGAGCATTCTATTACGCCCCAAGAGTGCGAATTTGCCACGAGTACATGCTCACATTCGAAAGGAACGAGGATCGAAGCCCAAGAGAGCATTCTATTACGCCCCAAGAGTGCGAATTTGCCACGAGTACATGCTCACATTCGAAGGAAGGAGGATCGAAGCCCAAGAGAGCATTCTATTACGCCCCAAGAGTGCGAATTTGCCACGAGTACATGCTCACATTCGAGGAGGAACGAGGATCGAAGCCCAAGAGAGCATTCTATTACGCCCCAAGAGTGCGAATTTGCCACGAGTACATGCTCACATTCGAAGGAACGAGGATCGAAGCCCAAGAGAGCATTCTATTACGCCCCAAGAGTGCGAATTTGCCACGAGTACATGCTCACATTCGAAGGAACGAGGATCGAAGCCCAAGAGAGCATTCTATTACGCCCCAAGAGTGCGAATTTGCCACGAGTACATGCTCACATTCGAAGGAACGAGGATCGAAGCCCAAGAGAGCATTCTATTACGCCCCAAGAGTGCGAATTTGCCACGAGTACATGCTCACATTCGAAGGAACGAGGATCGAAGCCCAAGAGAGCATTCTATTACGCCCCAAGAGTGCGAATTTGCCACGAGTACATGCTCACATTCGAAGGAACGAGGATCGAAGCCCAAGAGAGCATTCTATTACGCCCCAAGAGTGCGAATTTGCCACGAGTACATGCTCACATTTGAAGGAACGAGGATCGAAGCCCAAGAGACATTTCTATTACGCCCCAAGAGTGCGAATTTGCCACGAGTACATGCTCACATTCGAAGGAACGAGGATCGAAGCCCAAGAGAGCATTCTATTACGCCCCAAGAGTGCGAATTTGCCACGAGTACATGCTCACATTCGAAGGAACGAGGATCGAAGCCCAAGAGAGCATTCTATTACGCCCCAAGAGTGCGAATTTGCCACGAGTACATGCTCACATTCGAAGGAACAAGGATCGAAGCCCAAGAGAGCATTCTATTACGCCCCAAGAGTGCGAATTTGCCACGAGTACATGGTCACATTCGAAGGAACGTGGATGGAAGCCCAAGAGAGCATTCTATTACGCCCCAAGAGTGCGAATTTGCCACGAGTACATGCTCACATTCGAAGGAACGAGGATCGAAGCCCAAGAGAGCATTCTATTACGCCCCAAGAGTGCGAATTTGCCACGAGTACATGCTCACATTCGAAGGAACGAGGATCGAAGCCCAAGAGAGCATTCTATTACGCCCCAAGAGTGCGAATTTGCCACGAGAACATGCTCACATTCGAAGGAAGGAACGAGGATCGAAGCCCAAGAGAGCATTCTATTACGCCCCAAGAGTGCGAATTTGCCACGAGTACATGCTCACATTCGAAGGAACGAGGATCGAAGCCCAAGAGAGCATTCTATTACGCCCCAAGAGTGCGAATTTACCACGAGTACATGCTCACATTCGAAGGAACGGGGATCGAAGCCCAAAGAGAGCATTCTATTACGCCCCAAGAGTGCGAATTTGCCACGAGTACATGCTCACATTCGAAGGAACGAGGATCGAAGCCCAAGAGAGTTCTATTACGCCCCAAGAGTGCGAATTTGCCACGAGTACATGCTCACATTCGAAGGAACGAGGATCGAAGCCCAAGAGAGCATTCTATTACGCCCCAAGAGTGCGAATTTACACGAGTACATGCTCACATTCGAAGGAACGAGGATCGAAGCCCCAAGAGAGCATTCTATTACGCCCCAAGAGTGCGAATTTGCCACGAGTACATGCTCACATTCGAAGGAACGAGGATCGAAGCCCAAGAGAGCATTCTATTACGCCCCAAGAGTGCGAATTTGCCACGAGTACATGCTCACATTCGAAGGAACGAGGATCGAAGCCCAAGAGAGCATTCTATTACGCCCCAAGAGTGCGAATTTGCCACGAGTACATGCTCACATTCGAAGGAAGGAGGATCGAGGATCGGATCGAAGCCCCAAAGAGAGCATTCTATTACGCCCCAAAGAGTGCGAATTTGCCACGAGTACATGCTCACATTCGAAGGAACGAGGATCGAAGCCCAAGAGAGCATTCTATTACGCCCCAAGAGTGCGAATTTGCCACGAGTACATGCTCACATTCGAAGGAACGAGGATCGAAGCCCAAGAGAGCATTCTATTACGCCCCAAGAGTGCGAATTTGCCACGAGTACATGCTCACATTCGAAGGAACGAGGATCGAAGCCCAAGAGAGCATTCTATTACGCCCCAAGAGTGCGAATTTGCCACGAGTACATGCTCACATTCGAAGGAACGAGGATCGAAGCCCCAAGAGAGCATTCTATTACGCCCCAAGAGTGCGAATTTGCCACGACGAGTACATGCTCACATTCGAAGGAACGAGGATCGAAGCCCCAAGAGAGCATTCTATTACGCCCCAAGAGTGCGAATTTGCCACGAGTACATGCTCACATTCGAAGGAACGAGGATCGAAGCCCAAGAGAGCATTCTATTACGCCCCAAGAGTGCGAATTTGCCACGAGTACATGCTCACATTCGAAGGAACGACGGGATCGAAGCCCAAGAGAGCATTCTATTACGCCCCAAGAGTGCGAATTTGCCACGAGTACATGCTCACATTCGAAGGAACGAGGATCGAAGCCCAAGAGAGCATTCTATTACGCCCCAAGAGTGCGAATTTGCCACGAGTACATGCTCACATTCGAAGGAACGAGGATCGAAGCCCAAGAGAGCATTCTATTACGCCCCAAGAGTGCGAATTTGCCACGAGTACATGCTCACATTCGAAGGAACGAGATTCGAAGCCCAAGAGAGCATTCTATTACGCACCCAAGAGTGCGAATTTGCCACGAGTACATGCTCACATTCGAAGAAAGGAGGATCGAAGCCCAAGAGAGCATTCTATTACGCCCCAAGAGTGCGAATTTGCCACGAGTACATGCTCACATTCGAAGGAACGAGGATCGAAGCCCAAGAGAGCATTCTATTACGCCCCAAGAGTGCGAATTTGCCACGAGTACATGCTCACATTCGAAGGAACGAAGGACGAGGATCGAAGCCCAAGAGAGCATTCTATTACGCCCCAAGAGTGCGAATTTGCCACGAGTACATGCTCACATTCGAAGGAACGAGGATCGAAGCCCCAAGAGAGCATTCTATTACGCCCCAAGAGTGCGAATTTGCCACGAGAGTACATGCTCACATTCGAAGGAACGAGGATCGAAGCCCAAGAGAGCATTCTATTACGCCCCAAGAGTGCGAATTTGCCACGAGTACATGCTCACATTCGAAGGAACGAGGATCGAAGCCCCAAGAGAGCATTCTATTACGCCCCAAGAGTGCGAATTTGCCACGAGTACATGCTCACATTCGAAGGAACGAGGATCGAAGCCCAAGAGAGCATTCTATTACGCCCAAAGAGTGCGAATTTGCCTCGAGTACATGCACACAATCGAAGGAACGAGGATCGAAGCCCAAGAGAGCATTCTATTACGCCCCAAGAGTGCGAATTTGCCACGAGTACATGCTCACATTCGAAGGAACGAGGATCGAAGCCCCAAGAGAGCATTCCATTACGCCCCAAGAGTGCGAATTTGCCACGAGTACATGAACACATTCGAAGGAACGAGGATCGAAGCCCAAGAGAGCATTCTGTTACGCCCCAAGAGTGCGAATTTGCCACGAGTACATGCTCACCTTCGAAGGAACGAGGATCGAAGCCCAAGAGAGCATTCTATTACGCTCCAAGAGTGCGAATTTCCCACGAGCACATGCTCACATTCGAAGGAACGAGGAACAAAGAGAGCATTTTATTACGCCCCAAGAGTGCGTATTTGCCACGAGTACATGCTCACATTCGAAGGAAGGAACGTGGATCGAAGCCCAAGAGAGCATTCTATTACGCCCTAAGAGTGCGAATTTGCCACGAGTACATGCTCACATTCGAAGGAAGGAACGTGGATCGAAGCCCAAGAGAGCATTCTATTACGCCCTAAGAGTGCGAATTTGCCACGAGTACATGCTCACATTCGAAGGAGGAATGAGGATCGAAGCCCAATAGAGCATTCTATTACGCCCCAAGAGTGCGAATTTGCCACGAGTACATGCTCACATTCGAAGGAACGGGAATCGAAGCCCAAGAGAGTATTCTATTACGCCCCAAGAGTGCGAATTTGCCACGAGTACAAGGTCTCACATTCGAAGGAACGTGGATCAAAGCCCAAGAGAGCATTCTATTATTACGCCCCAAGAGTGCGAATTTGCCACGAGTACATGCTCACATTCGAAGGAACGAGGATCGAAGCCCAAGAGAGCATTCTATTACGCCCCAAGAGTGCGAATTTGCCACGAGTACATGCTCACATTCGAAGGAACGAGGATCGAAGCCCAAGAGAGCATTCTATTACGCCCCAAGAGTGCGAATTTGCCACGAGTACATGCTCACATTCGAAGGAAACGAGGATCGAAGCCCAAGAGAGCATTCTATTACGCCCCAAGAGTGCGAATTTGCCACGAGTACATGCTCACATTCGAAGGAAGGAGGATCGAAGCCCCAAGAGAGCATTCTATTAAGCCCCAAGAGTGCGAATTTGCCACGAGTACATGCTCACATTCGAAGAAGGAAGGAGGATCAAAGCCCAAGAGAGCATTCTATTACGCCCCAAGAGTGCGAATTTGCCACGAGTACATGCTCATATTCGAAGGAACGAGGATCGAAGCCCAAGAGAGCATTCTATTACGCCCCAAGAGTGCGAATTTGCCACGAGTACATGCTCACATTCGAAGGAACGAGGATCGAAGCCCAAGAGAGCATTCTATTACGCCCCAAGAGTGCGAATTTGCCACGAGTACATGCTCACATTCGAAGGAACGAGGATCGAAGCCCAAGAGAGCATTCTATTACGCCCCAAGAGTGCGAATTTGCCACGAGTACATGCTCACATTCGAAGGAACGAGGATCGAAGCCCAAGAGAGCATTCTATTACGCCCCAAGAGTGCGAATTTGCCACGAGTACACACGAGTACATGCTCACATTCGAAGGAACGAGGATCGAAGCCCAAGAGAGCATTCTATTACGCCCCAAGAGTGCGAATTTGCCACGAGTACATGCTCACATTCGAAGGAACGAGGATCGAAGCCCAAGAGAGCATTCTATTACGCCCCAAGAGTGCGAATTTGCCACGAGTACATGCTCACATTCGAAGGAACGAGGATCGAAGCCCAAGAGAGCATTCTATTACGCCCCAAGAGTGCGAATTTGCCACGAGTACATGCTCACATTCGAAGGAAGGAACGAGGATCGAAGCCCAAGAGAGCATTCTATTACGCCCCAAGAGTGCGAATTTGCCACGAGTACATGCTCACATTCGAAGGAACGAGGATCGAAGCCCAAGAGAGCATTCTATTACGCCCCAAGAGTGCGAATTTGCCACGAGTACATGCTCACATTCGAAGGAAACGAGGATCGAAGCCCAAGAGAGCATTCTATTACGTCCCAAGATTGCGAATTTGCCACGAGTACATGCTCACATTCGAAAGGAAACGAGGATCGAAGCCCAAGAGAGCATTCTATTACGCCCCAAGAGTGCGAATTTGCCACGAGTACATGCTCACATTCGAAGGAACGTGGATCGAAGCCCAAGAGAGCATTCTATTACGCCACATTCTATTACGGCCCGAGAGTGCGAATTTGCCACGAGTACATGCTCACATTCGAAGGAACGAGGATCGAAGCCCAAGAGAGGAACGAAGATCGAATTTGCCACGAGTACATGTTCATATTCGAAGGAACGTGGATCGAAGCCCAAGAGAGCATTCTATTACGCCCCAAGAGTGCGAATTTGCCACGAATACATGCTCACATTCGAAGGAATGAGGATCGAAGCCGAAGGAGGATCGAAGCCCAAGAGGGCATTCTATAACGCCCCAAGAGTGCGAATTTGCCACGAGTACATGCTCACATTCGAAGGAAGGAGGAACGAGGATCGAAGCCCCAAGAGAGCATTCTATTAAGCCCCAAGAGTGCGAATTTGCCACGAGTACATGCTCACATTCGAAGGAAGGAGGATCGAAGCCCAAGAGAGCATTCTATTACGCCCCCCAAGAGTGCGAATTTGCCACGAGTACATGCTCACATTCGAAGGAAGGAGGATCGAAGCCCCAAGAGAGCATTCTATTACGCCCCAGGAGTGCGAATTTGCCACGAGTACATGCTCACATTCGATTCGAAGGAACGAGGATCGAAGCCCAAGAGAGCATTCTATTACGCCCCCAAGAGAGCGAATTCGCCACGAGTACATGCACACATTCGAAGGAACGATCGAAGCCCCAAGAGAGCATTCTATTACGCCCAAAGAGTGCGAATTTGCCACGAGTACATGCTCACATTCGAAGGAACGAGGATCGAAGCCCCAAGAGAGCATTCTATTACGCCCCAAGAGTGCGAATTTGCCACGAGTACATGCTCACATTCGAAGGAACGAGGATCGAAGCCCCAAGAGAGCATTCTATTACGCCCCAAGAGTGCGAATTTGCCACGAGTACATGCTCACATTCGAAGGAACGAGGATCGAAGCCCAAGAGAGCATTCTATTACGCCCCAAGAGAACGAATTTGCCACGAGTACATGCTCACATTCGAAGGAGGAACGAGGATCGAAGCCCAAGAGAGAGCATTCTATTAGGCCCCAAGAGTTTGAATTTGCCACAAGTACATGCTCACATTCGAAGGAACGAGGATCGAAGCCCAAGAGAGCATTCTATTACGCCCCCCCCAAGAGTGCGAATTTGCCACGAGTACATGCTCACATTCGAAGGAACGAAGGATCGAAGCCCCAAGAGAGCATTCTATTACGCCCCCAAGAGTGCGAATTTGCCACGAGTACATGCTCACATTCGATTCGAAGGAACGAGGATCGAAGCCCAAGAGAGCATTCTATTACGCCCCAAGAGTGCGATTTTGCCACGAGTACATGCTCACATTCGAAGGAACGAGGATCGAAGCCCAAGAGAGCATTCTATTACGCCCCAAGAGTGCGAATTTGCCACGAGTACATGCTCACATTCGAAGGAACGAGGATCGAAGCCCAAGAGAGCATTCTATTACGCCCCAAGAGTGCGAATTTGCCACGAGTACATGCTCACATTCGAAGGAAGGAACGAGGATCGAAGCCCAAGAGAGCATTCTATTACGCCCCCCAAGAGTGCGAATTTGCCACGAGTACATGCTCCCATTCGAAGGAACGAGGATCGAAGCCCAAGTGAGCATTCTATTACGCCCCAAGAGTGCGAATTTGCGAATTTGCCACGAGTACATGCTCCCATTCGAAGGAAGGAACGAGGATCGAAGCCCCCAAGAGAGCATTCTATTACGCCCCAAGAGTGCGAATTTGCCACGAGTACATGCTCACCTTCGAAGGAACGAGGATCGAAGCCCCAGGAGAGCATTCTATTACGCCCCAAGAGTGCGAATTTGCCACGAGTAGAGTACATGCTCACATTCGAAGGAACGAGGATCGAAGCCCAAGAGAGCATTCTATTACGCCCCAAGAGTGCGAATTTTTGCCACGAGTACATGCTCACATTCGAAGGAACGAGGATCGAAAGCCCCAAGAGAGCATTCTATTACGCCCCAAGAAGAGTGCGAATTTGCCACGAGTACATGCTCACATTCGAATTCGAAGGAACGAGGATCGAAGCCCAAGAGAGCATTCTATTACGCCCCCCAAGAGTGCGAATTTGCCACGAGTACATGCTCACATTCGAAGGAACGAGGATCGAAGCCCAAGAGAGCATTCTATTACGCCCCAAGAGTGCGAATTTGCCACGAGTACATGCTCACATTCGAAGGAACGAGGATCGAAGCCCAAGAGAGCATTCTATTACGCCCCAAGAGTGCGAATTTGCCACGAGTACATGCTCACATTCGAAGGAACGAGGATCGAAGCCCAAGCCCAAGAGAGCATTCTATTACGCCCCAAGAGTGCGAATTTGCCACGAGTACATGCTCACATTTGAAGGAACGAGGATCGAAGCCCAAAGAGAGCATTCTATTACGCCCCAAGAGTGCGAATTTGCCACGAGTACATGCTCACATTCGAAGGAACGAGGATAGAAGCCCCCAAGAGAGCATTCTACGCCCCAAGAGTGCGAATTTGCCACGAGTACATGCTCACATTCGAAGGAACGAGGATCGAACGATTCGAGAAGGAACGAAGGATCGAAGCCCAAGAGAGCATTCTATTACGCCCCCAAGAGTGCGAATTTGCCACGAGTACATGCTCACATTCGAAGGAACGAGGAGGATCGAAGCCCAAGAGAGCATTCTATTACGCCCCAAGAGTGCGAATTTGCCACGAGTACATGCTCACATTCGAAGGAACGAGGATCGAAGCCCCAAGAGAGCATTCTATTACGCCCCAAGAGTGCGAATTTGCCACGAGTACATGCTCACATTCGAATGAAGGAGGATCGAAGCCCAAGAGAGCATTCTATAACGCCCCAAGAGTGCGAATTTGCCACGAGTACATGCTCACATTCGAAGGAACGAGGATCGAAGCCCCAAGAGAGCATTCTATTACGCCCCCCCAAGAGTGCGAATTTGCCACGAGTACGAGTACATGCTCACATTGGAAGGAACGAGGATCGAAGCCCAAAGAGAGCATTCTATTACGCCCCAAGAGTGCGAATTTGCCACGAGTACATGCTCACAAGGACGAGGAACGAGGATCGAAGCCCAAGAGAGAGCATTCTATTACGCCCCAAGAGTGCGAATTTGCCACGAGTACATGCTCACATTCGAAGGAAGGAACGAGGATCGAAGCCCAAGAGCCCAAGAGCATTCTATTACGCCCCAAGAGTGCGAATTTGCCACGAGTACATGCTCACATTCGATTCGAAGGAACGAGGATCGAAGCCAAAAGAGAGCATTCTATTACGCCCCAAGAGTGCGAATTTGCCACGAGTACATGCACACATTCGAAGGAACGAGGAACGAGGATCGATCGAAGCCCAAGAGAGCATTCTATTACGCCCCAAGAGTGCGAATTTGCCACGAGAGTACATGCTCATTCATTCGAAGGAACGAGGATCGAAGCCCAAGAGAGCATTCTATTACGCCCCAAGAGTGCGAATTTTGCCACGAGTACATGCTCACATTCGAAGGAGGAACGAGGATCGAAGCCCCAAGAGAGCATTCTATTACGCCCCAAGAGTGCGAATTTGCCACGAGTACATGCTCACATTCGAAGGAACGAGGATCGAAGCCCAAGAGAGCATTCTATTACGCCCCAAGAGTGCGAATTTGCCACGAGTACATGCTCACATTCGAAGGAACGAGGATCGAAGCCCAAGAGAGCATTCTATTACAGCCCAAGAGTGCGAATTTGCCACGAGTACATGCTCATTTCGAAGGAACGAGGATCGAATCCCAAGAGAGCATTCTATTACGCCCCAAGAGTGCGAATTCGCCACGAGTACATGCTCACATTCGAAGGAACGAGGATCGAAGCCCAAGAGAGAGCATTCTATTACGCCCCCAAGAGTGCGAATTTGCCACGAGTACATGCTCACATTCAATTCGATTCGAAGGAACGAGGATCGAAGCCCCAAGAGAGCATTTACACCAAGAAGAGTGCGAATTTGCCACGAGTACATGCTCACATTCGAAGGAAGGAAGGAACGAGGATCGAAGCCCAAGAGAGCATTCTATTACGCCCCAAGAGTGCGAATTTGCCACGAGTACATGCTCACATTCGATTCGGAGGAACGAGGATCGAAGCCCCAAGAGAGCATTCTATTACGCCCCAAGAGTGCGAATTTGCCACGAGTACATGCTCACATTCACATTCGAAGGAACGAGGATCGAAGCCCAAGAGAGCATTCTATTACGCCCCAAGAGTGCGAATTTGCCACGAGTACATGCTCACATTCGAAGGAACGAGAGGATCGAAGCCCCAAGAGAGAGCATTCTATTACGCCCCAAGAGTGCGAATTTGCCACGAGTACATGCTCACATTCGAAGGAACGAGGATCGAAGCCCCCAAGAGAGAGAGAGCATTCTATTACGCCCCAAGAGTGCGAATTTGCCACGAGTAGTACATGCTCACATTCGAAGGAACGAGGATCGAAGCCCAAGAGAGAGCATTCTATTACGCCCCAAGAGTGCGAATTTGCCACGAGTACATGCTCACATTCGATTCGAAGGAGGAGGATCGGATCGAAGCCCAAGAGAGCATTCTATTACGCCCCAAGAAGAATTTGCACGAGTACATTTGCTCACATTCGAAGAACGAGGATCATGCTCACATTCGAAGAGCATTCTAAGGAACCCCAAGAGTGCGAATTCGAGAAGCCCATTCGAAGGAAGAGAGATTCGAAGCCCAAGAGAGCATTCTATTACGCCCCAAGAGTGCGAATTTGCCACGAGTACATGCTCACATTCGAAGGAACGAGGATCGAAGCCCCAAGAGAGCATTCTATTACGCCCCAAGAGTGCGAATTTGCCACGAGTACATGCTCACATTCGAAGGAACGAGGATCGAAGCCCAAAGAGAGAGCATTCTATTACGCCCCAAGAGTGCGAATTTGCCACGAGTACATGCTCACATTCGAAGGAACGAGGATCGAAGCCCAAGAGGCATTCTATTACGCCCCAAGAGTGCGAATTTACACGAGTACATGCTCACATTCGAAGGAACGAGGATCGAAGCCCCAAGAGAGCATTCTATTACGCCCCAAGAGTGCGAATTTGCCACGAGTACATGCTCACATTCGAAGGAACGAGGAGGACGAGGATCGAAGCCCAAAGAGAGCATTCTATTACGCCCCCAAGAGTGCGAATTTGCCACGAGTACATGCTCACATTCGAAGGAACGAGGATCGAAGCCCAAGAGAGCATTCTATTACGCCCCAAGAGTGCGAATTTGCCACGAGTACATGCTCACATTCGAAGGGAACGAGGATCGAAGCCCAAGAGAGCATTCTATTACGCCCCAAGAGTGCGAATTTGCCACGAGTACATGCTCACATTCGAAGGAAGGAGGATCGAAGCCCCAAGAGAGCATTCTATTACGCCCCCAAGAGTGCGAATTTGCCACGAGTACATGCTCACATTCGAAGGAACAAGGACCGAAGCCCAAGAGAGCATTCTATTACGCCCCAAGAGTGCGAATTTGCCATGAGTACATGCTCACATTCGAAGGAAGGAACGTGGATTGAAGCCCAAGAGAGCATTCTATTACGCCCCAAAGAGTGCGAATTTGCCACGAGTACATGCTCACATTCGAAGGAGGACGAGGATCGAAGCCCCAAGAGAGCATTCTATTACGCCCCCAAGAGTGCGAATTTGCCACGAGTACATGCTCACATTCGAAGGAAGAGAGGATCGACGAGGATCGAAGCCCAAGAGAGCATTCTATTACGCCCCAAGAGTGCGAATTTGCCACGAGTACATGCTCACATTCGAAGGAACGAGGATCGAAGCCCCAAGAGAGCATTCTATTAAGCCCCAAGAGTGCGAATTTGCCACGAGTACATGCTCACATTCGAAGGAACGAGGAACGAGGATCGAAGCCCCAAGAGAGCATTCTTTTGCGCCCCAAGAGTGCGAATTTGCCACGAGTACATGTACATGCTTCATTCGAAGGAACGAGGATCGAGGATCGAAGCCCAAGAGAGCATTCTATTACGCCCCCCAAGAGTGCGAATTTGCCACGAGTACATGCTCACATTCGAAAGGAACGAGGATCGAAGCCCCCAAGAGAGCATTCTATTACGCCCCCAAGAGTGCGAATTTGCCACGAGTACATGCTCACATTCGAAAGGAACGAGGATCGAAGCCCCAAGAGAGCATTCTATTACGCCCCAAGAGTGCGAAATTTGCCACGAGTACATGCTCACATTCGAAATTCGAAGGAACGAGGATCGAAGCCCAAGAGAGCATTCTATTACGCCCCAAGAGTGCGAATTTGCCACGAGTACATGCTCACATTCGAAGGAACGAGGATCGAAGCCCAAGAGAGCATTCTATTACGCCCCAAGAGTGCGAATTTGCCACGAGTACATGCTCACATTCGAAGGAACGAGGATCGAAGCCCAAGAGAGTACATGCTCATATTCGAAGGAACGAGGATCGAAGCCCAAGAGAGCATTCTATTACGCCCCAAGAGTGCGAATTTGCCACGAGTACATGCTCACATTCGAAGGAACGAGGATTGAAGCCAAAGAGAGCATTCTAATACGCCCCCAAGAGTGCGAATTTGCCAGTACATGAGTACATGCTCACATTCGAGGATCGAGGAACGAGGATCGAAGCCCCAAGAGAGCATTCTATTACGCCCCAAGAGTGCGAATTTGCCACGAGTACATGCTCACATTCGAAGGAAGGAGGAGGATCGAAGCCCAAGAGAGAATTCTATTACGCCCCAAGAGTGCGAATTTGCCACGAGTACATGCTCACATTTCGAAGGAACGAGGATCGAAGCCCAAGAGAGCATTCTATTACGCCCCCAAGAGTGCGAATTTGCCACGAGTACATGCTCACATTCGAAGGAACGAGGATCGAAGCCCCAAGAGAGAGCATTCTATTACGCCCCAAGAGTAATTTGCCACGTAGAGTACATGCTCACATTCATTCGAAGGAAGGAGAGATTCGAAGCCCCAAAGAGAGCATTCTATTACGCCCAAAGAGTGCGAATTTGCCACGAGAGAGTACATGCTCACATTCGAAGGAACGAGGATCGAAGCCCAAGAGAGCATTCTATTACGCCCCAAGAGTGCGAATTTGCCACGAGTACATGCTCACATTCACATTCGAAGGAACGAGGATCGAAGCCCAAGAGAAGAGAGCATTCTATTACGCCCCAAGAGTGCGAATTTGCCACGAGTACATGCTCACATTCGAAGGAAAGGAGGATCGAAGCCCAAGAGAGCATTCTATTACGCCCCCAAGAGTGCGAATTTGCCACGAGTACATGCTCACATTCGAAGGAACGAGGATCGAAGCCCCAAGAGAGCATTCTATTACGCCCCAAGAGTGCGAATTTGCCACGAGTACGAGTACATGCTCACATTCGAAGGAAAGGAACGAGGATCGAAGCCCAAGCCCCAAGAGAGCATTCTATTACGCCCCAAGAGTGCGAATTTGCCACGAGAGTACATGCTCACATTCGAAGGAACGAGGATCGAAGCCCCAAGAGAGCATTCTATTACGCCCCCCAAGAGTGCGAATTTGCCACGAGTACATGCTCACATTCGAAGGAAGGAACGAGGATCGAAGCCCCAAGAGAGAGCATTCTATTACGCCCCAAGAGTGCGAATTTGCCACGAGTACATGCTCACATTCGAAGGAACGAGGATCGAAGCCCAAGAGACCATTCTATTACGCCCCAAGAGTGCGAATTTGCCACGAGTACATGCTCACATTCGAAGGAAGGAACGAGGATCGAAGCCCAAGAGAGCATTCTATTACGCCCCAAGAGTGCGAATTTGTCACGAGTACATGCTCACATTCGAAGGAACGAACGAGGATCGAAGCCCAAGAGAGCATTCTATTACGCCCCAAGAGTGCGAATTTGCCACGAGTACATGCTCACATTCGAAGGAACGAGGATCGATCGAAGCCCAAGAGAGCATTCTATTACGCCCCAAGAGAGTGCGAATTTGCCACGAGTACATGCTCACATTCGAAGGAACGAGGATCGAAGCCCAAAGAGAGCATTCTATTACGCCCCAAAGAGTGCGAATTTGCCACGAGTACATGCTCACATTCACATTCGAAGGAACGAGGATCGAAGCCCAAGAGAGCATTCTATTACGCCCCAAGAGTGCGAATTTGCCACGAGTACATGCTCACATTCACATTCGAAGGAACGAGGATCGAAGCCCAAGAGAGCATTCTATTACGCCCCCAAGAGTGCGAATTTGCCACGAGTACATGCTCACTCACATTCGAAGGAACGAGGATCGAAGCCCAAGAGAGCATTCTATTACGCCCCAAGAGTGCGAATTTGCCACGAGTACATGCTCACATGCTCACATTCGATTCGAAGGAACGAGGATCGAAGCCCAAGAGAGCATTCTATTACGCCCCAAGAGTGCGAATTTGCCACGAGTACATGCTCACATTCGAAGGAACGAAGGAGGAACGAGGATCGAAGCCCCAAGAGAGCATTCTATTACGCCCCAAGAGTGCGAATTTGCCACGAGAGTACATGCTCACATTCGAAGGAAGGAGGATCGAAGCCCCCAAGAGAGCATTCTATTACGCCCCAAGAGTGCGAATTTGCCACGAGTACATGCTCACATTCGAAGGAACGAGGAGGATCGAAGCCCAAAGAGAGCATTCTATTACGCCCCAAGAGTGCGAATTTGCCACGAGTACATGCTCACATTCGAAGGAAGGAACGAGGATCGAAGCCCAAGAGAGCATTCTATTACGCCCCCCAAGAGTGCGAATTTGCCACGAGTACATGCTCACATTCGAAGGAACGAGGATCGAAGCCCAAGAGAGAGCATTCTATTACGCCCCCCAAGAGTGCGAATTTGCCACGAGTACATGCACACATTCGAAGGAGGAACGAGGATCGAAGCCCAAGAGAGCATTCTATTACGCCCCAAGAGTGCGAATTTGCCACGAGTACATGCTCACATTCGAAGGAACGATCGAGGATCGAAGCCCCAAGAGAGCATTCTATTACGCCCCAAGAGTGCGAATTTGCCACGAGTACATGCTCACATTCGAAGGAACGAGGATCGAAGCCCAAGAGAGCATTCTATTACGCCCCAAGAGTGCGAATTTGCCACGAGTACATTCGTTCCTTCGAAGGAACGAGGATCGAAGCCCAAGAGAGCATTCTATTACGCCCCAAGAGTGCGAATTTGCCACGAGTACATGCTCACATTTGAAGGAACGAGGATCGAAGCCCAAAGAGAGCATTCTATTACGCCCCAAGAGTGCGAATTTGCCACGAGTACATGCTCACATTTGAAGGAACGAGGATCGAAGCCCGAAGCCCAAGAGAGCATTCTATTACGCCCCAAGAGTGCGAATTTGCAACATGTACATGCTCACATTCGAAGGAACGAGGATCGAAGCCCAAGAGAGCATTCTATTACGCCCCAAGAGTGCGAATTTGCCACGAGTACATGCTCACATTCGAAGGAACGAGGATCGAAGCCCAAAGAGCAAGAGAGCATTCTATTACGCCCCAAGAGTGCGAATTTGCCACGAGTACATGCTCACATTCGAAGGAACGAGGATCGAAGCCCCAAGAGAGCATTCTATTACGCCCCAAGAGTGCGAATTTGCCACGAGTACATGCTCACATTCGAAGGAACGAGGATCGAAGCCCAAAGAGAGCATTCTATTACGCCCCAAGAGTGCGAATTTGCCACGAGTACATGCTCACATTCGAAGGAAGGAGGATCGAAGCCCAAGAGAGCATTCTATTACGCCCCAAGAGTGCGAATTTGCCACGAGTACATGCTCACATTCGAAGGAACGTGGATCGAAGCCCAAGAGAGCATTCTATTACGCCCCAAGAGTGCGAATTTGCCACGAGTACATGCTCACATTCGAAGGAACGAGGATCGAAGCCCAAGAGAGCATTCTATTACGCCCCAAGAGTGCGAATTTGCCACGAGTACATGCTCACATTCGAAGGAACGAGGATCGAAGCCCAAGAGAGCATTCTATTACGCTCCAAGAGTGCGAATTTGCCACGAGAGTACATGCTCACATTCGAAAGGAACGAGGATCGAAGCCCAAGAGAGCATTCTATTACGCCCCAAGAGTGCGAATTTGCCACGAGTACATGCTCACATTCGAAGGAACGAGGATCGAAGCCCAAGAGAGCATTCTATTACGCCCCAAAGAGTGCGAATTTGCCACGAGTACATGCTCACATTCGAAGGAACGAGGATCGATCGAAGCCCAAGAGAGCATTCTATTACGCCCCAAGAGTGCGAATTTGCCACGAGTACATGCTCACATTCGAAGGAACGAGGATCGAAGCCCAAGAGAGCATTCTATTACGCCCCCAAGAGTGCGAAGCCACGAGTACATGCTCACATTCGAAGGAGAGGAACGAGGATCGAAGCCCAAGAGAGCATTCTAAAATTACGCCCCAAGAGTGCGAATTTGCCACGAGTACATGCTCACATTCGAAGGAACGAGGATCGAAGCCCCAAGAGAGCATTCTATTACGCCCCAAGAGTGCGAATTTGCCACGAGTACATGCTCACATTCGAAGGAACGAGGATCGAAGCCCCCAAAGAGCATTCTATTACGCCCCAAGAGTGCGAATTTGCCACGAGTACATGCTCACATTCATTCGAAGGAACGAGGATCGAAGCCCCAAGAGAGCATTCTATTACGCCCCAAGAGTGCGAATTTGCCACGAGTACATGCTCACATTCGAAGGAACGAGGATCGAAGCCCAAGAGAGCATTCTATTACGCCCCAAGAGTGCGAATTTGCCACGAGTACATGCTCACATTCGAAGGAACGAGGATCGAAGCCCAAGAGAGCATTCTATTACGCCCCAAGAGTGCGAATTTGCACGAGTACATGCTCACATTCGAAGGAAGGAACGAGGATCGAAAGCCCAAGAGAGCATTCTATTACGCCCCAAGAGTGCGAATTTGCCACGAGAGTACATGCTCACATTCGAAGGAACGAGGATCGAAGCCCAAGAGAGCATTCTATTACGCCCCAAGAGTGCGAATTTTGCACACGAGTACATGCTCACATTCGAAGGAAGGAAGGAGGATCGAAGCCCAAGAGAGCATTCTATTACGCCCCAAGAGTGCGAATTTGCCACGAGTACATGCTCACATTCGAAGGAACGAGGATCGAAGCCCAAGAGAGCATTCTATTACGCCCCAAGAGTGCGAATTTGCCACGAGTACATGCTCACATTCGAAGGAACGAGGATCGAAGCCCAAGAAGAGAGCATTCTATTACGCCCCAAGAGTGCGAATTTGCCACGAGTACATGCTCACATTCGAAGGAACGAGGATCGAAGCCCCAAGAGAGCATTCTATTACGCCCCAAGAGTGCGAATTTGCCACGAGTACATGCTCACATTCGAAGGAGGAACGAGGATCGAAGCCCAAAGAGAGCATTCTATTACGCCCCAAGAGTGCGAATTTGCCACGAGTACATGCTCACATTCGAAGGAACGAGGATCGAAGCCCAAGAGAGCATTCTATTACGCCCCCAAGAGTGCGAATTTGCCACGAGTACATGCTCACATTCGAAGGATCGAGGACGGATCGAAGCCCCAAGAGAGCATTCTATTACGCCCCCAAGAGTGCGAAATTTGCCACGAGTACATGCTCACATTCGAAGGAACGAGGATCGAAGCCCAAGAGAGCATTCTATTATTACGCCCCAAGAGTGCGAATTTGCCACGAGTACATGCTCACATTTGAAGGAACGAGGATCGAAGCCCAAAGAGAGCATTCTATTACGCCCCAAGAGTGCGAATTTGCCACGAGTACATGCTCACATTCGAAGGAAAGGAAGGAGGATCGAAGCCCAAGAGAGCTTCTATTACGCCCCAAGAGTGCGAATTTGCCAACGAGTACATGCTCACATTCGAAGGAACGAGGATCGAAGCCCCAAGAGAGCATTCTATTACGCCCCAAGAGTGCGAATTTGCCACGAGTACATGCTCACATTCGAAGGAACGAGGATCGAAGCCCAAGAGAGCATTCTATTACGCCCCAAGAGTGCGAATTTGCCACGAGTACATGCTCACATTCGAAGGAACGAGGATCGAAGCCCAAGAGAGCATTCTATTACGCCCCAAGAGTGCGAATTTGCCACGAGTACATGCTCACATTCGAAGGAACGAGGATCGAAGCCCAAGAGAGCATTCTATTACGCCCCAAGAGTGCGAATTTGCCACGAGTACATGCTCACATTCGAAGGAAGGAACGAGGATCGAAGCCCAAGAGAGCATTCTATTACGCCCCAAGAGTGCGAATTTGCCACGAGTACATGCTCACATTCGAAGGAACGAGGATCGAAGCCCAAGAGAGCATTCTATTACGCCCCAAGAGTGCGAATTTGCCACGAGTACATGCTCACATTCGAAGGAACGAGGATCGAAGCCCAAGAGAGCATTCTATTACGCCCCAAGAGTGCGAATTTGCCACGAGTACATGCTCACATTCGAAGGAACGAGGATCGAAGCCCAAGAGAGCATTCTATTACGCCCCAAGAGTGCGAATTTGCCACGAGTACATGCTCACATTCGAAGGAACGAGGATCGAAGCCCCAAGAGAGCATTCTATTAAGCCCCAAGAGTACGAATTTGCCACGAGAGTACATACTCACATTCGAAGGAACGAGGATCGAAGCCCCAAGAGAGCATTCTATTAAGCCCCAAGAGTGCGAATTTGCCACGAGTACATGCTCACATTCGAAGGAATGAGGATCGAAGCCCGAAGGAGGATCGAAGCCCAAGAGAGCATTCTATAACGCCCCAAGAGTGCGAATTTGCCACGAGTACATGTACATGCTCACATTCGAAGGAACGAGGATCGAAGCCCCAAGAGCATTCTATTACGCCCCAAGAGTGCGAAATTTGCCACGAGTACATGCTCACATTCGAAGGAACGAGGATCGAAGCCCCAAGAGAGCATTCTATTACGCCCCAAGAGTGCGAATTTGCCACGAGTACATGCTCACATTCGAAGGAACGAGGATCGAAGCCCAAGAGAGCATTCTATTACGCCCCAAGAGTGCGAATTTGCCACGAGTACATGCTCACATTCGAAGAAAGGAGGATCGAAGCCCAAGAGAGCATTCTATTACGCCCCAAGAGTGCGAATTTGCCACGAGTACATGCTCACATTCGAAGGAACAAGGATCGAAGCCCAAGAGAGCATTCTATTACGCCCCAAGAGTGCGAATTTGCCACGAGTACATGCTCACATTCGAAGGAACGAGGATCGAAGCCCAAGAGAGCATTCTATTACGCCCCAAGAGTGCGAATTTGCCACGAGTACATGCTCACATTCGAAGGGAGGAGGATCGAAGCCCAAGAGAGCATTCTATTACGCCCCTAGAGTGCGAATTTGCCACGAGTACATGCTCACATTCGAAGGAACGAGGATCGAAGCCCAAGAGAGCATTCTATTACGCCCCAAGAGTGCGAATTTGCCACGAGTACATGCTCACATTCGAAGGAACGAGGATCGAAGCCCAAGAGAGCATTCTATTACGCCCCAAGAGTGCGAATTTGCCACGAGTACATGCTCACATTCGAAGGAACGAGGGATCGAAGCCCGAAAGCCCAAGAGAGCATTCTATTACGCCCCAAGAGTGCGAATTTGCCACGAGTACATGCTCACATTCGAAGGAACGAGGATCGAAGCCCAAGAGAGCATTCTATTACGCCCCAAGAGTGCGAATTTCCCACGAGTACATGCTCACATTCGAAGGAACGAGGATCGAAGCCCCAAGAGAGCATTCTATTACGCCCCAAGAGTGCGAATTTGCCACGAGTACATGCTCACATTCGAAGGAACGAGGATCGAAGCCCCAAGAGAGCATTCTATTACGCCCCAAGAGTGCGAATTTGCCACGAGTACATGCTCACATTCGAAGGAAGGAGGATCGAAGCCCAAGAGAGCATTCTATTACGCCCCAAGAGTGCGAATTTGCCACGAGTACATGCTCACATTCGAAGGAACGAGGATCGAAGCCCAAGAGAGCATTCTATTACGCCCCAAGAGTGCGAATTTGCCACGAGTACATGCTCACATTCGAAGGAACGAGGATCGAAGCCCAAGAGAGAATTCTATTACGCCCCAAGAGTGCGAATTTGCCACGAGTACATGCTCACATTCGAAGGAACGAGGATCGAAGCCCAAGAGAGCATTCTATTACGCCCCAAGAGTGCGAATTTGCCACGAGTACATGCTCACACATTCGAAGGAACGAGGATCGAAGCCCAAGAGAGCATTCTATTACGCCCCAAGAGTGCGAATTGGCCACGAGTACATGCTCACATTCGAAGGAACGAGGATCGAAGCCCAAGAGAGCATTCTATTACGCCCCAAGAGTGCGAATTTGCCACGAGTACATGCTCACATTCGAAGGAACGAGGATCGAAGCCCCAAGAGAGCATTCTATTACGCCCCAAGAGTGCGAATTTGCCACGAGTACATGCTCACATTCGAAGGAACGAGGATCGAAGCCCAAGAGAGCATTCTATTACGCCCCAAGAGTGCGAATTTGCCACGAGTACATGCTCACATTCGAAGGGAACGAGGATCGAAGCCCAAGAGAGCATTCTATTACGCCCCAAGAGTGCGAATTTGCCACGAGTACATGCTCACATTCGAAGGAACGAGGATCGAAGCCCAAGAGAGCATTCTATTACGCCCCAAGAGTGCGAATTTGCCACGAGTACATGCTCACATTCGAAGGAACGAGGATCGAAGCCCAAGAGAGAGCATTCTATTACGCCCCAAGAGTGCGAATTTGCCACGAGTACATGCTCACATTCGAAGGAACGAGGATCGAAGACCAAGAGAGCATTCTATTACGCCCCAAGAGTGCGAATTTGCCACGAGTACATGCTCACATTCGAAGGAACGAGGATCGAAGCCCCAAGAGAGCATTCTATTACGCCCCAAGAGTGCGAATTTGCCACGAGTACATGCTCACATTCGAAGGAGCGAGGATCGAAGCCCCAAGAGAGCATTCTATTACGCCCCAAGAGTGCGAATTTGCCACGAGTACATGTTCACATTCGAAGGAACGAGGAATGAGGATCGAAGCCCCAAGAGAGCATTCTATTACGCCCCAAGAGTGCGAAGAGTGCGAATTTGCCACGAGTACATGCTCACATTCGAAGGAACGAGGATCGAAGCCCAAGAGAGCATTCTATTACGCCCCAAGAGTGCGAATTTGCCACGAGTACATGCTCACATTCGAAGGAACGAGGATCGAAGCCCAAGAGAGCATTCTATTACGCCCCAAGAGTGCGAATTTGCCACGAGTACATGCTCACATTCGAAGGAACGAGGATCGAAGCCCAAGAGAGCATTCTATTACGCCCCAAGAGTGCGAATTTGCCACGAGTACATGCTCACATTCGAAGGAACGAGGATCGAAGCCCAAGAGAGCATTCTATTACGCCCCAAGAGTGCGAATTTGCCACGAGTACATGCTCACATTCGAAGGAACGAGGATCGAAGCCCCAAGAGAGCATTCTATTACGCCCCAAGAGTGCGAATTTGCCACGAGTACATGCTCACATTCGAAGGAAACGTGGATCGAAGCCCAAGAGAGCATTCTATTACGCCCCAAGAGTGCGAATTTACACGAGTACATGCTCACATTCGAAGGAACGAGGATCGAAGCCCAAGAGAGCATTCTATTACGCCCCAAGAGTGCGAATTTGCCACGAGTACATGCTCACATTCGAAGGAACGAGGATCGAATCGAAGCCCAAGAGAGCATTCTATTACGCCCAAGAGTGCGAATTTGCCACGAGTACATGCTCACATTTGAAGGAACGAGGATCGAAGCCCAAGAGACATTTCTATTACGCCCCAAGAGTGCGAATTTGCCACGAGTACATGCTCACATTCGAAGGAAGGAGGATCGAAGCCCAAGAGAGCATTCTATTACGCCCCAAGAGTGCGAATTTGCCACGAGTACATGCTCACATTCGAAGGAACGAGGATCGAAGCCCAAGAGAGCATTCTATTACGCCCCAAGAGTGCGAATTTGCCACGAGTACATGCTCACATTCGAAGGAACGAGGATCGAAGCCCAAGAGAGCATTCTATTACGCCCCAAGAGTGCGAATTTGCCACGAGTACATGCTCACATTCGAAGGAAGGAACGAGGATCGAAGCCCCAAGAGAGCATTCTATTACGCCCCAAGAGTGCGAATTTGCCACGAGTACATGCTCACATTCGAAGGAACGAGGATCGAAGCCCAAGAGAGCATTCTATTACGCCCAAGAGTGCGAATTTGCCACGAGTACATGCTCACATTCGAAGGAACGAGGATCGAAGCCCCAAGAGAGCATTCTATTACGCCCCAAGAGTGCGAATTTGCCACGAGTACATGCTCACATTCGAAGGAACGAGGATCGAAGCCCAAGAGAGCATTCTATTACGCCCCAAGAGTGCGAATTTGCCACGAGTACATGCTCACATTCGAAGGAACGAGGATCGAAGCCCCAAGAGAGCATTCTATTACGCCCCAAGAGTGCGAATTTGCCACGAGTACATGCTCACATTTGAAGGAACGAGGATCGAAGCCCAAAGAGAGCATTCTATTACGCCCCAAGAGTGCGAATTTGCCACGAGTACATGCTCACATTCGAAGGAACGAGGATCGAAGCCCAAGAGAGCATTCTATTACGCCCCAAGAGTGCGAATTTGCCACGAGTACATGCTCACATTCGAAGGAACGAGGATCGAAGCCCAAGAGAGCATTCTATTACGCCAAGAGTGCGAATTTGCCACGAGTACATGCTCACATTCGAAGGAAACGAGGATCGAAGCCCAAGAGAGCATTCTATTACGCCCCAAGAGTGCGAATTTGCCACGAGTACATGCTCACATTCGAAGGAACGAGGATCGAAGCCCCAAGAGAGCATTCTATTACGCCCCAAGAGTGCGAATTTGCCACGAGTACATGCTCACATTCGAAGGAAGGAGGATCGAAGCCCAAGAGAGCATTCTATTACGCCCCAAGAGTGCGAATTTGCCCACGAGTACATGCTCACATTCGAAAGGAACGAGGATCGAAGCCCAAGAGAGCATTCTATTACGCCCCAAGAGTGCGAATTTGCCACGAGTACATGCTCACATTCGAAGGAACGAGGATCGAAGCCCAAGAGAGCATTCTATTACGCCCCAAGAGTGCGAATTTGCCACGAGTACATGCTCACATTCGAAGGAACGAGGATCGAAGCCCAAGAGAGCATTCTATTACGCCCAAGAGTGCGAATTTGCCACGAGTACATGCTCACATTCGAAGGAACGAGGATCGAAGCCCAAGAGAGCATTCTATTACGCCCCAAGAGTGCGAATTTGCCACGAGTACATGCTCACATTCGAAGGAACGAGGATCGAAGCCCAAGAGAGCAGAGCATTCTATTACGCCCCAAGAGTGCGAATTTGCCACGAGTACATGCTCACATTCGAAGGAACGAGGATCGAAGCCCCAAGAGAGCATTCTATTACGCCCCAAGAGTGCGAATTTGCCACGAGTACATGCTCACATTCGAAGGAACGAGGATCGAAGCCCAAGAGAGCATTCTATTACGCCCCCAAAGAGTGCGAATTTGCCACGAGTACATGCTCATGCTCACATTCGAAGGAACGAGGATCGAAGCCCGAGAGAGCATTCTATTACGCCCCAAGAGTGCGAATTTGCCACGAGTACATGCTCACATTCGAAGGAACGAGGATCGAAGCCCAAGAGAGCATTCTATTACGCCCCAAGAGTGCGAATTTGCCACGAGTACATGCTCACATTCGAAGGAACGAGGATCGAAGCCCAAGAGAGCATTCTATTACGCCCCAAAGAGTGCGAATTTGCCACGAGTACATGCTCACACATTCGAAGGAACGAGGATCGAAGCCCAAGAGAGCATTCTATTACGCCCCCAAGAGTGCGAATTTGCCACGCCACGAGTACATGCTCACATTCGAAGGAACGGGGATCGAAGCCCAAGAGAGCATTCTATTACGCCCCAAGAGTGCGAATTTGCCACGAGTACATGCTCACATTTGAAGGAACGAGGATCGAAGCCCAAAGAGAGCATTCTATTACGCCCCAAGAGTGCGAACTTGCCACGAGTACATGCTCACATTCGAAGGAACGAGGATCGAAGCCCAAGAGAGCATTCTATTACGCCCCAAGAGTGCGAATTTGCCACGAGTACATGCTCACATTCGAAGGAACGAGGATCGAAGCCCAAGAGAGCATTCTAGCCCCCAAGAGTGCGAATTTGCCACGAGTACATGCTCACATTCGAAGGAAGGAGGATCGAAGCCCAAGAGAGCATTCTATTACGCCCCAAGAGTGCGAATTTGCCACGAGTACATGCTCACATTCGAAGGAACGAGGATCGAGGATCGAAGCCCAAGAGAGCATTCTATTACGCCCCAAGAGTGCGAATTTGCCACGAGTACATGCTCACATTCGAAGGAACGAGGATCGAAGCCCAAGAGAGCATTCTATTACGCCCCAAGAGTGCGAATTTGCCACGAGTACATGCTCACATTCGAAGGAACGAGGATCGAAGCCCAAGAGAGCATTCTATTACGCCCCAAGAGTGCGAATTTGCCACGAGTACATGCTCACATTCGAAGGAACGAGGATCGAAGCCCCAAGAGAGCATTCTATTACGCCCCAAGAGTGCGAATTTGCCACGAGTACATGCTCAGATTCGAAGGAACGAGGATCGAAGCCCAAGAGAGCATTCTATTCGCCCCAAGAGTGCGAATTTTCCACGAGTACATGCACACAATCGAAGGAACGAGGATCGAAGCCCAAGAGAGCATTCTATTACGCCCCAAGAGTGCGAATTTGCCACGAGTACATGCTCACATTCGAAGGAACGAGGATCGAAGCCCAAGAGAGCATTCTATTACGCCCCAAGAGTGCGAATTTGCCACGAGTACATGCTCACATTCGAAGGAACAGGGATCGAAGCCCAAGAGAGCATTCTATTACGCCCCAAGAGTGCGAATTTGCCACGAGTACATGCTCACATTCGAAGGAAGGAGGATCGAAGCCCAAGAGAGCATTCTATTACGCCCCAAGAGTGCGAATTTGCCACGAGTACATGCTCACATTCGAAGGAACGAGGATCGAAGCCCAAGAGAGCATTCTATTACGCCCCAAGAGTGCGAATTTGCCACGAGTACATGCTCACATTCGAAGGAACGAGGATCGAAGCCCAAGAGAGCATTCTATTACGCCCCAAGAGTGCGAATTTGCCACAAGTACATGCTCACATTCGAAGGAACGAGGATCGAAGCCCAAGAGAGCATTCTATTACGTCCAAGAGTGCGAATTTGCCACGAGTACATGCTCACATTCGAAGGAACGAGGATCGAAGCCCAAGAGAGCATTCTATTACGCCCCAAGAGTGCGAATTTGCCACGAGTACATGCTCACATTCGAAGGAACGAGGATCGAAGCCCCAAGAGAGCATTCTATTACGCCCCAAGAGTGCGAATTTGCCACGAGTACATGCTCACATTCGAAGGAAGGAGGATCGAAGCCCAAGAGAGCATTCTATTACGCCCCAAGAGTGCGAATTTGCCACGAGTACATGCTCACATTCGAAGGAACGAGGATCGAAGCCCAAGAGAGCATTCTATTACGCCCCAAGAGTGCGAATTTGCCACGAGTACATGCTCACATTCGAAGGAACGAGGATCGAAGCCCAAGAGAGCATTCTATAGCCCCAAGAGAGCATTCTATTACGCCCCAAGAGTGCGAATTTGCCACGAGTACATGCTCACATTCGAAGGAACGAGGATCGAAGCCCCAAGAGAGCATTCTATTAAGCCCCAAGAGTGCGAATTTGCCACGAGTACATGCTCACATTCGAAGGAAGGAGGATCGAAGCCCAAGAGAGCATTCTATTACGCCCCAAGAGTGCGAATTTGCCACGAGTACATGCTCACATTCGAAGGAAGGAGGATCGAAGCCCAAGAGAGCATTCTATTACGCCCCAAGAGTGCGAATTTGCCACGAGTACATGCTCACATTCGAAGGAACGAGGATCGAAGCCCCAAGAGAGCATTCTATTACGCCCCAAGAGTGCGAATTTGCCACGAGTACATGCTCACATTCGAAGGAACGAGGATCGAAGCCCAAGAGAGCATTCTATTACGCCCCAAGAGTGCGAATTTGCCACGAGTACATGCTCACATTCGAAGGAACGAGGATCGAAGCCCAAGAGAGCATTCTATTACGCCCCAAGAGTGCGAATTTGCCACGAGTACATGCTCACATTCGAAGGAACGAGGATCGAAGCCCAAGAGAGCATTCTATTACGCCCCAAGAGTGCGAATTTGCCACGAGTACATGCTCACATTCGACGGAATGAGGATCGAAGCCCCCAAAGAGCATTCTATTACGCCCCAAGAGTGCGAATTTGCCACGAGTACATGCTCACATTCGAAGGAACGAGGATCGAAGCCCAAGAGAGCATTCTATTACGCCCCAAGAGTGCGAATTTGCCACGAGTACATGCTCACATTCGAAGGAACGAGGATCGAAGCCCAAGAGAGCATTCTATTACGCCCCAAGAGTGCGAATTTGCCACGAGTACATGCTCACATTCGAAGGAACGAGGATCGAAGCCCAAGAGAGCATTCTATTACGCCCCAAGAGTGCGAATTTGCCACGAGTACATGCTCACATTCGAAGGAAGGAGGATCGAAGCCCAAGAGAGCATTCTATTACGCCCCAAGAGTGCGAATTTGCCACGAGTACATGCTCACATTCGAAGGAACGAGGATCGAAGCCCCAAGAGAGCATTCTATTACGCCCCAATAGTGCGAATTTGCCACGAGTACATGCTCACATTCGAAGGAACGAGGATCGAAGCCCAAGAGAGCATTCTATTACGCCCCAAGAGTGCGAATTTGCCACGAGTACATGCTCACATTCGAAGGAACGAGGATCGAAGCCCAAGAGAGCATTCTATTACGCCCCAAGAGTGCGAATTTGCCACGAGTACATGCTCACATTCGAAGGAACGAGGATCGAAGCCCAAGAGAGCATTCTATTACGCCCCAAGAGTGCGAATTTGCCACGAGTACATGCTCACATTCGAAGGAACGAGGATCGAAGCCCCAAGAGAGCATTCTATTACGCCCCAAGAGTGCGAATTTGCCACGAGTACATGCTCAGATTCGAAGGAACGAGGATCGAAGCCCAAGAGAGCATTCTATTACGCCCCAAGAGTGCGAATTTGCCACGAGTACATGCTCACATTCGAAAGGAAACGAGGATCGAAGCCCAAGAGAGCATTCTATTACGCCCCAAGAGTGCGAATTTGCCACGAGTACATGCTCACATTCGAAGGAACGAGGATCGAAGCCCAAGAGAGCATTCTATTACGCCCCAAGAGTGCGAATTTGCCACGAGTACATGCTCACATTCGAAGGAACGAGGATCGAAGCCCAAGAGAGCATTCTATTACGCCCCAAGAGTGCGAATTTGCCACGAGTACATGCTCACATTCGAAGGAACGAGGATCGAAGCCCCAAGAGAGCATTCTATTACGCCACAAGAGTGCGAATTTGCCACGAGTACATGCCCACATTTGAAGGAACGAGGATCAAAGCCCAAAGAGAGCATTCTATTACGCCCCAAGAGTGCGAATTTGCCACGAGTACATGCTCACATTCGAAGGAACGAGGATCGACGCCCCAAGAGAGCATTCTATTACGCCCCAAGAGTGCGAATTTGCCACGAGTACATGCTCACATTCGAAGGAACGAGGATCGAAGCCCAAGAGAGCATTCTATTACGCCCCAAGAGTGCGAATTTGCCACGAGTACATGCTCACATTCGAAGGAACGAGGATCGAAGCCCCAAGAGAGCATTCTATTAAGCCCCAAGAGTGCGAATTTGCCACGAGTACATGCTCACATTCGAAGAAAGGAGGATCGAAGCCCAAGAGAGCATTCTATTACGCCCCAAGAGTGCGAATTTGCCACGAGTACATGCTCACATTCGAAGGGAGGAGGATCGAAGCCCAAGAGAGCATTCTATTACGCCCCAAGAGTGCGAATTTGCCACGAGTACATGCTCACATTCGAAGGAACGAGGATCGAAGCCCAAGAGAGCATTCTATTACGCCCCAAGAGTGCGAATTTGCCATGAGTACATGCTCACATTTGAAGGAACGAGGATCGAAGCCCAAAGAGAGCATTCTATTACGCCCCAAGAGTGCGAATTTGCCACGAGTACATGCTCACATTCGAAGGAACGAGGATCGAAGCCCAAGAGAGCATTCTATTACGCCCCAAGAGTGCGAATTTGCCACGAGTACATGCTCACATTCGAAGGAACGAGGATCGAAGCCCAAGAGAGCATTCTATTACGCCCCAAGAGTGCGAATTTGCCACGAGTACATGCTCACATTCGAAGGAACGAGGATCGAAGCCCAAGAGAGCATTCTATTACGCCCCAAGAGTGCGAATTTGCCACGAGTACATGCTCACATTCGAAGGAACGAGGATCGAAGCCCAAGAGAGCATTCTATTACGCCCCAAGAGTGCGAATTTGCCACGAGTACATGCTCACATTCGAAGGAACGAGGATCGAAGCCCAAGAGAGCATTCTATTACGCCCCAAGAGTGCGAATTTGCCACGAGTACATGCTCACATTCGAAGGAACGAGGATCGAAGCCCCAAGAGAGCATTCTATTACGCCCCAAGAGTGCGAATTTGCCACGAGTACATGCTCACATTCGAAGGAAGGAGGATCGAAGCCCAAGAGAGCATTCTATTACGCCCCAAGAGTGCGAATTTGCCACGAGTACATGCTCACATTCGAAGGAACGAGGATCGAAGCCCAAGAGAGCATTCTATTACGCCCCAAGAGTGCGAATTTGCCACGAGTACATGCTCACATTCGAAGGAAGGAACGAGGATCGAAGCCCAAGAGAGCATTCTATTACGCCCCAAGAGTGCGAATTTGCCACGAGTACATGCTCACATTCGAAGGAACGAGGATCGAAGCCCAAGAGAGCATTCTCTTACGCCCCAAGAGTGCGAATTTGCCACGAGTACATGCTCACATTCGAAGGAACGAGGATCGAAGCCCAAAGAGAGCATTCTATTACGCCCCAAGAGTGCGAATTTGCCACGAGTACATGCTCACATTCGAAGGAACGGGGAGCGAAGCCCAAGAGAGCATTCTATTACGCCCCAAGAGTGCGAATTTGCCACGAGTACATGCTCACATTCGAAGGAACGAGGATCGAAGCCCAAGAGAGCATTCTATTACGCCCCAAGAGTGCGAATTTGCCACGAGTACATGCTCACATTCGAAGGAACGAGGATCGAAGCCCAAGAGAGCATTCTATTACGCCCCAAGAGTGCGAATTTGCCACGAGTACATGCTCACATTCGAAGGAACGAGGATCGAAGCCCAAGAGAGCATTCTATTACGCCCCAAGAGTGCGAATTTGCCACGAGTACATGCTCACATTCGAAGGAACGAGGATCGAAGCCCAAGAGAGCATTCTATTACGCCCCAAGAGTGCGAATTTGCCACGAGTACATGCTCACATTCGAAGGAACGAGGATCGAAGCCCAAGAGAGCATTCTATTACGCCCCAAGAGTGCGAATTTGCCACGAGTACATGCTCACATTCGAAGGAACGAGGATCGAAGCCCCAAGAGAGCATTCTATTACGCCCCAAGAGTGCGAATTTGCCACGAGTACATGCTCACATTCGAAGGAACGAGGATCGAAGCCCCAAGAGAGCATTCTATTACGCCCCAAGAGAGTGCGAATTTGCCACGAGTACATGGTCACATTCGAAGGAACGTGGATCGAAGCCCAAGAGAGCATTCTATTTACGCCCTAAGAGTGCGAATTTGCCACGAGTACATGCTCACATTCATTCGAAGGAACGAGGATCGAAGCCCAAGAGAGCATTCTATTACGCCCCAAGAGTGCGAATTTGCCACGAGTACATGCTCACATTCGAAGGAACGAGGATCGAAGCCCAAGAGAGCATTCTATTACGCCCCAAGAGTGCGAATTTGCCACGAGTACATGCTCACATTCGAAGGAGGGAGGATCGAAGCCCCAAGAGAGCATTCTATTACGCCCCAAGAGTGCGAATTTGCCACGAGTACATGCTCACATTCGAAGGAACGAGGATCGAAGCCCAAGAGAGCATTCTATTACGCCCCAAGAGTGCGAATTTGCCACGAGTACATGCTCCCATTCGAAGGAAGGAGGATCGAAGCCCAAGAGAGCATTCTATTACGCCCCAAGAGTGCGAATTTGCCACGAGTACATGCTCACATTCGAAGGAACGAGGAGATCGAAGCCCAAGAGAGCATTCTATTACGCCCCAAGAGTGCGAATTTGCCACGAATACATGCTCACATTCGAAGGAACTGGGATCGAAGCCCCAAGAGAGCATTCTATTACGCCCCAAGAGTGCGAATTTGCCACGAGTACATGCTCACATTCGAAGGAAGGAGGATCGAAGCCCCAAGAGAGCATTCTATTACGCCCCAAGAGTGCGAATTTGCCACGAGTACATGCTCACATTCGAAGGAACGAGGATCGAAGCCCAAGAGAGCATTCTATTACGCCCCAAGAGTGCGAATTTGCCACGAGTACATGCTCACATTCGAAAGAAGGAGGATCGAAGCCCCAAGAGAGCATTCTATTACTATTACGCCCCAAGAGTGCGAATTTGCCACGAGTACATGCTCACATTCGAAGGAACAAGGATCGAAGCCCAAGAGAGCATTCTATTACGCCCCAAGAGTGCGAATTTGCCACGAGTACATGCTCACATTCGAAGGAACGTGGATCGAAGCCCCAAGAGAGCATTCTATTACGCCCCAAGAGTGCGAATTTGCCACGAGTACATGCTCCCATTCGAAGGAAGAAGGAGGATCGAAGCCCAAGAGAGCATTCTATTACGCCCCAAGAGTGCGAATTTCCCACGAGTACATGCTCACATTCGAAGGAACGAGGATCGAACGCCAAGAGAGCATTCTATTACGCCCCAAGAGTGCGAATTTGCCACGAGTACATGCTCACATTCGAAGGAACGAGGATCGAAGCCCAAAGAGAGCATTCTATTACGCCCCAAGAGTGCGAATTTGCCACGAGTACATGCTCACATTCGAAGGAACGAGGATCGAAGCCCCAAGAGAGCATTCTATTAAGCCCCAAGAGTGCGAATTTGCCACGAGTACATGCTCACATTCGATTCGAAGGAACGAGGATCGAAGCCCAAAGAGAGCATTCTATTACGCCCCAAGAGTGCGAATTTGCCACGAGTACATGCTCACATTCGAAGGAACGAGGATCGAAGCCCCAAGAGAGCATTCTATTACGCCCCAAGAGTGCGAATTTGCCACGAGTACATGCTCACATTCGAAGGAATCGAGGATCGAAGCCCAAGAGAGCATTCTATTACGCCCCAAGAGTGCGAATTTGCCACGAGTACATGCTCACATTCGAAGGAACGAGGATCGAAGCCCAAGAGAGCATTCTATTACGCCCCAAGAGTGCGAATTTGCCACGAGTACATGCTCACATTCGAAGGAACGAGGATCGAAGCCCAAGAGAGCATTCTATTACGCCCCAAGAGTGCGAATTTGCCACGAGTACATGCTCACATTCGAAGGAACGAGGATCGAAGCCCCAAGAGAGCATTCTATTACGCCCCAAGAGTGCGAATTTGCCACGAGTACATGCTCACATTCGAAGGAACGAGGATCGAAGCCCAAGAGAGCATTCTATTACGCCCCAAGAGTGCGAATTTGCCACGAGTACATGCTCACATTCGAAGGAACGATCCTACACATTCGAAGGAACGAGGATGGAAGCCCAAGGGAGCATTCTAATACGCCCCAAGAATGCGAATTTGCCACGAGTACATGCTCACATTCGAAGGAACGAGGATCGAAGCCCCCAAGAGAGCATTCTATTAAGCCCCAAGAGTGCGAATTTGCCACGAGTACATGCTCACATTCGAAGGACGGAGGATCGAAGCCCCAAGAGAGCATTCTATTACGCCCCAAGAGTGCGAATTTGCCACGAGTACATGCTCACATTCGAAGGAACGAGGATCGAAAGCCCAAGAGAGCATTCTATTACGCCCCAAGAGTGCGAATTTGCCACGAGTACATGCTCACATTCGAAGGAACGAGGATCGAAGCCCAAGAGAGCATTCTATTACGCCCCAAGAGTGCGAATTTGCCACGAGTACATGCTCACATTCGAAGGAACGAGGATCGAAGCCCCAAGAGAGCATTCTATTACGCCCCAAGAGTGCGAATTTGCCACGAGTACATGCTCACATTCGAAGGAACGAGGATCGAAGCCCAAGAGAGCATTCTATTACGCCCCAAGAGTGCGAATTTGCCACGAGTACATGCTCACATTCGAAGGAACGTGGATCGAAGCCCAAGAGAGCATTCTATTACGCCCCAAGAGTGCGAATTTGCCACGAGTACATGCTCACATTCGAAGGAACGAGGATCGAAGCCCAAGAGAGCATTCTATTACGCCCCAAGAGTGCGAATTTGCCACGAGTACATGCTCACATTCGAAGGAAGGAGGATCGAAGCCCCAAGAGAGCATTCTATTAAGCCCCAAGAGTGCGAATTTGCCACGAGTACATGCTCACATTCGAAGGAACGAGGATCGAAGCCCAAGAGAGCATTCTATTACGCCCCAAGAGTGCGAATTTGCCACGAGTACATGCTCACATTCGAAGGAACGAGGATCGAAGCCCAAGAGAGCATTCTATTACGCCCCAAGAGTGCGAATTTGCCACGAGTACATGCTCACATTCGAAGGAACGAGGATCGAAGCCCAAGAGAGCATTCTATTACGCCCCAAGAGTGCGAATTTGCCACGAGTACATGCTCACATTCGAAGGAACGAGGATCGAAGCCCAGTAGAGCATTCTATTACGCCCCAAGAGTGCGAATTTGCCACGAGTACATGCTCACATTCGAAGGAACGAGGATCGAAGCCCCAAGAGAGCATTCTATTACGCCCCAAGAGTGCGAATTTGCCACGAGTACATGCTCACATTCGAAGGAAGGAACGAGGATCGAAGCCCAAGAGAAGCTTTCTATTACGCCCCAAGAGTGCGAATTTGCCACGAGTACATGCTCACATTCGAAGGAAGGAGGATCGAAGCCCCAAGAGAGCATTCTATTAAGCCCCAAGAGTGCGAATTTGCCACGAGTACATGCTCACATTCGAAGGAAGGAGGATCGAAGCCCAAGAGAGCATTCTATTACGCCCCAAGAGTGCGAATTTGCCACGAGTACATGCTCACATTCGAAGGAACGTGGATCGAAGCCCAAGAGAGCATTCTATTACGCCCCAAGAGTGCGAATTTGCCACGAGTACATGCTCACATTCGAAGGAACGTGGATCGAAGCCCAAGAGAGCATTCTATTACGCCCCAAGAGTGCGAATTTGCCACGAGTACATGCTCACATTCGAAGGAACGAGGATCGAAGCCCAAGAGAGCATTCTATTACGCCCCAAGAGTGCGAATTTGCCACGAGTACATGCTCACATTCGAAGGAAGGAGGATCGAAGCCCAAGAGAGCATTCTATTACGCCCCAAGAGTGCGAATTTGCCACGAGTACATGCTCACATTCGAAGGAACGAGGATCGAAGCCCAAGAGAGCATTCTATTACGCCCCAAGAGTGCGAATTTGCCACGAGTACATGCTCACATTCGAAGGAACGAGGATCGAAGCCCAAGAGAGCATTCTATTACGCCCCAAGAGTGCGAATTTGCCACGAGTACATGCTCACATTCGAAGGAACGAGGATCGAAGCCCAAGAGAGCATTCTATTACGCCCCAAGAGTGCGAATTTGCCACGAGTACATGCTCACATTCGAAGGAACGAGGATCGAAGCCCAAGAGAGCATTCTATTATGCCCCAAAGAGTGCGAATTTGCCACGAGTACATGCTCACATTCGAAGGAAGGAGGATCGAAGCCCCAAGAGAGCATTCTATTAAGCCCCAAGAGTGCGAATTTGCCACGAGTACATGCTCACATTCGAAGGAACGAGGATCGAAGCCCAAGAGAGCATTCTATTACGCCCCAAGAGTGCGAATTTGCCACGAGTACATGCTCACATTCGAAGGAAGGAACGAGGATCGAAGCCCAAGAGAGCATTCTATTACGCCCCAAGAGTGCGAATTTGCCACGAGTACATGCTCACATTCGAAGGAACGAGGATCGAAGCCCAAGAGAGCATTCTATTACGCCCCAAGAGTGCGAATTTTGCCACGAGTACATGCTCACATTCGATTCGAAGGAATGCTCACATTCGAGGATCGAAGCCCAAGAGAGCATTCTATTACGCCCCAAGAGTGCGAATTTGCCACGAGTACATGCTCACATTCGAAGGAACGAGGATCGAAGCCCCAAGAGAGCATTCTATTACGCCCCAAGAGTGCGAATTTGCCACGAGTACATGCTCACATTCGAAGGAACGGGGATCGAAGCCCAAGAGAGCATTCTATTTACGCCCTAAGAGTGCGAATTTGCCACGAGTACATGCTCACATTCGAAGGAACGAGGATCGAAGCCCAAGAGAGCATTCTATTACGCCCCAAGAGTGCGAATTTGCCACGAGTACATGCTCACATTCGAAGGAACGAGGATCGAAGCCCCAAGAGAGCATTCTATTACGCCCCAAGAGTGCGAATTTGCCACGAGTACATGCTCACATTCGAAGGAACGAGGATCGAAGCCCAAGAGAGCATTCTATTACGCCCCAAGAGTGCGAATTTGCCACGAGTACATGCTCACATTCGAAGGAACGAGGATCGAAGCCCAAGAGAGCATTCTATTACGCCCCAAGAGTGCGAATTTGCCACGAGTACATGCTCACATTCGAAGGAACGAGGATCGAACGCCAAGAGAGCATTCTATTACGCCCCAAGAGTGCGAATTTGCCACGAGTACATGCTCACATTTGAAGGAACGAGGATCGAAGCCCAAAGAGAGCATTCTTTTACGCCCCAAGAGTGCGAATTTGCCACGAGTACATGCTCACATTCGAAGGAATGAGGATCGAAGCCCCAAGAGAGCATTCTATTACGCCCCAAGAGTGCGAATTTGCCACGAGTACATGCTCACATTCGAAGGAACGAGGATCGAAGCCCCAAAGAGAGCATTCTATTACGCCCCAAGAGTGCGAATTTGCCACGAGTACATGCTCACATTCGAAGGAACGAGGATCGAAGCCCAAGAGAGCATTCTATTACGCCCCAAGAGTGCGAATTTGCCACGAGTACATGCTCACATTCGAAGGAACGAGGATCGAAGCCCCAAGAGAGCATTCTATTACGCCCCAAGAGTGCGAATTTGCCACGAGTACATGCTCACATTCGAAGGAACGAGGATCGAAGCCCAAGAGAGCATTCTATTACGCCCCCAAGAGTGCGAATTTGCCACGAGTACATGCTCACATTCGAAGGAACGAGGATCGAAGCCCAAGAGAGCATTCTATTACGCCCCAAGAGTGCGAATTTGCCACGAGTACATGCTCACATTCGAAGGAACGAGGATCGAAGCCCAAGAGAGCATTCTATTACGCCCCAAGAGTGCGAATTTGCCACGAGTACATGCTCACATTCGAAGGAATGAGGATCGAAGCCCCAAGAGAGCATTCTATTACGCCCCAAGAGTGCGAATTTGCCACGAGTACATGCTCACATTCGAAGGAAGGAGGATCGAAGCCCCAAGAGAGCATTCTATTAAGCCCCAAGAGTGCGAATTTGCCACGAGTACATGCTCACATTCGAAGGAAGGAGGATCGAAGCCCAAGAGAGCATTCTATTACGCCCCAAGAGTGCGAATTTGCCACGAGTACATGCTCACATTCGAAGGAACGTGGATCGAAGCCCAAGAGAGCATTCTATTACGCCCCAAGAGTGCGAATTTGCCACGAGTACATGCTCACATTCGAAGGATGCTCGAGCATTCGAAGCCCAAGATGCGAAGGAACATTCGACATGATCGAGGAGGATCGAAGCCCCAAGAGAGCATTCTATTACGCCCCAAGAGTGCGAATTTGCCACGAGTACATGCTCACATTCGAAGGAACAGGAGGATCGAAGCCCCAAGAGAGCATTCTATTACGCCCCAAGAGTGCGAATTTGCCACAAGTACATGCTCACATTTGAAGGAACGAGGATCGAAGCCCAAAGAGAGCATTCTATTACGCCCCAAGAGTGCGAATTTGCCACGAGTACATGCTCACATTCGAAGGAACGAGGATCGAAGCCCAAGAGAGCATTCTATTACGCCCCAAGAGTGCGAATTTGCCACGAGTACATGCTCACATTCGAAGGAAGGAGGATCGAAGCCCCAAGAGAGCATTCTATTAAGCCCCAAGAGTGCGAATTTGCCACGAGTACATGCTCACATTCGAAGGAACGAGGATCGAAGCCCCAAGAGAGCATTCTATTACGCCCCAAGAGTGCGAATTTACACGAGTACATGCTCACATTCGAAGGAATGAGGATCGAAGCCCCAAGAGAGCATTCTATTACGCCCCAAGAGTGCGAATTTGCCACGAGTACATGCTCACATTCGAAGAAAGGAGGATCGAAGCCCCAAGAGAGCATTCTATTAAGCCCCAAGTGTGCGAATTTGCCACGAGTACATGCTCACATTCGAAGGAACGGGGATCGAAGCCCAAGAGAGCATTCTATTACGCCCCAAGAGTGCGAATTTGCCACGAGTACATGCTCACATTCGAAGGAACGTGGATCGAAGCCCAAGAGAGCATTCTATTACGCCCCAAGAGTGCGAATTTGCCACGAGTACATGCTCACATTCGAAAGGAACGAGGATCGAAGCCCAAGAGAGCATTCTATTACGCCCCCAAGAGTGCGAATTTGCCACGAGTACATGCTCACATTCGAAGGAACGAGGACGAGGATCGAAGCCCAAGAGAGCATTCTATTACGCCCCAAGAGTGCGAATTTGCCACGAGTACATGCTCACATTCGAAGGAACGAGGATCGAAGCCCAAGAGAGCATTCTATTACGCCCCAAGAGTGCGAATTTACACGAGTACATGCTCACATTCGAATTCGAAGGAACAAGGATTGAAACCCAAGAGAGCATTCTATTACGCCCCAAGAGTGCGAATTTGCCACGAGTACATGCTCACATTCGAAGGAAGGAGGATCGAAGCCCCAAGAGAGCATTCTATTAAGCCCCAAGAGTGCGAATTTGCCACGAGTACATGCTCACATTCGAAGGAACGAGGATCGAAGCCCAAGAGAGCATTCTATTACGCCCCAAGAGTGCGAATTTGCCACGAGTACATGCTCACATTCGAAGGAACGAGGATCGAAGCCCCAAGAGAGCATTCTATTACGCCCCAAGAGTGCGAATTTGCCACGAGTACATGCTCACATTCGAAGGAATGAGGATCGAAGCCCCAAGAGAGCATTCTATTAGGTCCCAAGAGTGCGAATTTGCCACGAGTACATGCTCACATTCGAAGGAACGTGGATTGAAGCCCAAGAGAGCATTCTATTCTATTACACCCCAAGAGTGCGAATTTGCCACGAGTACATGCTCACATTCGAAGGAACGAGGATCGAAGCCCCAAGAGAGCATTCTATTACGCCCCAAGAGTGCGAATTTGCCACGAGTACATGCTCACATTCGAAGGAACGAGGATCGAAGCCCCAAGAGAGCATTCTATTACGCCCCAAGAGTGCGAATTTGCCACGAGTACATGAACACATTCGAAGGAACGAGGATCGAAGCCCAAGAGAGCATTCTGTTACGCCCCAAGAGTGCGAATTTGCCACGAGTACATGCTCACATTCGAAGGACGAGGATCGACGCCCAAGAGAGCATTCTATTACGCCCCAAGAGTGCGAATTTGCCACGAGTACATGCTCACATTCGAAAGAACGAGGATCGAAGCCCCAAGAGAGCATTCTATTACGCCCCAAGAGTGCGAATTTGCCACAAAGTACATGCTCACATTCGAAGGAACGAGGATCGAAGCCCAAGAGAGCATTCTATTACGCCCCCCAAGAGTGCGAATTTGCCACGACGAGTACATGCTCACATTCGAAGGAACGAGGATCGAAGCCCAAGAGAGCATTCTATTACGCCCCAAGAGTGCGAATTTGCCACGAGTACATGCTCACATTCGAAGGAACGAGGATCGAAGCCCAAGAGAGCATTCTATTACGCCCCAAGAGTGCGAATTTGCCACGAGCAGTACATGCTCACATTTGAAGGAACGAGGATCGAAGCCCAAAGAGAGCATTCTATTACGCCCCAAGAGTGCGAATTTGCCACGAGTACATGCTCACATTCGAAGGAACGAGGATCGAAGCCCAAGAGAGCATTCTATTACGCCCCAAGAGTGCGAATTTGCCACGAGTACATGCTCACATTCGAAGGAACGAGGATCGAAGCCCAAGAGAGCATTCTATTACGCCCCAAGAGTGCGAATTTGCCACGAGTACATGCTCACATTCGAAGGAAGGAGGATCGAAGCCCCAAGAGAGCATTCTATTAAGCCCCAAGAGTGCGAATTTGCCACGAGTACATGCTCACATTCGAAGGAACGAAGAGGATCGAGCGATCGAAGCCCCAAGAGAGCATTCTATTACGCCCCAAGAGTGCGAATTTGCCACGAGTACATGCTCACATTCGAAGGAACGGGGATCGAAGCCCAAGAGAGCATTCTATTACGCCCCAAGAGTGCGAATTTGCCACGAGTACATGCTCACATTCGAAGGAACGTGGATCGAAGCCCAAGAGAGCATTCTATTACGCCCCAAGAGTGCGAATTTACACGAGTACATGCTCACATTCGAAGGAACGAGGATCGAAGCCCCAAGAGAGCATTCTATTACGCCCCAAGAGTGCGAATTTGCCACGAGTACATGCTCACATTCGAAGGAGGAACGAGGATCGAAGCCGAAGCCCAAGAGAGCATTCTATTACGCCCCAAGAGTGCGAATTTGCCACGAGTACATGCTCACATTCGAAGGAACGAGGATCGAAGCCCCAAGAGAGCATTCTATTACGCCCCAAGAGTGCGAATTTGCCACGAGTACATGCTCACATTCGAAGGAACGAGGATCGAAGCCCAAGAGAGAGCATTCTATTACGCCCCAAGAGTGCGAATTTGCCACGAGTACATGCTCACATTCGAAGGAACGAGGATCGAAGCCCAAGAGAGCATTCTATTACGCCCCAAGAGTGCGAATTTGCCACGAGTACATGCTCACATTCGAAGGAACGAGGATCGAAGCCCAAGAGAGCATTCTATTACGCCCCAAGAGTGCGAATTTGCCACGAGTACATGCTCACATTCGAAGGAAGGAGGATCGAAGCCCAAAGAGAATTTCAATCCATTCTATTAAGCCCCAAGAGTGCGAATTTGCCACGAGTACATGCTCACATTCGAAGGAACGAGGATCGAAGCCCAAGAGAGCATTCTATTACGCCCCAAGAGTGCGAATTTGCCACGAGTACATGCTCACATTCGAAGGAACGGGGATCGAAACCCAAGAGAGCATTCTATTACGCCCCAAGAGTGCGAATTTGCCACGATTACATGGTCACATTCGAAGGAACGAGGATCGAAGCCCAAGAGAGCATTCTATTACGCCCCAAGAGTGCGAATTTGCCACGAGTACATGCTCACATTCGAAGGAACGAGGATCGAAGCCCAAGAGAGCATTCTACTTATTACGCCCCAAGAGTGCGAATTTGCCACGAGTACATGCTCCATTCGAAGGAACGAGGATCGAAGCCCAAGAGAGCATTCTATTACGCCACCCCCAAGAACATGCTCACAATTTCGAAGGAACGGAGAGCGCCCATTCTATTTGAGTGCGAATTTGCCACGAGCTCCTGCTGTCTCTACTTATGTGAGCTTGCCATTAGTAGAGTAGTTTGGTTGCATAATTCATTGTGATGACCTGGTTGGTTGGTGGTGATTGCCTGTTGTTTCGGTGACCCTCGTTTACTTGTTTATCAGTTGCTATTCTCGGCTGGTTGCCGTCCTGTGGTTTGAGCATATTGCATCGATCGTCACAGCTCTTTTAGCACTTCACGTACACCAACGGTTTGGCCACCGTGTGGGTGTTCTTTTCCGGAAAAGTGGTCGCGTGCATCCGACCCGTGAACCTCAAGGCATGTGCATCTGCGGAGGTTATGTGTCGATGATTGAGCATGTGTTGGTGGTGCCAGTGCCAGTGGTCTGCGGTGCGTTCCATGTGGCCTGGTGGTGATTGGGTAATATTTGTGGTTACTTACGATTGATGCATGCGTTTCATATCGGCAGTAGCTTAGTCTTGTCATATCTGGTTATTTGTGCTAACTTGTGCTACTGTTCTTGTTTATCCATCTTCTTGTTGACCCTCGTGCCGGTGTGTACACCTCGCCTTCGTCGGCTTGCGGTACCCACTAGGAGGGGAGACGTGATTTATCATGTTCTCACCCCCCGCCATCGTTGTTGTTTTTAGGTGAGCCGGGTGGTGTGAGTCGGGACGTGGTGAGACGCGAGTAGCTAGCGTGCATTAGAGGTCCCGACTAGTACCTCGTCAGATTTGGTTTACCCTGACCCTCTCTTATAGTAGATTTATGTTTATAGCATGGTTCAGTTACATCGTGGTTATTTGTTTAGCTGCATGTTTGGATATTTGGATTTATTATCGTCTGGTGGATTTGTGTCATATCTTGTGATATCGTTTTATAGTGGGTTTCTACCCCTCGTGGTAGCCGAATTTCAAAATAAGGTTTCCGTGAGGGAAACAGTTTTCAAAAAGATTTCTGATCGATCAGTTTTGGTTTATCAAAAGAGAGTTCTCGTGTGGGGGACAGATTTCAAAAGGATATTTGAATGATTGAACTTAGGGTTTCAAAATAGAGCTTCTGGGTGAGAAGCACTTTTCTAGAATAATTTGGTGTAATATGCATTGCATCATCCTTCGCCTAAGGTTTTGTTTAGATTCATGCAGGTGTTAAGGATGGTTAGCAGTATATGGTGATTGTTGTTTGTGTGGATGAATGGATGATGTTTGGGATCCTGTTATGTATGATGGTACGCCGTGCAAATACAGGGGAGACTCTGTCCGTGTGGACAGAGGGACCTGTATTTGTGGCGGGTCTGTACGTTGCTCGGGCTGGGGCTTTCAAAAAAAAAAATGGTACGCTTTCCGCATCTAAAACTAGCCCGGGGCGTGACAATGAACCTAGGAAAGAATGATAATTTACATTTCATTTGGTTGCATCCTTTATGTTTATTTACAAGCATGTAAATAAGTGTTGCATAGTTATTTGTGATCTAACTTATGCATATGGTGTTTCTTTGGACCTGGTGGGTCGAGCTTCTCTCTTGGGTGGCCTTACCCACTGGGAACTATGTTTATAGTTCTCACCTCACGTTTTCCAGGTCCTTCCGCGAGTGAGGCGGCAGAGCGAGGCAAGGGTTTGGCTCTCTAGATAGCGGCCCTTCCATTTTGGTGATACATAGAATTGTACCCCTAGTCTTGGACTTTGATAGTATAGGGGATTTCCATTACATATATGAAACTTATGTATTCCATAGTTTTGGAACATGGTGTATGGAATGAAAAGAAAGAAAAAAAAAATTTTGGGCATGTATAAATGTGCAATGTGATGTAATAGAAGTAGAACTTCTTTATGTTGATGCTTTCCTTGTGCAACTCTTGTACTCCGTTCCTAGTTGGAACCTCGTGTATAAGCTTGTGTTGTGACGCCTTGGGCGGGTAGAAGAGGCTCTATCCGTTCGGCGGGTCTGGGGCATGCGCCCGTGCGGTTATCCTTTCTACCTAGTTGGTGTTAAAGGCCCGACGAGGCGTGACAGACTGAGGTGGTATCAGAGCATAGAAACGGTCTAGGTGGACCTAAGAAAACCCTAGGATGGAAAAGACCCTAGGAGTGTAGGCTCGTGAGTGACGAGATTTTTGATGTGGCGAAAGATAAGTGATTGGGTTATGTCCTTATGTCTCTAGTTGGAAATAGAGGTAGATTCGAGGTGTGTCTTATTCTTCGCCAAGTGTGTTCGTGTTGGCGGCCGACAATATAAAACCAAGTGAGGGGAATAAGGATCCTTGTGTGACTTTCGCCTAGATTGGGTTCACGTTTATTTTCGTGAAATATAGTGTTGCGAATGACTTTGAAGGTCATTAAATGACCAAAGTCGTTGTGTTTTCAGGAGATAATGGTACGTGGACGGCCTCCTACGAGGGCTGGGCTCGGAGAATCGAGCACGGCTCCCGAACAACTCGGGGAGGGTGAAAACTCGGGTCTTCGTAATGAGTTGACCGAGTTGATGGGCATGGTTCGGCGGCAGGCCGAAGCCATGCAGCGACAGGAGGAGCAAATTAAAAAGCTCCAAGACGAGATGGCGCAGCAAGCGGCTGCGATTAGGGAGGAGAGGTTGGGAGTACCTCCGGCCTCTACTTCGGCACCGGCCGAGGAGGTGACACCGGCGCCGGCTGTGGCGCCACCGGCATCACCGATTGTAGCCGGTGGGTCGGGTACTCCTATGCCCGACTCCGAGATGGAGGATGCGGAGCGAGAGCGTGCACTTGCAGCTCTCATGAGGTTCAAGAAGTTCAACCCGCCTATCTTTAGCGGGGAGAACGTGGATCCATGGGACGTGGAAATGTGGATCGACGCGTTGGAGATGCTCTTCGAGGATTTGTATACCTTGGAGAGGGACAAGGTGCACCTCGCCGCTCATTGTTTGGAGCGATCGGCGAAGGTGTGGTGGAAGGGAGTCCGGCGTGATCGACTCCCTAGCCTTCTGTCACCGACGTGGGAGGAGTTTCGTGGTATGGTATTTGCCGCCTACTTCCCCGATAGCGAGAAAAGGAAACTTCAAGAAAGGTTCCGTAAGTTGAAGCAAGGGAACCGCACCGTGCGCGAGTACGAGAGGGAGTTCTCGTACATTATTAATTGCGTACCGCACGTTGTCCGCGGAGAGTTGGACAAGGTCGACTGTTTCGTGCGTGGACTTCGACCGGAGATCTTTTGGGCGGTGCACGCCCTTAAGCTACAGACCTTTGCTGAGGTCTTGGACCGTGCTCTTTGGGTGGAGCACGGGAATGCATGTGCGCGCGAGGAGCGCGAGTCGTGGGAAAAAGAAAAAGAAAAGGGAAAGAAGCGACCGGCGGGTGGCTCGGGTGGGCAATCTAGCTCAAAGCGACCCCCGAAGCACTCGCAGTCGCAAAACAAATCGCGAGGGTCCCGGCGGAACCGACCCTCAACCCAGTGCCCGATTTGTAGCGGCCCCCACGGCCCTCAGCAATGTGATTATCATGAGGGCCGGTGCTACAAGTGCGGACAGCCGGGTCACATGCGGTACAACTGCCCGATGGATGATGGCCGAGCACCGTCGTCGGCATCGGCGTTTGCACCACCGAGGCAGCTTGCGGGCATCCCACCCGCGGTGATGTCGGTAGGCCGTACCCAGCCGCCGAGACCAGTGGAGGGCCAGCGGCCAGCGCCCAGTGGACGGGTATTCGCCTCACAGGTGGAGGAGCCTTCTGCCCAGGATGATGTCGTGGCAGGTATTGTGTTAATTAAAGGCATTCGATGTAGAGCTTTGTTTGATACTGGTGCATCGCATTCATTCATTGCTCGATCATTTGCTATTGCACACAGAATAGAAATTGTAGATGCCACACATGCAAGAACTGTGCAAATACCTGAACACACCTTTTGCGTACATCACGCGTGTGTAGACTGTCCAGTGAGGGTTGAAAATTGGATCATGCCAGCTGACTTGCTGGTGTTAAATCGAATGAACGAGTATGATTTGATCCTAGGGATGGATTGGCTCTCGAGGTATCACGCCACTATTGATTGTGAGAGCCGGATAGTGAGGTTTAAAGAACCCGGGCACAAAGAGTTTGTGTACCGTGGTTGCAAGAGTTCGCTCTTTGCGTCAATGGTGTCCACGTCGCAAGCAAGGAAGCTTATTGCTAGTGGATGCATTGCCTACTTGGCGACGGTAGTGGATGACCGAAAGGAAGTGTTGGGGCTCGAGGACATTCCTATAGTCCAAGAGTTCCCGGATGTATTTCCGACAGAAATGCCCGGAATGCCACCGGACCTGGAAATAGAATTCGTGATCGATTTGCTCCCGGGTACGGCGCCGATCTCTAAGGCCCCGTACAGGATGGCACCCGCGGAACTAAAGGAATTGAAAGCACAATTGCAAGATTTAATGGACAAGGGTTTCGTAAAGCCAAGTGTGTCACCTTGGGGAGCCCCTGTTCTATTTGTGCGGAAAAAGGACGGTTCGCTGCGGTTATGTGTAGATTACCGCGAGTTGAACAAAGTGAGCGTCAAGAATAAGTACCCGTTACCCCGAATTGATGACTTATTCGATCAGTTGCAAGGGTCTCGGGTGTATTCAAAGATTGATTTGCAATCCGGTTATCACCAATTGAAGATTAAACCGGAGGATGTGCATAAGACCGTATTTAGGACGCGGTATGGACACTATGAATTCACGGTTATGCCTTTCGGGCTTACCAATGTCCCGGCGGCGTTCATGGATTTAATGAACCGTGTGTTCAAACCACTATTGGATCAATTTGTGGTTGTGTTCATAGATGATATTCTTGTCTACTTTCGGAGTGAAGAGAAACATAAAAAACACCTAAGGATTGTGCTTCAAGTTCTTCGAGAGAACAAGTTGTTCGCCAAGATGAAAAAGTGCGTATTTTGGATTCGTGAGGTCGCTTTCTTGGGTCATGTGATCTCCGCGGAAGGAGTATCGGTGTACTCTATGAAAGTTGAGGCAATCAAGGATTGGCCTCGCCCGACCAATGTCACGGAAGTGCGAAGCTTTTTGGGTCTTGCGGGGTACTATCGGCGGTTCGTGGAGGGATTTTTAAAAATCTCCGGTCCACTAACGCGTCTTACCAGCAAGGGAGCCAAATATGTTTGGAGCGAGGAATGCGACCAAAGCTTTAAGGAGCTAAAGGAAAGGTTGACTTCGGCTCCGGTTCTCGCCCTGCCGATTGCGGGGGAGGGCTTTGTGGTGTATAGTGATGCATCACAGCGTGGTCTTGGGTGTGTGCTTATGCAAAGAGGACAAGTAATAGCATATGCCTCTCAACAGCTAAAGAGCTATGAGCAAAATTATCCCACCCACGACTTAGAGCTTGCGGCAGTAGTCTTCGCACTTAAGTTGTGGAGACACTATTTGTACGGGGAACATTGTGAGGTTTACACGGATCACAAAAGCTTAAAGTACTTATTCACTCAAAAGGAGTTGAATTTGAGGCAGCGGAGATGGTTGGAGTTGATAAAAGATTATGACTTAACCATCTTATACCACCCCGGTAGAGCCAATGTGGTGGCCGATGCGCTCAGTAGAAAATCCGTGGAGAACTTCGCAATTGTGATGACGGGACAAATGCCGTTAATCAAGGAAATAGGCCGGTTTGACTTGGAAGTCGTGGCCCCGGGCGTCCCCGCTAGACTTATGAATCTCGAGATTTGGCCAACTTTGTTGGAGCAAATAAAAGAAAAGCAATCTGGTGATCCGGAACTCCAAAAGGTGCGGAGTGCTATCGAGAGCGGGCGCGCCGGTGATTTTCATGTAGACTCGAAGGGTGCAATTCGATTCCGAAATCGATTGTGCGTGCCAAAAGTCGAGGATACTCGTGGGGAGATCTTGAAAGAAGCTCATACTTCTCCCTATGCGATTCACCAGGGCGGCACCAAAATGTACAAGGATCTTAAATTACATTATTGGTGGCCGGGGATGAAACTTGATGTTGGACGCTTTGTGGCACAATGCTTAGTATGCCAACAGGTGAAGGCCGAGCGTCGCTTTCCGGCGGGAAAATTGCAAGGGTTGCCCATTCCAGTTTGGAAGTGGGAGAACATAGCAATGGACTTCGTTGTAGGTTTACCTCGATCACAAGGTGGCCACGACGCGATTTGGGTGGTGGTGGATCGTTTGTCAAAGTCGGCACACTTTTTGCCAATCCACACCACTTGGTCAGGAGACAAGTTAGCACAAGTCTACCTGGACGAGATTATGCGGTTACACGGGGTCCCGACCTCGATAGTTTCAGATCGAGATCCCTGTTTCACATCGCATTTTTGAAAAAGCTTGCAAGAAGCTTTGGGTACACGGCTCGATTTCAGTTCAGCATTTCATCCTCAAACTGACGGTCAATCAGAGAGGACAATTCAGATTTTGGAGGATATGCTGCGAGCATGCGTGTTGGACTTCAAGGGTGCATGGCCTACTCATTTGCCGATGGCTGAATTTGCTTACAATAATAGCTATCAATCTAGCATCGGTATGGCACCGTTTGAGGCCTTGTATGGAAGAAAATGCCGCTCTCCTATTCATTGGAGCGAAGTCGGCGAGAGAAGGGTCTTAGGACCGGATGTGTTGCGTGAAGCGGAGGAAAAGGTCCGCTTGGCACGCGAACGCTTATCGACGGCGCAATCTAGACAAAAGAGTTATGCGGATCGACGTCGACGAGATTTGGAATTCGCGGTAGGAGACCGCGTCTTCTTGAAAGTGTCACCCATGAGAGGGGTGAAACGATTTGGATTTCAGGGTAAGTTGAGTCCCCGTTACATTGGACCTTATGAGGTTTTGGAGCGTGTGGGATCCGTGGCATATCGGCTAGCTTTGCCACCAAAACTTGCGGGGATACACAATGTGTTCCATGTATCGACGCTCCGCAAGTATATGTATGATCCGGCGCACGTCCTCGAGTATGTGCCTATAGAGCTTCATGAGGATATGACTTATGAGGAATTTCTCTTGTGTATCATGGATCGCGAGGTGAAAAATTTGAGGAACCGTGAAATTCCTTATGTAAAAGTACAATGGACGAATCACGGTGAGCGCGAAGCTACGTGGGAATTGGAAAGCTCAATGAGTGAGCGGTTTCCTTACCTCTTCACTGAGTCCAGCTGAGGTATGATTCAGTTTCGCGGCCGAAACTCTCTTTAAGGGGGGAGGAATGTAGTACACTGAATTTCAGTGCATCGTACCGAACTTCTACAAATTGTGGAGTTCCGATGGAAAAATAGCAAGAGAGGCTATATGTGAGGCTTCAGCCAAGTTTGGGACTTGTGAGAAGTGTTTTCGGCGCAAATGAGGCGCGAAAACGGACTTCGAAAAGTTAAAACTGCTAAACTTATGAAGTCTGCACTAGATTCCGGTATGTGGACCTCCATACCGGTACTGAAGTGATTAGTACCGGTATGTGATGAGGGGTATACCGGAATGCCATGGTTGAAATCGAGAACCCAGCTCTCGGGTTCTGCAGAATCCTCCGGGGTATACCGGAATAGCACCCGTATACTGGTATGCAATGCACATACCGGTATACAGTGTTACGAAATTCCAGTTTTGGCTGGTTGTTTGTGTTGTTTGTGGAGAGGGGCAAAACAGTCTTTTCACATGTATTAGGGGTGTATGAAGGGCTGAGACCTTCTCCCCTTCTCATTGTCTTCATCTCTACTTCTCCTCTCCATCTCCTTCACTTTCTCTCTCTAGAGATCTCTCCAAAACTTGGAGAAAATGGTGGATTGATCTTGGAAAAGGCTTCCGAAGGAGAAAAGAAGCTTCTTGGTGCAAGAAGAAGCTTGGGGAACTCGTGATTAAGGTTAGTTCCTCACGTTTTGGGTTCAAACCTTGGATTTAATCCTTTGAAATGAGATTTTTGGGAACCCTAGGCAATCTAAAACACAAAATGTGGAGATTGGCCAAGAAATTTTGTGGTTCTACATGCATGCATGTGAAACCTAGGTTAAATGAGAGTTTTTTGCCTTGGGAGGTTCTAAAAATATTTGGACCTTCGAGAATTACAATTGAGGCATTGAAAATCATGTTAGAACACTTGATTTCGTGTATTGAGTTGAATTAAGGGTTCGTAACGAGTAACGAACCGTTTTCTTGTAGAAGCTTGGGTTGAAACAAGAACTTAAGGCTTGGAGACTTAGGAGCTTGAAGAATACAAGAATTTGGAAGCTCTTGAGGTGGGTTTGTGTTTACCGAAGTGATTAGGTCACTTCCATGTCTAGGATAAATATCCATTTAAAGATAAAATGGTATGTGTTGTGAACTCTAGAACTTGCATGTTGGCAAAGGTAAAATCATGATAGGTAGAGCAATGAGCTCCTATTGCATGATATAGAATTCAAGTATAATTCAATTATCTATACTTGTTGCATGGTTGCATGTATGATTGGAACCTAGCTAATATTATTGAACATAGGTTGGAACATGTGAGAATAGAATCTAGTGTTATTGAACATAGGTTGGAACATGTGAGAATAGAACCTAGTGTTATTGAATATAGGTTGGAACATGTAAGAATAGAACCTAGTGTTATTGAACATAGGTTGGAACATGTGAGAAAACCTAGTGTTATTGAACATAGGTTGGAACATATGAGAATAGAACCTAGTGTTATTGAACATAGGTTGGAACATGTGAGAATAGAACCTAGTGTTATTGAACATAGGTTGGAACATATGAGAATAGAACCTAGTGTTATTGAACATAGGTTGGAACATGTGAGAATGGAACCTAGTGTCATTGAACATAGGTTGGACATGAGATTGGAACCTAGAGTCATGGAACCTAGGTTGAGAATGAGAAAAGTAAACCTAGTGTCATTAAACATAGGTGAGGCTTTGTGACTTGAACCTATGGTCACGAGACTTAGGTTGGCAAGTGAAGAAAATGTGAACAACGGGATGTGCGACGATTTTGCTATCCCGGGTAGGCGACGATTTCGCTACCATGCCACGAGTTGGCGGTGTTGAAACGGGATGTGCGACGATTTTGCTATCCCGGGTAGGCGACGATTTCGCTACCATGCCATGAGTTGGCGGTGTTGACACGGGATGTGCAACGATTTTGCTATCCCGGGTATGCGACGATTTCGCTACCACGCCATGAGTTGGCGGTGCCGAGATGGGATGTGCGACGAGGTTGCTATCCCGGGTATGCGACGAGTTCGCTATCCATGCCATGTGATGGCGGTGTTGAGATGGGGTATGCGACGATTTTGCTATCCCGAGTATGCGACGAGTTCGCTACTCGAACTAGGAGGTGACGAGTTCACTCCTTGAATGTTGGAACCCTTATGGTAAGACGGCGATTCCGAAACCATAAGTAAATGACAAGTAATTGAACTTAGTCAATGTGAAATATAGGATGAACCTAGGAAAGAATGATAATTTACATTTCATTTGGTTGCATCCTTTATGTTTATTTACAAGCATGTAAATAAGTGTTGCATAGTTATTTGTGATCTAACTTATGCATATGGTGTTTTTTTGGACCTGGTGGGTCGAGCTTCTCTCTTGGGTGGCCTTACCCACTGGGAACTATGTTTATAGTTCTCACCCCACGTTTTCCAGGTCCTTCCGCGAGTGAGGCGGCGGAGCGAGGCAAGGGTTTGGCTCTCTAGATAGCGGCCCTTCCATTTTGGTGATACATAGAGTTGTACCCCTAGTCTTGGACTTTGATAGTATAGGGGATTTCCATTACATGTATGAAACTTATGTATTCCATAGTTTTGGAACATAGTGTATGGAATGAAAAGAAAGAAAAGAAAAATTTGGGCATGTATAAATGTGCAATGTGATGTAATAGAAGTAGAACTTCTTTATGTTGATGCTTTCCTTGTGCAACTCTTGTACTCCGTTCCTAGTTGGAACCTCGTGGATAAGCTTGTGTTGTGACGCCTTGGGCGGGTAGTAGAGGCTCTATCTGTTCGGCGGGTCTGGGGCATGCGCCCGTGTGGTTATCCTTTCCACCTAGTTGGTGTTAAAGGCCCGGCGGGGCGTGACACGAAGGCTTAGCTGAGGCATACCAACAATTACTTAAGGAATCTAAGAAAATGGCTAAGCATAACAAAAAGTTGAGGAAACGGCTATTGGAACTTGAGGATGAAATTTTTTTTTTGAGAACATCGTCTAAAGCTCTTGAGGATGAACGAGAGTCAATATTGAAGAACAACAAAATCCTCCAAAAAAATCTAGACCAATCAGAGGTAACGATCAAATCCCACCAAGAAAAGATTGGCTTTCTTGAACAAAAATATAAGGAAGTCCATACTTCTAACCAAATTTTGACCAAACAAGTTCATCAACTCAAGTCCGACATACAAAAATTCTCCTCCGGATCGAAAAAACTTGACAACATGCTCGGATTTGGTCAAACGGACAAGCTTGGACTTGGATATAAGCGGAAACATGTTGAGAAGGTTACAAATTCAGCACCCAATGTCTCAACAAATTTGAAAGAGAAAGTATGCCATAGATGTGAAAAGAAAGGTCACATCAAGAAGACATGCCGTAGAAAAGATAAGAAGACTCAATTGACATCTTCTAAACATCTATCGGCATCTTCAAACACTCGACAACCTTCATGGATTCAAAAGCAACATCAATCGAGTCGAGTACCTCGGATCAACCAAAAGTCAAAGCCACAACAAACGGTGCCTAAGAAACCGAATGCGATGTGGAGACCAAAGGTCGATCAAAAGTCAAAATGATCGGTACCCAACCGCAACAAACCAAGACAACCAACAATCCGACAAGTTTGGGTTCGGAAAGGTGATATCTTTCCTTGTCTTAAACCTTAATTTGTTTTTGACTTTTTGTAGTGCTTTGGTCGGTTATTATTGCATATCTCTCTTGATCATTGCATTACATCTTTTTGGTGCTTTCATTGTTACGATTTTTAGATTTTTCTTGCTTATTGATTTCAAACTCATTGGATGATTACAACATTAAAGAGTGCTATGAACATCTTAATTCACTTTCATTCACTCCTAGTTAATTTCATATCAATTATCGATTTTACTTTATTTTTATTATTTATGAAGATAATTTATTATAGGAGTTCTTAACACTTATATTCATCAAATTTAGGTAATCATGTGTGATCTTTAGGCACTTAACCTATCTCGATTGTGTGTGTTGAATTTGATGAATTGACATTTGCTAATAAACTAAAACTTGTCAAATTTTCTTTCAAATAAGAGATTGCATAATTAATGGGGAGTTATATATATAAAAAGAAAAAAGGAGAAACATTCCAAGTTCTTAAAAGATGTGGAAATAGTTACATTCTCAAGGGAGTGTGAAAACTATCACCACATGTAGGAAAGAGCTACCACCCCGGTCGTCCGCTAAGTGTGTGAAGCTACCACATGAAAATTGAAATGTATAATCGAAAAGGTTGAATAAGTGTTAGATCTTTTACAAAAAATTTGGTGTTATAATGTGGTATAGTGAAAAGATGCTCAAAGAGCCATCCCCGGTTTATTACTTGCTTGGTCTCAAATTTGAACGTTTATGCGACAAATTTATGTCATTTGGTGAATCACCATAAGTCATTTTTATAAACCGATACATCTTGATAGTTTTTTAGCCTCTTGATTATTTTTTATGACTTATTTTTGGAGTATATATGGATTAAGAAACCTCATAATATTTTATCTACATTGTGATGATTTGTAGTAGAATTTTAATTTTTATGCAATTAATAAGGTTTCAAAGGAGTCTATGCGAATTTATCATGTTCATACACTAACATTGTCTTTACAATGCAATCATCATATTTGATATTTTCACAAGTGGTTTCAAACTTGAAAAAGTTTTTGAACTTGTGTTTTATTTGCTTTCTCTCTAAACTCTCTATAGTTTTTTTGGTGCTTTTTCTTTTTGCAATTTTTGACAAAAAGGGGGAGAGAGGTGATGATATTGAAAACTTTATAAAAAACGAAAGGGGAGAGATTTTGTTTTGAACTTAGACGCATGAACGAAGGGGGAGAGAATCAAGATATTTTTACTATTAACTTTGTTCGTGGAGAAATTTTTTTGCAGGCCTTTGAAGACTTCAGGACTCCAATTATGTCTAAGTTGTAGAGTTTGTTTAGGAGTTTTAAAGTTGTAATTTTGTATTTTGTTTGGATCTTTTACGCGAGAAGTTTATTATTTTGGTGATGGCAATGAAGAGTAGAGGAGAACAAGCTAGGTTACAACTAATGCCAGCACATGGCCCTTAACCTAACTTTCTCTCTCTAGAAAGTAGCAACACGAAATGGAAAGTAAGCTAAAACAACCAGGGACTCACCTATTTATAGGCTCCCAAAAGTCCCACTTTCGGGCGCCCGAATCTAACTTCCGGGCGTCCGAAAACTCAGCAGGCCAGGTGTCAGCTGGCGGCCAAACGGTCGGTCGGCGGTCGGCAGGCGGTGGGGCGGCGTGTCTCCGGCGGTCGACACGTGTCCTGCGTCGCGACACGTGGCTCTCCACGTCAACAGCTCATTCCGGATCCTCATCCGGGCGTCCGAATCCTGCGCCCAGATCCAAAACTCGTCGGCCACAACCGGATCATCCGAAAAGCCCTCTAGGTCCGGAAACATTCGGGCGTCCACTTCCTCACTTCCGGGCGCCCGAAATCCGTCGACTCCAGAAACCCTCAAAATCCTCAAATTTCCAAGTATTACAACCCTAGACATGGAAGTGACCTAATCACTTCGGTAAACCCAAACCCACCTCAAGAGCTTCCGAATTCTTGTATTCTTTGAGCTCCTAGGTCTCCAAGCCTTGAGTTCTTGCTTCAACCCAAGCTTCTACAAGAAAATGGTTCGTTACTCATTACGAACCCTATAATCAACTCAATACATGAAATCAATTGTTCTAACATGATTTCCCTTGCCTCAATTGCAATTTCCGAAGGTTCAAATATTTTTAGAACCTCCCATGACAAAAACCCCAAATCTACCTAGGGTTTGTATGCATACAAGCCAAACCCTAGATTTCATGGCCAATCTTCCACCATTTGTGGTTGAGATTGCTTAGGGTTTTCAAAAACCTCATCTTAAAGGATTAAATCCAAGGTTTAAAACCTAAATCACAAGAACTCACCTCAAAGTCCAAGCTCCCAAGCTTCTTCTTGAACCAAGAATCTACAAATCCACCTTAGAAGCTTTTCCCAAGGTCAAATCCTACACTTCTCCAAACTTTGGAGAAATCTCTAGAGAGAGAAAGTGAGGGAGAGGGAGAGGGAATGTGAGGAGAGTGGAGGAGTAATGAGGAGAGAGATACCTCAGCCCCTATACATAGCCCTCCACCATGAAGTTACTAAAATACCCCTCACTAGGCATTCTGCCTCAGCCGGGTCCGGACCTTGCAAGTGGGGTCTGGACCCCGCACAGGTGACAGTCCACCGCGCAGGCCGGGTCCGGACCTTGGTGTCCGGGTCCGGAACCCGTACGCACCCCAACTCGAAAGCCAGCTCGGGTCCGGGCCGTGATGTCCGGGTCCGGACCGTAGCTGCCCGCGGACTTCATTGTCCGGACCCCAGCTTCCAGGGTCCGGACCCCATGAGCAGTTTTGCTCCAATTGGTCCCTTTTTTATAATTTTTCGATTTCCGGGTTTCCACTCGCACCCACAATGTTCCGAAACCTTCGGAACCCAATTCCACACCAGCCATTATCGGCTTACATCAAACTTTATCAAATTTAGCAAAGTTCGCTACGACGCACCAAAATTTCGAGTGCTACACCCGGGGCAGAAGGCTCCTCCACCTGTGAGGCGAACACACGTCCACTTGGCGCCGGCCGTTGTCCCTCAACTGGCCTCGGCGGTGGGGTACGGCCCGCCGACATCGCCGTGGGTGGGATGCCCGCAAGCTGCCTCGGCGATGCGAACGTCGATGCCGACGACGGTGTCCGGTCATTACCCATCGGGCAATCAAATTGCATATGTCCCGGCTGCCCGCACTTGAAGCACCGGCCCTCACGGTAATCACACTGATGAGGGTTGTGGGGGCCGCTACAAATCGGGCACCGGCCCAAGGGTCGATTTTGCCGAGACCCTCGAGATCGATTCTGCGACTGCGGGTGCTTCGGGGGCCGCTTAGAGCTAGACTGACCCCCCGAGCCACCCGCCGGACGCTTCTTTCCTTTCTCTTTGTCCTTCTCTTTCTCTCTCTCTCCCAAGATTCGCGCTCCTCGTGCGCACATGCATTCCCGTGCTCCACCCAAAGAGTACGGTCCAAGACCTCCGCAAAGGTCTGCAGCTTGAAGGCGTGAACCGCTCGAAAGATCTTCGGTCGAAGTCCGCGCACGAAGCAATTGACTTTGTCCAACTCTCCGCGGACCACGTGTGGAACACAATTAATAATATACGAGAACTCCCTCTCGTACTCACACACGGTACGGTTCCCCTGCTTCAACTTTCGAAACTTCTCCTGGAGCTTTCTTTTCTCACTATCGGGGAAGTAGGCGGCGAACACCAAACCCCGAAATTCCTCCCAAGTCGGTGGCGGAAGGCTAGAGAGTCGATCACGCTTGACTCCCTTCCACCACACCTTCACCGATCGCTCCAAGCAATGAGCGGCGAGGTGTACCTTGTCTCCCTCCAAGGTGTACAGATCCTCGAAGAGTGTCTCTATCGTATCGATTCACGTCTCCACGACCCATGGATCCACGTTCTCCCTGTCGAAAGTCGGCGGGTTGAACTTTTTAAACGTCACGAGAGGCGCAAGTGCGCGCTCCCTCTCTGCATCCCCCGCCACGGGATCGGGCATAGGAGCACCCGACCCTGCAGCCAAGTCGGTAGTGCGGGTGGCGCCACAGCCGGTGCCGCTGCCATCCCCTCGGCCGGACTTGAAGTAGGGACCGGAGGCACGCCCTGTCTCTCCTCCCTAGTCGCAGCCGCTTGCTGCGCCATCTCATCATGGAGCTTTTTAATTTGCTCCTCCTGTCGCTGCATGAACTCGGCCTGTCGCCGAACCACGCCCATCAACTCGGTCAACTGCTCGCGAAGACCCATGTCCTCGCCTACCCCGGATTGCTCGGGGGCCGCGCTCGACTCCTCGGGCCTAGCCCGTGTTGGAGGCTTATCACGCACCATTGTCTCCTGAAACACAACGACCTTGGTCAATATCATGACATCCAAGGTCAATCGCGACATAGCATTTCATGAAAAATATACACGAACCCAATCTAGGCGAAAGTCACGCAAGGGCTCTTATTGCACTCACTTGGTTTCATGTTGTCGGCCGCCAACATGAACACTCTCGGAGAAGAATAAGACACGCCTCGAATTAACCTCTAACATTCAATTAGAGGCATATATAGAACTTGACCCAATCAATTTAACTTTCGCCACAAGTCAAGGTCTCGTCACTCACGAGCCTACACTCCTACGGTCTTTTCCATCCTAGGATTTCTTAGGTCCACCTAGACCGTTTCTACGCTCTGATACCACCTTAGTCTGTCACGCCCCGCCGGGCCTTTAACACCAACTAGGTGGAAAGGATAAACCGCACGGGCGCATGACCCAGACCCGCTGAACGGACAGAGTTTCCCCTATCCACCCAAGGCGTCACAACACCTGTATTCATGCATTATTCCAAACAGGAATAGAGTACAAGAGTGCACAAGGAAGCATCAACATAATAAATTTCTACTTCTATTACAACACATTTGCAAAATTATACATGCCAATTTTTTTCCTTTCATTCACTTCCATTCCATACATCAAGTTCCAAAAATATGAAATTTACAAGTTCTTTGCATTTACATAACTCCTATGCATTAAATGTCCAAAATTTGGGGTATATCTAAGTACATAGCCAAAAAGGGAAAGGGCCGCTATCTACAATGTCAAACCCTTGCCTTGCTCCGCCGCCTCACTTGCGGAAGGACATGAAAAACATGAGGTGAGAACTATAAACATAGTTCCCAGTGGGTAAGGCCACCCAAGAGAGAAGCTCGACCCACCAGGCCCAAAGAAACAACACAAGCATAGGTTAGATTACAATTAACTATGCATAGATATATTTACATGCTTGTAAATAAACATAATGGATGCAACCAAATAATAACAACTTTCATTTTCTCCTAGGTCCATCCCATACATTACATTACCCACGTTCATTCACTTTTCATTTTGTCATTGGTGTCGAAAATCGCCGCTCCACCAATATAATTTCTCACATATGCGGAATCGCCGCCTTGCTATGGCATTGGTGTTGGAATCGCCACTCCACCAACCCACTTAGCAAACTCTTGCGGAATCGCCGCCTTGCTATGGCACTGGTGTTGGAATCGCCACTCCACCAACCCACTTAGAAAACCCTTGCGAAATCGCCGCCTTGCTATGTCATTGGTGTTGGAATCGCTACTCCACCAATCCACTTAGCAAACTCTTGCGAAATCGCCACCTTGTATTGGGCAACGGGCAATGGAATCGCCATCCCCATCATTGTCCCAACCACCAAAGAGTGGAATCGCCATCTCTTTGCTCGGGTAGCGGAATCGCCGCATACCCACAATTGTTTATATTTCACACTTGTCAACCTAAGTTCAATGTCCCTAGGTTCAAGTCACCATGTCTCACCTATGTTCAATTACACTAGGTGACAAACACATATCTCAAGAAGGCAGCTCGAAAAGGTAGGGATAGGATTCCCGCATCACCGTCTCCGGCTCCCAAGTTGCCTCACGCTCCTCGTGATTACTCCACTGCACTTTCACGTACGGTATGACTCGGTTGCGCAATTCTTTCGTCTCGCGAGCAAGAATCCGCACCGGTCGCTCCTCGTACTGCAGGTCCTCAGCCATCTCAAGTGGGGTGAAGTCAATCACGTGGGAGGGGTCGAACACATATCTCCTCAGGGCCGAGACATGAAACACATCGTGGACTCCAGAGAGTCGCGGTGGTAGGGCGATCCTATATGCTACCGGCCCCACTCGTTCTAACACCTCGAACGGGCCAACAAACCGTGGACTGAGCTTTCCACGAACTCCAAAACGGCTAATTCCCCTGGACGGCGAGACTTTCAGAAACACATGATCTCCAATCTGGAACTCCAAGTCTCGTCTCCTAGTATCCGCATAGCTCCTCTGTCGACTCTGGGCGGTCTCAAGACGTCGTCGAACCATCTTGATCTTCTCTTCCGCTTCCAACAGGATATCGGGACCCAAAGTCCTCCTCTCACCCACATCGCTCCAATGCAAGGGCGAACGACACTTGCGTCCATACAATGCCTCAAACGGAGCCATCTGGATGCTCGCTTGATAGCTATTGTTGTACGCAAACTCAACCAGTCCTAAGTGTCGATGCCACCCTCCACCAAAGTCTAGGACACATGCCCTCAACATGTCCTCCAGAGTCTGAATGGTCCGCTCAGACTGACCATCAGTCTGTGGATGAAAAGCCGTGCTAAACCGCAGCTGAGTACCCAATGCTGTCTGTAGACTCCTCCAAAACTGTGAGACAAATCGGGTGTCTCGATCAGACACAATCGAGGTAGGCACTCCATGCAGTCTCACTATCTCGTCCAAATATAACTGAGCGAGTCTGTCCCTGGACCAAGTAGTCTGCACTGGTAAGAAGTGGGCAGACTTGGTCAGTCTGTCCACTATCACCCAAATAGCGTCAAAACCAGTATGCATCCTCGGTAATCCCACGACAAAGTCCATGGCGATCTGGTCCCACTTCCACTCGGGTATTGGGAGACTCTGAAGCTTGCCAGCAGGTACTCGGTGCTCCGCCTTTACCTGTTGACAAGTCAAACACTGAGCCACAAATCTCCCAATATGCCGCTTCATTCCACTCCACCAGAAGTGTGCCTTCAAGTCCTTATACATATTGGTTCCACCGAGGTGAACCGTATAAGGCGAGTAATGTGCCTATCTCAAAATCTCCTCTCGGATCTCAGAATCCATAGGCACACACAGTCGGTCCCTGTACCGCAGTACTCCCGAACTGTCAACACCAAAATTCCCTGTCTGCCCGCTGGCAATTTGATCTCGAATCCTCATCAAATAGGGGTCCACACTCTGTTTCTCTCGGATCCTATCCAACAGAGTGGGTTGCAAAACTAAAAACCTAAGTTTTGCAGTAACCCCAGGGGATACCACCTCAAGCTCAAGCCGCCTCAACTCCTCAAGTAATGGCGCCTGCTGAGTGATCATCATACTAAGGCTCTGCACTGGTCTCCTGCTCAACGCATCTGCCACTACATTCGCCTTGCCGGGGTGATACAGGATGGTAACATCATAATCCTTCAACAACTCTAACCACCGACGTTGCCTCAGATTCAATTCCTTCTGAGTGAACAGATACTTGAGACTTTTGTGATCTGTGAAAATCTCACAGTGCTCACCATACAAGTAATGCCGCCACAGCTTCAGTGCAAACACTACAGCTGCCAGCTCCAAATCATGCGTAGGGTAATTTTTCTCATAATCCTTCAGTTGCCGTGAGGCATAGGCAATTACCCTACCATGCTGCATCAACACACATCCCAAGCCACTGTGTGATGCATCACTATAAATCACAAATCCTTCCCCCATCACAGGAAGGGTAAGGATGGGAGCAGACATCAGTCTCTCCTTCAGCTCCTCAAAGCTATGCTGGCACTCAGCACTCCAAACAAATCTAATCCCCTTCCTCGTCAGACGAGTGAGGGGTGTGGAGAGCTTCGCAAAGCCTTCCACAAATCGACGGTAATATCCAGCTAACCCGAGGAAACTCCTCACCTCGGTAACCGTCGTCGGTCTGGGCCAATCCCGCACAGTCTCAATCATCTGCGGGTTCACCGCCACTCAAGTGGCTGAAATCACATGGCCCAAGAAAGCTACCTCTCGAAGCCAGAACTCGCACTTCTTCAGCTTGGCATACAACTTCACAACTTAATCTGTCACGCCCCGGATTACTCGTTTCCCCGGGCTCGCCAACAGATCCGCCGTATGCAAGTCAATCTTCGAGAAGACACAAGATCCTTGCAGCTGATCAAATAGATCATCAATGCGCGGCAAAGGATACCTGTTCTTGATGGTCACTTTATTCAACTCTCGGTAATCCACACAAAGTCTAAGTGAACCATCCTTCTTCTTCACGAATAACACCGGCGCTCCCCAAGGCGATACGCTGGGTCTCACAAACCCCTTATCCATCAAATATTGAAGCTGCGCCTTAAGCTCTCTCAGCTCAGCCGGTGCCATTCGGTAGGGTGTCTTTGAGATTGGCGCAGTTCCTGGGACTACGTCAATCACAAACTCGACCTCCCTGTCTGGTGGCATCTCAGTCAACTCCGAGGGAAACACGTCCGGGAACTCGCGGACTACAGAGATGTCCTCGAGCTCCGGTGCCACCGCAGATACCTCAACAACAGTCACAAGAAATGCGGTACATCCTCGACTCATCATCTGTCTCGCTCGTGCCGACGAAATCCACGTCGCAAACAACGTGCTCCTGCAGCCTCGATACATGTACTCCTCCTGGCCTGGCTCGCGAAACGTCACGGTCCTCTCGCCACAGTCGATCGTCGCGAAGTAGCGCGTCAGCCAATCCATGCCGAGCACCACATCAAAATCCTGCAATCGCCCCAAGACCAACAGGTCTGCGGGCATCACCCAAGGTCCAAGCTGCATAGGGCAAGCTTGACAACACTCCCCCACAAGCAAAACGTGCTCGGGAATCTGTACCTCTCGTACACAGGATAACGGCCCTAACACTAGCCCATGCAAAGATGCAAATGCTCGACTAACAAAAGAATGTGATGCGCCGGTATCAGATAATGCACGAGCTCTAATGCCAGAATTTAAAATGATACCTGCCACCACATGATCAACCGCCGTGGAGTCCTCCAGTTGAGCCGCGAAGACTCTGCCGCTCTGTGCCTGCTGTCGCCGCTCACCTGGACGGGGTATAGAAGCCCGATCCATCTGGCTATAAGTCGGTGAAGCTCCATAGGTCTGCAACCTCTGCGCCTGAACTAAGACAATTATCTCCTGTCTTAATCCTCGCTCGAACAAATAAACTCTGTGAGCCTCATCTCTCGCAGCAAAAGGAACACAGTTCAGGAGTCTGGTAAACTCCCGGGTATACTCCTGCACTGTGCGATCTCCCTGCAGTAACTTCTTCAGATCCTCCTCGAGTTTCTGCTTCACGCTGTTAGGGAAATAGGACCCATACAGCATCCCGCAGAACTCGGCCCAACTCAAACGCAGCGCATCCAGCGACCTGCTCGATCTCGTCCTCGTCCACCAGATGCGTGCATCACCTGTCAGGCAGTGAACTGCCAAGTGAACCCGCTCCCGCTCTGGCACGAAGAGATCCTCGAATAACTTCTCCATCTCGCCTACCCAGGCCTCCACCACCCATGGCTCGGCGTGGCTACCATCAAAACGGGGTGGATCAAATCGGCAAAAACGAGCCAGTCTCTCGGTCATCCGCTCCTGCTCAGCCTCCGACATCTGTCCACCTGACCGGGAAGTGTCGCCAACCGGTGCGGCCGGAACTGCCGCTGCTGGGGGCACGGCTGCAGCTGGAACGTCAGCTGGAATAGCAGGAGGTGGCTCCTGCGACTCCGTCGCTTTAGGTGCTGCACTCCACGTGTGAGTAATGGTATCACACATCCTCCGCAAAAGTGCACTCTGCTGCCTAGCTGACTCGGCTAGCGCAGTCAACTGCTCATACACATCAGGGGGTGCACTAGGTCCCGCCTGCTCAGGCACCACAGAAGGCGCGGGGGTTGCCCGCGTCGGGGGTCGACCTCGGTGTCGGGGAGGCGTCATGCTCACCCGCGCAACACACAGATCAGTCAACACACAAACAACTCAAGACCCAATCATGCGAAAGTCCAGAAGGTCGTCTCTTTTCCCTCGCTGCTTGACGTCGTCTGCAGCCAACGCAAGTTCGCGATAGGAAAGGACACACGCCTTCGATCACTCCCTCCACTTAAGGATGAGTTCAACAGTCAAATCGATGACTTTCGCGGCAAGTCACGTCTCTCACGTCTTGCATTCCTAGGGTCTGCCATAGCCTAGGGTTTACTAAGTCCCAACGACCTATTCCTAAGCTCTGATACCAACTTAATCTGTCACGCCTCGGATTACTCGTTTCCCCGGGCTCGCCAACAGATCCGCCGTATACATAGATTTTTCTATGTATACGAAGCGATAGCTAACCTGTAACAAACATACAAGCCACTACAAGAGATATATAGAGCTGAAATAAAACATACTAACAACAAAAGCCACCTGTACATATAGGATCCAAAATACAACGGGTTCATCACAACCAAAATAGGAACAAGTCCACAGTATATGTACATGGCACAACTCAAAAAGAAACTATCTCCAGTAGGGTCCTCCTCTAGGAACAATAGGGACAGGTAGGGATCTAGCTCGCGACTCCCTTACCTCGATCCGCAGGAACAAGAGCAGCAGCCGCAACCGACGAAGGCTCTGCAAGAAAAGGTGGCAACAATGGGTGTGAGAACTACTATGAAAAGAAGTAGTCCTCAGTGGGTACCAATACCGACCTCAACGGTCCACCCACTAAGTCTACGAGACTAACAGTATAGCTGGTAGGTAAAGAACAACAAGATAAGCTGGAATAAACTCAACAGCTGAATGCCACTACCCTACCACTATCCAAGTCAAATCATCACCAAAGTGAAAGGTCACCCCTGACCCAATCTAACGGAACCGCCCCAAACGGGCTCGTCCAGCCAACTCTCAAAGTAAAAGCATCCCCAACCAATAGGTAACCAGCACAAACCCAATCCACAGGGACTGCAATACGCCCGTCCCGCCTGTCTAAGCAACACCGTACGCTACCTCAAAGGCACTGGGTGGAGAGCGAGAGTCCCACCGGGACTAAGACCACATCAACGCAAGTAGCCAGGCTTCGGAGCGGCACTCATGGGCGCTACCCAAACGAGTATGCAAGCGTGTCTCTGTCGAGCTCAATCAGGCTCATACAGGCTAAGTCACTATAAATGGGTCAAGTCGGTCTAACAACCAAGGCTCACGTACCCTCAGTACAATCTGATACCATAAAAGGGATCTGGGTCCACCGTCGGCCCCGACGGCACCCGGTAAAACAAAACAGCCTAACCCTGCTGTAAACACAAGCTCGGTATCCCAGCACAAGCGTAAACTCGTCCTACAACGAACTAAGTATCCACCTCGCACTAACAGCGGTGATACAAGAACAGAAACGGCTCCTAGAGCTAAATCTGATAATAGTTCGAAAAGTGACGGTTGTATGTTCGCGAGTTTTCTCCTAAGTCAATTTCCAGTTCAGCATGTAAAGTCATGTCTATAAATTATCAATTTATGCTCCAAATTCAGATTTCATAATAATACATGCAAATCATGAATTCGAGCTACTAACATGATTTAACAGATGATAAAACAGCATGCTGCACTCTCTACAACTTAGGAGGAAATCCGGCGATTTCGGTAACATTAACCCACCTCGAAAGCTATCCAACAACGGCTAGGAGTCGAGTGGAAGGCCTCCAAACAACGCCGGCTGAAATCGAGTTCAAAACTGCAACCTCGAGATTCGGACCCACCTGCTCAACGTTCTGGGCGCCCAGAACATCAGCCCAGAACTGCAGCCTGGCAGCATTACCCACATGGATTCAACATGCGATAAAATTCAAATCCTAAGTCCGAATGCAGTGAAATTTGGCTCAACTCACCAGTAGGGGCTCAAGAACACACCCTCCAAATTTCAGCCAAATCGGAGTTCGACTCGATGTCCAAAAGGTCCACACACTGAACCGGATTCACTTTTGGACCCTCCTGCACATGGATCCAGAAGTTCCAGCACTTAAGCAAATCTCAAAAACAGCAAGAATTCAGGGATTCCAACGAATCTAGCTCATGGAAAAGGGTCACAAACCTCTCAAATACAGTGATGGAACAAACCAAAACCTCTCCAAAGATCCTCACAAAGATCTAGATCTAAAAATCCAAGAAATTCCATCAATGACCCAAAAATTCAGCACTTAAGCAATTACTCAAAATCTGAGCTAGAACTCACCTTTGAATCCTCAATTCAGGTGGGAAGAACCTCCAAACCAGTAAGGAATGAGGAAGGACCAATCTTCACTTCGTAATTCCAGCTCCCAAGAGATTGGATCCAAAAGATCAAAGGAAAAACCCAAGTTTCAGCTCAAGAACACAAGGGGTCCAGTGAAACATCAACTGTAGCTTACATACCTGTCCAAATCGCGATTGGAAGGGTTTCACGTCTTCCTCTACGAGTCCTATATCCAACAAACCAAGTTTCGTGGGATTTGGACACTCCCACACTGCACACGAGCACGAACACCACAAGTCGACGTTGCAGTTTCAGCAGGAAACCAAGGTCTTCAATGGAGGAAGATGAAATTTGGGAGAGAAGAGAGGGTTTCCTTGCAAGATCCGAGTTTCACCATGAAGAGGGGAGAAAAAGCCTCAGGGGAGGTCGTCCACAACTCTTATAGACAAAGGATTACGGTGCAATGGGCCTCAAGAACAGAAATGCTCTAACCTGTTTCTCAGCAGGAAATCCACATTCGGGCGCCCGAAACCCAAGAAGTGTGTCACGCCCCGGGGCCCCAGCAGAAGCCTACCCGGGCGCATGCACAGACCCTCTGTCACGCCCCGGGGCCCCAGCGGAAGCCCACCCGGGCGCATGCACAGACCCGCCGTGCACACAAGCAACCCAAATGCACACAAGGCATCTAAAATAATCATACAAGAAAGGAATAACACAAGTAATCCTATCATGATAATCAGAGCATACATACTAACAAGTAAGGTCTCAAGGTGAAAGTGTGAAATACTATAAAAGAGTAAAGTCAAAACATAAGCTTAGTACAACAATACACCCAAAAGGGGACATAAGGTGGTCTCTACAAAATGTGGTCGGTACAAAGACACCTCTCAACAAAAGATAAAAGAAAGGTGCTCCACCTAGTCGCTAGCTCCCTCGCGCTCTAGCTACTCGCAATGCCCTTGCCGCGGTCCCTAGCCTCTCCCGCAGTGGATGGCTCTGAAATAAAACAACAAACCCCAGGGGGATGAGAACTATTATTCAATAGTTCCCAGTGGGTAAGCCGCCGATAGGAGCGGAGTACACCACTAGGCCAACTGAGGCAAAGTAGGGTTAGACAACAAAAAGCATAATTATAGTAGAAATTTAATACTACTATGCCTCAAGATGTTTTCATAAAAACATGAATTATTCTACCCAAGCACATGTGTAAGCATGCAAAGTTCCACCTCTTACTATATGAATATTCACCTTTTCATCACGCCATAACTATGTAGTCATAAAAGAATACAATAGAGGAAAGTTCACTTGTGCCGTGCCTAATGGCTCCGTGGTAGTCAACACCTCACGCTTTGGTGAGCCTTACCCACGGCGGTTCCATTTCGGCGCTCTCTCAAACACACGGGCGAAATAACTGTCGCTAGGCCAACTCCGGAGTGCCGGCTTGTAGGGAGCGACCCTCACAAGCATGTGTAAACGAGCATAGTGGCTAACAAGTAACAATCAACCATATCATATCATTCATCATGTCTATAAACATGGAAAACCAACTAATGTCCAATACTAGGTCATGATGTCCATCTTGTTATTCATCTAAGTGGAATGTCATATGTTTAGCTTCACATTTTGATTCTAACATGTCATATGTCATATATACTCTATAACTAGTTCAACAAGCTAAGTGTCAAGAGTGTTTTCAAATTCATTGTCCATCTACCATTACACATGTCTCTATTCCTTCAAATAAGCAATTAAACAAGTACATGAATGAAACATTCAATTCCCATAGCCAACCATGATGCGCTATGCTTAAAACTATGCAAACCTCCTACTACATAGGACATACAATTTGCATCTATATAGTACATGAATTCCATGCATTCCAAAATTCTACCATGTCTTAATTAGCATGAATATGTATTAATTTAAGCTCTTAAGCTAAAACGAAGACATAGGGGGAATTCACCCATTTCGGTGAGGTCAAACCCACCGGATGCCCTTCGAAACCTCGCAGTATCCGGAAACAAAGTTGCCCCCTCGATTTCTAGCGCCCTAAAGGAGATCTCTAAGAGGTTAGAAACATCGATCGAACGTTTTCGAAAAACGACATAACAAAAGGGGAAAAAGGGTGTAATTACCTTAGATCAAAAATCTCTTGTCCAAATTCCAAAATAGAGTTAGGAAGCTTCAAATCCAACCTAACATAACATTCTACACCCATCAAATCCCATTCAAAATCCTAGAATCAAGAAACCCTAAAAGTAAACCCTAGGTTTACCATAATAGGATTTCACCAACAAAAGCTCAATTAATCTACAAAAGAGGGTCAAAAAGAGAAAAACTCACCTCTTAGAGCTCCAAACAAGGTCCAAGGAAGCTAGGTTTGGAGATAAACCTCACCCAAGCCCTCCTCTCCTCCACCACGTTCCTCCAAAGGTAAGCTAGCAAGCTCTTGGGTGCAAAGGAGAAGGAAAAGGAGATCAAACCCTAGGTTTAATCACCAAAGAAGCAAGAATCTAGAGAGAGAAAGGGAGAAAAAACCCTTACCTCTTTTCTCCTAAGTCCTCAGCACAAAGGCTGAGAGGGGGCTGTGAAGGGTTAAGTTGTATGATGCTACAATTGCCCTAACACCCCTCCAAAAACCAACATTCGCAAAACAGCTCAAACAGGATTTTCGGCTCTGTATACCGGTATGCGTATGGGCATACCGGTATCCGGCCAGAAATCCCGCAACCCGAGCCTCGGCCAACCAGGCCACGCGAAGGAATTCCGGTATGCAAAATGCCAGTACCGGTACTAACACTCCAATACCGGTATGCTATCTGCACATACCGGAATGCCAGCCCATTCCGGTATCTCCAGCGGAATTCCGCAGAACCCGAGAGCTGCGCAATCCAGTTATTCACAGGATTCCGGTATCCCAAAGTCATATACCGGTATGCAATGTCAAACCTGTAGTTTTTGCAGAATTTGACTTCCGGAGTCCGTTTTCGCACTTCTCAAGTCCCGAAAACGCTCCCAAGAGTTCGAAACACAACCAAAACCTCTAGATTAGCAGGAAACGCTAATCTCACACTAGAACCTTGCAATTTGCTAAAGTTCAGTGTACTACAAAGTGGGCGCCCAGTTCTTCAGCCAGCACAAGCCCAGAACATCGGACTCTCCGCCGCGGTCCGGTGCGCCCTAACCTAGTCCGGCGGATTTCACCAACCAATCGACACGTGTCAAGCGGATCGATACTCACGAGGTAGGATTTCCGGATCCACTTTCCGGGCGCCCGAAACATAGATCCGAAATGACTTAGCAGTTTCAGGAAACGAGCACTCAACATCTGGGCGCCCAAAACAAGACTTCCAGGCGCCCTAAAGTTCAAAAGCCCAAAACTTCAGTTTTGGCTTACTTCGGTGCTCAGAGTCCGTTTTCGCGTCTATTTGACGCCGAAACGACTCCGACTTGTCTCGACCTTCTCTAGAAGCGTCGAACAGTCTAGGATGCTACAGTCATTCCGTCAGTTAGGCCCCAGGGGTACTACAGAACGGCCCGCTCTGCAAGAGCAGCTAGCAGACATAGCTGCAGTTGGAAGGCAGCAGAGTGCCTTGTTACAGAAGATGTGTGATGCTTTCTCTACGCCTCGAGCTATGGAACCTCAGGCGGCAACGACTCCAACTACATCTCAACCAGGAGAAGGAGTACTCAGCCTAGTCAACCACTTTCTGAAGAGGAGCAGGAGCGGATGGCGGATAGATTGGCTCGCTTCTGTTGGTTTGATCCACCGCGATTCAATGATAGTAGTATAGAGCCATGGGTGGTAGAAGCCTGGATATGTGAGATGGAGAAGTTGTTCGAGGATCTGTTTGTGCCAGCACGGGAGCAGGTGCATATGGCAGTGCATTGTTTATCTGGTGATGCACATGTCTGGTGGAGGAGGACCCGTGATCATAGGTCCCTGAATCCTCTACAGATGACTTTGAGCGAGTTTTCGGGGGATTATGTATGGAGCATACTTTCCCAGTAGCGTAAAGATGAAGATAGAGGAAGACTTGAAGAATCTGAAGCAGGGGAATCGCTCGGTGCAGGAGTATGCGAGGGAGTTTACGAGACTACTCAACTGTGTTCCCTCAGCAGCGAGAGATGAGATACAGAAGGTCTATCTGTATGAGAAGGGTTTGAGACCCGAGATCTTTCCATTTGTCCACTCGCAGAGACTTCAGACTTTGGATGCTACTATCGAGCAGTCTCTGTGGGTAGAGCGAGGGGCATTTGTGACAAGAGGGCAGCTTTTGGACCCAGCTCAAGGTCAGGAGAGAAAGCGCCCGGCGCCTGATGATGGAGGGCAATCAAGTAGCAGATGGCCACCTAGACCTCCCCAGCGATCGCGTTTCCAGGGACGTGGATCTTCTAGTCGCCAGCAGTCTGGAGGATATCGTCAGCAGCGACAGCAGCAGCCGAGGGGATCTCCCCAATGTGTGATTTGTGGAGGACCTCATTTTGCTTATCTCTGTGATAGACGAGATGGTCGATGTTTTGAGTGTGGGCAGCTAGGACATATGAGGAAGACTTGTCCCAGACGTGTAGCAGCTCCTTCTATGGCGTCTGTGCCTTTCTCCCCACCGCAGTATTCTGGAGCCTCCCCGGTATTTTCTCAGGAGCGATCTTCTATGCCACGACAGCAGGATCGACGCCAGCCACCAGCAAGCGGACGAGTTTATGCCGCTCAGATTGAGGATGCCTCGATAGCTGATCGAGTGGTGGCAGGTACAGTTTTGATTTGTGGCATTAGATCGCGTACTTTATTCGATACTGGTGCATCGCATTCCTTTGTTAGTAGGGCATTTGCATTGCATCATGGTTTAGAGATAGGGTCGTTACCCCAGACACAGGAGGTGCGGGTACCCGACCATAACTTGCAAGTGACGCAGGGTTGTTTGGAATGTCCTGTGCAAATAGGGCCTTGGATCATGCCTGCCGATTTATTAGTATTGAGGCAGTTGCAGGATTTTGATGTAATCCTAGGCATGGATTGGTTATCTCGATACCTTGCTACAATTGATTGTGGAACCAAGACGGTGATTTTTCGTGAGCCTGGACATGAGGAATTCATTTATGAAGGTTGTAAGAGTTCACTGTTCGCAGTGACGATTTCTTCTTCTAAGGCCAGACAGATGTTAAATAGAGGGTGTATGGCCTATTTTGCAACAGTGACTGAGGTGCCCACTGTTGTGCCAGGACTAGAGGATATTCCTATTGTCCATGAGTTTCCGGACGTATTTCCTTCTGAGTTATCCTCGATGCCTCCTGATAGGGAGATTGAATTCGTGATTGATGTGGTACCAGGAACCGTGCCAATCTCGAAGACACCCTATAGAATTGCACCGGCTGAGTTGAGAGAATTAAAAGCGCAATTGCAGGATCTTATGGATAAAGAATTTATCAGACCCAGTGTGTCGCCCTGGGGAGCGCCTGTGTTGTTTGTGAAGAAAAAGGATGGTTCACTTAGGTTGTGTGTGGATTATCGGGAATTGAACAAAGTGACCATCAAGAATAGATACCCCCTCCCACGTATCGATGATCTGTTCGATCAATTGCAGGGAGCGTGTGTCTTTTCTAAGATTGATCTTCAGTCCGGTTACCACCAGTTGAAGGTGAAGGCCGAGGATATTTCTAAGACAGCTTTTAGAACTCGGTATGGGCATTATGAGTTTACAGTCATGCCGTTTGGATTGACTAATGCCCCTGCTGCATTTATGGATATGATGAACCGAGTCTTTAAGTCTTTCTTGGACAAGTTTGTGGTAGTCTTCATCGATGATATTCTGATTTACTCCCGTAGTGATGCGGAGCATGAGGAGCATCTGAGACTAGTGCTACAACTCTTGCAAGAAAAGAAGTTGTATGCAAAGCTGAAAAAGTGTGAGTTTTGGTTGAGTGAGGTAGCCTTTTTAGGCCACGTGATTTCAGCTTCGGGAGTAGCTGTTGATCCTAAGAAGATTGAGGCAATTCGTGATTGGCCTAGACCGACGACCATATCTGAAGTGCGGAGTTTTCTTGGTTTAGCCGGATATTTTCGACGGTTTGTGGAAAGTTTTGCGAAACTTTCTACGCCTCTTACTCGGTTAACCAGGAAAGGAGTTAAGTATGTTTGGAGTGATGAGTGCCAAGAATGTTTTGATGAGCTTAAGCAGAGATTGATGACAGCCCCTATTCTTGCACTACCAGTGATGGGCGAAGGATTTGTTATCTATAGTGATGCTTCGCATAGTGGCTTGGGTTGCGTGCTGATGCAACATAGTAAAGTGATTGCATATGCTTCAAGACAACTAAAGGAATATGAGAAGAACTACCCCACTCATGATCTGGAATTGGCGGCGGTAGTCTTTGCTCTGAAGCTATGGCGCCACTATCTCTATGGAGAGCATTGTGAAGTGTATACAGATCACAAGAGCCTCAAGTATCTGTTTATACAGAAAGAGTTGAATCTACGGCAACGGAGATGGTTGGAATTATTGAAGGATTATGACATCTCTATTTTATACCATCCCGGTAAGGCGAACGTTGTTGCCGATGCTTTGAGTAGGAAGGCTATGGCAACTTTGAGTTTGTGTATTACTCAACAGCCGGTCCTAGTGGAGGAGATGCGGAGGTTGTCCCTTGAGGTGGTTACTTCTGGGATGACGGAGAGACTGATGACTTTGGTCATACAGCCCACTCTGTTGGATAGGATTCGAGAGAAACAGAGTGTTGATCCTTATCTGATGAAAGTACGAGATCAACTGAGGAGTGGTGATCTTGAAGACTTTACTTGTGATGATTATGAGACTCTTCGTTATAGAGGACGACTGTGTGTACCAGCGGATCTGGAGATTCGAGAGGAGATATTGAAGGAAGCACATTATTCTCCTTATTCTGTACATCCTGGAGGGACTAAGATGTATCAGGATCTGAAGACTCACTTCTGGTGGAATGGTAAGAAGCGGGATATTGGTAGAGCTGTAGCTCAATGTTTGACATGTCAGCAAGTGAAGGCTGAACATCGAGTACCGGCTGGTAAGCTACAGAGTCTTCCAATACCTGAGTGGAAGTGGGATCATATTACGATAGATTTCATCGTAGGATTGCCGAGGACTTCGAGCGGCTGTGATAATATTTGGGTGATTGTCGATAGGCTGACAAAGTCTGCTCATTTTCTGCCTATGCAGATTACTTGGTCACGTGAGCGACTTGCGCGGCTTTATATGGATGAGATATTGAGATTGCATGGAGTGCCAATCTCAATAGTTTCTGATAGAGACCCAAGGTTTGTTTCTCATTTCTGGAAGAGTTTACAGACAGCTTTGGAGACTCAGCTTCGATTTAGCACTGCATTTCATCCCCAGACTGATGGTCAGTCCGAGCGCACTATACAGACACTCGAGGATATGTTGAGAGCTTGTGTCTTGGATTTTGGTGGAGGTTGGGATCGACATCCGAGATTGGTAGAGTTTGCGTACAACAATAGCTATCAGGCGAGCATTAAGATGGCTCCGTTTGAAGCATTGTATGGACGCAAATGTCGATCACCTCTGTTTTGGGATGACGTTGGTGAAAGGAAGACGTTGGGTCCAGACCTTTTGCTTGAAGCCGAGGAGAAGGTTAAAGTGATACGACGGCATATTGAGACGGCTCAAAGTAGGCAAAAGAGTTATTCTGATACTCGGAGGCGAGATCTGGAATTCCAAGTTGGTGATCATATTTTCTTGAAGGTCTCACCATCGAAGGGCATACGGAGATTTGGGATTCGCGGGAAGCTTAGTCAGCGGTTTATTGGTCCTTTTGAGGTCTTAGAGAGAGTAGGACCCGTGGCATATCGGATAGCCCTTCCGCCTCGACTTGCAGGAGTGCACGATGTCTTTCATGTATCTGTTCTGAGGAGATACATGCACGATCCTTCCCATGTGATAGATTTCTCCCCACTGGAGCTTACTGAGGAATTGCAGTACGAGGAGCGACCGATACGAATTCTTGCTCGTGAGACGAGGGAATTGCGTAATCGGGTCATACCTTATGTCAAGGTGCAGTGGGATTTTCATGATGATAGAGAGGCGACTTGGGAATTGGAGACGATTATGCTGAGATCTTATCCCCACCTGTTTACATCTTGAGGTGGGTACTTTGCTTTAGTTTCGAGGACGAAACTATTTTAAGGAGGGGAGAATGTAATACTTGGAAATTTGAGGATTTTGAGGGTTTCTGGAGTCGACGGATTTCGGGCTCCCGGAAGTGAGGAAGTGGACGCCCGAATGTTTCCGGACCCAGAGGGCTTTTCGGATGATCCGGTTGTGGCCGACAAGTTTTGGATCTGTGCGCAGGATTCGGACGCCCGGATGAGGATCCGGAATGAGCTGTTGACGTGGAGAGCCACGTGTCGCGACGCAGGACACGTGTCGACCGCCGGAGACACGCCGCCCCACCGCCTGCCGACCGCCGACTGACCGTTTGGCCGCCAGCTGACACCTGGCCTGCTGAGTTTCCGGACGCCCGGAAGTTGGATTCGGGCGCCAGGAAGTTGGATCCGGGCGCCCGAAAGTGGGACTTTTGGGAGCCTATAAATAGGTGAGTCCCTGGTTGTTTTAGTTCACTTTCCATTTCGTGTTGCTACTTTCTAGAGAGAGAAAGTTAGGTTAAGGGCCATGTGCTGGCATTAGTTGTAACCTAGCTTGTTCTCCTCTACTCTGTTGATCTGATCTGGTGCTGAGCTGTTATTCTATCGAAGTTAGCAGCCTTTTTGGTGATATTCAGATCGGAGTGCTGCTGGAGCTTGATTATTTTGGAGGGTTGGATCTGAGGATACTATTTTTCCCACCGTGGTTGGATTAGCTCTTGAGGTGGGTTGATGTTTGCCAGATTCAGTGGACTTCCTCCTATGTGTTTACTCTCATGTTAGCATGATAGTGTTGGATTATGTTAGCATGATATGATGATATTGGATTATGATAGTGTGATATTATTAGGATTATGATAGCATGACATGCTAGGATTATGTTAGATATGACCTGTTAGGTTGAGATTTGCATGTGCATGATATGCTAATGATATATATATCAGCATGCATGATTTCCTTGTATCCTTGTTGCATGATTTGGCCTACACCTATCCTGTTGATATCCCTTGTACCAGTTGTTGTACATACTAGTGTAGGTGATCATGTTGAGGCTCGTGCTATATTATTGTACCTCCTCTTTGTGGTAGAGTTGAGATTGATTGTGAGCACTGGAGCATTGATTGGGTCATGTTATTGACTATCCTTTGAGGTGCCGAGGGCACGTGATTCTTTGTGAGATCATGGATTGGGTCATACTTGTTGATTATCCTTTGTGATGCCGAGGGCATGTGATTCTTTGTTGACCCAGTCGTGTCGATCATATACCTGCGGGTGCTTGGCGCTGATATGGTTGTACTATACTCGGTTGGGTCGCTCCCACGAGTACCACTCATGAGTTGGCATGTTCCGTACAGAGTGTTGTACGAAGGGCTAGGAACAGACGGGCTTCCTGTACTAGCTGGCTCCCTGTAGGGTTGAGCATGATCAGGCCGCAGGTATCGTGTGGTATCATATTGTATGGTATTATGGATTGAGCTAGGGACAGACGGGGTTTCCTGTACTAGCTGGTTCGCAGGTATTGTATTGTGTATGATAGTCCTCATTTGGTATATTCAGTTCATTGGTATTCATACTGACAGTTGAGCTTTGTGCATAGTAGTGGTAGTATATCTCCTACTTTCTTAATTGCTCCATATATATCTCTTGAGATTGAGGACTTAGTGGGCAGACCGCTGAGGCTGGTGGCGGTACCCACTGAGGACTACTTGTTTGATAGTAGTTCTCACACCCGTTGTTGACACCTTTTTTCAGAGTCTTCTTCCCCAGTTGTGCATACTGAGCGCGGAAAGGAGACCGTCTGGTAGAGCTATTCCCCAGATACTTGGCTAGAGGTATACCCATTTTGATAGATGGTTGAGTCTGTACATACAGTGTGATTGAGATATCAGTGTTGTATATGAGAGTTATACATGAGAGTTATGGATGATGTATGTACAGTGATCTTTTGATATATTTATATAGCAGCTCTGTTGATACCTTTAGCTTTGTGTGATTGTTGTTGTTTTCACTTCGTATACATGGTAGAGATACTGTGTATGCGGCGGATCTTGTCATGTGCCTGGGAAGAGGTAAACCGGGGCGTGACAAGGGTAAATATCCATTTAAAGATAAAATGGTATGTATGGTGAACCCTAGGACTTGCATGTTGGCAAAGATGAAAATTATGATAGGTAGAGCCATGAGCTCCTATTGCATGTTATAGAATTCAAGTATATTTATATTATCTATACTTGTTGCATGGTTGCATGTATGATTGGAACCTAGTGTTATTGAACATAGGTTGGAACATGAGATTGGAACTTAGTGTTATTGAACATAGGTTGGAACATGTATGATTGGAATTAGTGTTATTGAACATAGGTTGGACATGAGAATGGAACCTAGTGTTATTAAACATAGGTTGGACATGAGATTGGAACCTAGCGTTATGGAACCTAGGTTGAGAATGAGAAAGTAAACCTAATGTCATTGAACATAGGTGAGACTTAGTGACTTGAACCTAGGGTCATGAGACTTAGGTTGGCAAGTGTAAAATGTTGAGATGGGATGTGCGACGATTTTGCTATCCCGGGTATGCGACGATTTCGCTACCCATGCCATGAGTTGGCGGTGTTGGAATGGGATGTGTGACGAGTTTGCTATCCCGGGTATGCGACGATTTCTCTACCCGTGCCATGAGTTGGCGGTGTTGAGACGGGATGTGTGACGAGGTTGCTATCCCGGGTATGCGACGAGTTCGCTACCTGTGCCATGTGATGGCGGTGTTGAAATGGGATGTGCAACGAGGTTGCTATCCCGGGTATGCGACGAGTTCGCTACCTGTGCCATGTGATGGCGGTGTTGAGATGGGGTATGCGACGATTTTGCTATCCTGGGTATGCGACGATTTCGCTACCCGAACTCGGAGGTGACAATTTCACTCCTTTGATGTTGGAACAATTATGGTGAGACGGCGATTCCGAAACCATAAGTAAATGACAAGTAGTTGAACTTGGTCAATGTGAAATATAGGATGAACCTAGGAGAGAATGAAAATTTACATTTCATTTGGTTGCATCCTTTGTGTTGATTTACAAGCATGTAAATATTTCTTGCATAGTTATTTGTGATCTAACTTATGCATATTGTGTTTCTTTGGACCTGGTGGGTCGAGCTTCTCTCTTGGGTGGCCTTACCCACTGGGAACTATGTTTATAGTTCTCACCCCACGATTTTCAGGTCCTTCCGCGAGTGAGGCGGCGGAGCGAGGCAAGGGTTTGGCTCTCTAGATAGCGGCCCTTCCATTTTGGTGATACATAGAGTTGTACCCCTAGTCTTGGACATTGATTGTATAGGGGTTTACATTAAATGCATGCAACTTGTATATTCCATGATTTTTGTGTTACGGATTTTATATTGGCATATTTCGTGAAGTGAGTCGGAGTCTTGAAGGTTCAAAGAAGAAAAGATGAAGATTGAAGACACGAAGACTCACCGATTGAATTCACGATGCTTGGTAAGTTTAAATAATCTTGATGATGATTTATAAATATTTACAAGTGTTTGGAAGACATTAGAATGGATAAAAATTGTTTTAAATTATAAAAATTGAGTTTTCCAACTTCCAGGATCCGGACCCTGGACTGATGTCCGGATCCCGTACGCCTCCCTAGTTGTCACGCAGGGAGGGTCCGGACCCTGAGGGCTGAGGTCCGGATCCCGTACGCCTCTCAGGCTATTTCGCAGAGAGGGTCCGGACCCTGATTGCTGCGGTCCGGACAATGAAACGCGGAATTGTTTCCAGGTCCGGACCCTGCAATCCACGGTCCGGACCCCGACCCGTCGCGAAGTTTTGGAAAGTTATTTTCTCAATCCTACTCTAATTCTAATGTCCCCCAAACCTGTAAATAAGATAGGAGATTCCTTAAAATATCTTAGCAATCCTAATTTGGTTCCAAACCTTTCTAAAATCAGTTTTTCAATCCTAGTCGAAATCGGTTTGCTGCCAAACCTTTCTAAAAATTGTTTTTTAATCCTAATCTATTTCGGATTGCTTCTAACCTATAAATAAGATGTGGGGGTGTCTCTAAAACTTGGTTAAGCATAGATTATCTTTTAGAAACCCTAGAAGCTTGTAGGTAACCGTTTTTTTCATCTTCTACATCAAGCTTCTCTCAAATTGATTCATGGTGCCCTAATTTCTAATATTCTTTTAGAATCAATTTGAGAATTGCTTAGAGATTATTCCCGCAGATCTTTCATGATATTCTAAGCAATAAACCATCATCAACTTTATTGTTCTTGCTCCGGACGGAGTGCGCTCGTGGATTCGGGTGGGCGTCGTGGATTCGACGTGTAGAAGGCTTCGTGGATTCGAAGTTGGGCGTCTCGTGGATTCGAGGCATGGCGTCCGTGGATTCGGACGTGGGGCGTGGACAACCCGTTGGTGCGCGTGATTCGCTGAAGAGAAGGGAGAGGTTAAGTCCGTGGAGTCGGTAATCACCTTGTAATTCTTTACTCTTAGTGGATTGTTTTTTTCGCGTGTTGGTCCCGTAGGTTTTTCTCCAAGGTGGAGTTTCCCACGTAAATCTCAGTGTGCTGATTTTATTTTCCGCATTACTTTATCGCATTGAGATTTGTGATTTTTGTTTATACACCTATTCACCCCCCTCTAGGTGATTGATATACTCTAGATAGATCCTAGGGCACCCCCTATCTTACATTTGGTATCAGAGCGGGATCTAGGCTTTATCTTTCATAATGGGTGAAGGAGGTAATATATTTAGGCCACCTTTATTTGATGGAACCAACTACGCTTATTGGAAAGTCCGGATAAGAGCCTTCCTCATCGCAATTGATGAGCGAGTATGGCAAACCATTGAACTTGGATGGAAACATCCAACCGAAGTGGTTAATAACGCAACTGTACCTAAGCCACGGAATAAGTGGTCGAAGGATGAAATTTATTTATCCTCTTTTAATGGTAAGGGAATAAATGCTTTATTTAATGCCCTAACTCAAACCGAGTTTTCACGCGTCTCGGCGTGTGAAACGACAAAAGAGATTTGGGATACCCTACAAGTTACACATGAGGGTACAAGTCTAGTAAAAGTTCAAAAGCTCCAGATGCTTACGAGTCAATTTGATTCTATTCGAATGGAGGAGCATGAATCTTTTATTGAGTATTTTACTAGACTCCAAGATATCATTAATACATGTGCTAACTTGGGAGAGAAGATCCCCGAATCTAAGGTTGTTAGAAAAATCCTTCGAACACTTCCGGAGCGCTTTAGGGCTAAAGTCGCGGCTATTGAAACGATCAATCATCCGGATGATATGAAAGTTGATGAATTAGTAGGCGCCTTACAAACTTATGAAATGACTTTTCCTACTAATCAATCTTCTGCCAAGTCTTTCTCTAAAAGTACAGGTGTTGCGCTTAATTCAACAAAGGAGGAAGACGAGGATACCGAATCCGACGATGAAGTTTCTCTTGAAAAGTTTGAACGTCAAATGGCACTTCTTACTAAGAAGTTTCGTCAGAAGTTTAGGAAGAACCAAAACATTCAAGCTTCATTTTCCAACCGAAAGCCTTCTTCTAACGGATCGTCACATTCTAAATCCTCTAAAGAGAAGAAGCTTGGAAAGTCTTCTAAAGAAAATGATGAGTTTGTAGGGAAAATCCGGTGTTACAAATGCCGAGGCTATGGCCATATCGCCACGGATTGTCCCTCTAAGAAATCCTACAATAAGAAGGCCTTACAAGCTAGAACTTGGGATGATTCTAGTTCCAATGATTCAAGTTCTAGTGAAGAAGAAACCAATGATGCAATTGCCTTTTCTTCACACGTTTCTCCTTTCTCCTTCTACTTTTTGTTTATCATCTATTATTTCTAACCCCTTTGATTCTTCCTCTGTGCATGATACATCGAGCGACAATGGCACAAGTGAGGGGGAGTCGGATGATGATGACTTAGCCGAGGCGTACAATCAACTACTAATAGAATTGAAGAAGATGGCTAAGCACAACAAGAAGTTGAGGAACCGACTTTTGGAGCTTGAGGATGACAAAAAGACATTGAGTACTTCAAATAAAGCTCTTGCGGAGGAAAGGGACATATGTTGACTAACAATAAGATCCTCCAAGAGAAGCTAGACCAATCGGAGATAACGATCAAATCGCATCAAGAAAAGGTTGGCTTTCTAGAACTACAATACAAGGAAATTCATGTTTCTAATCAAGTTTTGACCAAACAAGTCCATCAACTCAAGTCCGACATATAAAAATTCTCCTCCGGATCAAAGAAACTTGATGATATACTCGGATTGGGTCAAACAAGCAAACTTGGACTTGGATATGAGCGGACATTTGTTGAGAAGATAAAAAATTCTTTTCCCAAAGTCTCAACAAGTGTAAAAGAGAAAGTATGCCATAGATGCGGAAAGAAAGGACATATCAAGAAGACATGCCATAAAAATAAAACTCAAGTGGCATCTTCTAAGCATCTATCGGCATCTTTCATCACTCGACAACCCCCACGGTTTCAAAAGCAACATCAAAAAGGTCGAGTACCCAAGGTCAAGTCAAAGCCACAACACTCAACTACTCCAAAGCGGAATGCGATGGTGAGACCAAAGGTTGATCAAAAGTCAAAACAATCGGTGCCCAAATGCAACAAAACAAGACAACCAACAATCCGACAAGTTTGGATTCAGAAAGGTGATATCTTTCCTTCTCTAAAGTCTTAATTTGTTTTGACTTTACGTAGTGCATTGATTGGTTCTTATTGCATATCTCTTGTTCATTGCATTCTACGTTTTGGTGCTTTCATTGTTACGATTTTTAGATTCTTTGAATGATTAGAACATTAAATAGTGCATTGAATATCAATAGGTTCACTTTCATTCACTCTTAATTAATCTCATATTAATTATCGATTTTACTTTATTTTCATTATATTTGAAGATAATTTATTATGAGAATTCTTCATACTTATATTCATCAAATTTAGGCAATCATGTGTAATCTCTAGGAGCTTAACCTATCTCGGTTGTGTGTGTTGAATTTGATGAATAGTCATTCTCTTATGGACTAAAATTTGTCACATGTTCTTTCAACTAAGAGATTGCATAAGCGAGGGGAGTTATTATTATATAAAATAAAATGCTCATATGCTTTGAAAGATGTGGAAGGAGTTACATTCTTAAAAGAGTGTAGTACACTGAACTTTTGCAAATTGCGGAGTTCTAGTGTGGGAATAGTGGCTTGTACTATTCTGGAGTTTTGGGTTGAGTTTGGTGAGCTTTGAGGTGTTTTCGTGGCTTAAAAAGGGCGAAAACGGACTCCGGAGAGCAAATTCTGCATAAAGTGCAGAATTTGTACTGCATTCGGGTACTGATTTTGGCATACCGGAATGCACTGCGTACCGGTACTGGAATTGGCATACCGGAATGTGGTTGCGCAGCTTGCTGGCCGAGGCTCGGGTTTTGCAAATTTCGCACAGTATACCGGTATACACATGCGCATACCGGTATACAGTGCTGCAGAATGCATTTTGTGCAGTTTTGCAATTTTGGCTTTGTGAGGGGCCTAGTTGGATTTTGTGCTTTGGGTTTAAGTACCCCTTCACCCCCTCTTATGCTGCTGTGGCTGAGGCTTGGAGGAAAAGGAATGGTAGGTTTCCCTCTCTCTCTCTCTAGATTTTCTCTTCCCCCAACCCCTAGATCTTGGTTTTGATCTCCTTTCTCTCCATTTTTCCCTTGGAGGTGGACTCCTAGGCTTGGAGGGAGCTCGGGGCTGAGGAAAGGAGCTTGTTGGTGGATGGATCTTCAACCCTAGCTTGTGTGAGCTTGGTTGGAAGCTCGATTTGAGGTTTGTAGACTCTCTTACAACCTCTATTTGTGATTTTGCTTAAGATTAGCTTTTAAACCTAGTTTCATGAGAATTAGGGTTTTGTTTAGGGTTTTGTGATTGTGAACCCTTGAGGTGGAATTGATGGGTGTAGAACGTTGTTGTAGGTTGGATTTGATGATCTCTAACCTCAATTTGGACCTAGAACAAGTTTTACTTGCTCAAGGTAATTTTCACCCTTTTACCTCATTGTTTTTGGTGGTTTTCGAAATTGCTTGTTCGATACCCCTAACCCCTTGGAAAATTATCTTAGGGTATGAGAAGCTCGGGGGACAACTTCGATTCGAAGTACTGCGAGGTTTCGACGGGTATCCGGTGGGTCTGACCTCACCGAAATGGGTGAACTCCCCCTATGTCTCCTATCTAGTTATAGGATTGATTAGATGCATAATTATGATAATTATGGCATGATGATAATTGTGATTGCATGAGACATGCAAGTTGTTTATGAAAATGCATATTTCATATAGTATGGCATTGTGAGAATATTATGCATGCTAGAGAGAAGTGTCATATGAGGCACTACTTGGGTAATGGTTTAGTACATTCTCTTTGCATACCTAAGTATGCTTGTATAGAGAGAGGAAGAATATGACAAGTGTTTGTTGCACCTCAACTAGGTGAGCAACTGTGACGGGCATTGTTGGCCTTGGACTCGACCTTTTGGTCGTGGTTTGATTCCATGTTTAAGAACATGAGGAATGAAATTCCATTTGTATTTGATAATTATAATTGGTTAAACACGAGTCCATGTGGTTAGTTAAATACTTGCATGGTAGCTTTATACTCTATGTAGTAGAGGTTGTTGTAGCTTATGCATGGCATGGATAGGGTTTGGTTGGCATTTGTAGAATGCATTGTCATGGCATTGTAGAATGCATGAATTGTAGCATTAGAATAATGCAGGATATATGGCATTAGAATAATGCATGATGTTGGCATTTGTAGAATGCAAGATATATGGCATTAGAATAATGCATGATGTTGGCATTCGTAGAATGCAGGATATATGGCATTAGAATAATGCATGGTTTATGAACTTAGTAAACAATGAGATGAACGGTTACATGTTAGAGACATGGACATATTGGTAGGGACATACCATCGGACATCGAGAACAACATGATATTGTTGACATTTAGCGTCTTGGCTATTGAATGTAGTAAACATGACATGACGTGTTTTTGACATAGTGTGAGGTTAAACATTTATATTTCACTTAGGTGAATAATTAGGTTGACATTTTGACATAATGTTAGATCCTTGGACATTGGTTGACTATTCCATATTTTAGACATGATGAGCATATTTTCCTATGCTATTGACTATGCTTGTTATGCCATTGTGCTCATTCGCACATGCTTGTGAGGGTCGCTCCATACAAGCCGGCAACTCCGGAGTGGGCCTTTCGCGATGTTGATCGCCTGTGTGCAGGTTATATGGGCGCTGAAGTGGATTGCCGTGGGGGAGGCTCATTCTAGCGAGAATGTTGACTACCACGGGGCCATTAGGCACGGCACAAGCCGGGACGTTACCTTGTGTAAGTCCCTCGTGGATTGGGTAAAAGCTAAGTAAACTGGACATAGTACATTGGTTACTTGATGCATATACATGTAGTGTATGGATTTAGTGGTGAGTCGCATATCGTGGCATTACTTAGCTTGACACTGTTGGGATGCATTCATTGTAGTTGGACATATTAGTTAGTCACTACATATATTGGCATTTATGGTAGCTTTAGACCTATACTCACATCGGTTAGTATAGTGGCATGAAAATACGATGATAATAAGAATAGAGAGATTCTTTTAACCTATAAACATAGCATAAATTTGACATGCATGTAAACTGTGAAATTAAATGTTGAACTTATGACATAGAGCATATTCATGTTCATGTAGATGATTTAGTCATTGGAGGCATGATAGTAGTAGAACTATCTGTTTAGCTTTTAATGTATTATGCTTTATGTTTCAGTTTTACTATCGTGCCTCAGTTGACCTAGCGGTGTAATTCGCCACTCTCGGCGGCTTACCCACTGGGAACTATTGAATAATAGTTCTCATCCCCCTGGGGTTTGTTGTTTTTATTTCAGAGCCTTCCGCAGCAGGAGAGGCTTGGGATCGCGGCGAGGGGTCAGCAACTAGCTAGAGCCTCTACGGTGTTGTTGTTGTAGGCATACCATGGGTTTCCTTTCATCGTATTTTGAATGAAAGATGTATAGTTTTGTTGATGGTTGATTGATCTACTAGTCGATAAGATGTATAATGTTATTGTATATCTTGAGATTTTAGTTGTGTTGATTCTATTTTAGTTATAGTCAGTTCGAAACTTGTAACCCCTTAGAAAATTTTCTTAGGGCATACGAAGCTTAGGGGACAACTTCGTGTGAAGGAACGACGAAGTTTCGACGAGTATCCAGTGGGTCTGACCTCACCGAAATGGGTGAACTCCCCCTATGTCTCCTATTTTGTTATAGGATTGATTAGATGCATACTTATGCTATTCTTGACATTGTAGAATTTTTGGATACATGACATATTCATGTTATATATGAAATTTGGCATACCCTATATAGTAGGGGACTATGAGGATAACAAGCATATTATGACATGTGCTAAAGTATGGTGATGACAAGTTCTTCTTATGCAAACATAGGTATGCATGTTAGAGAAGAATGAGAATATCTTATAAGACATGATAGGGTTAGTAGAAATTATTGGGTTCAAGCTTGCATGGCCTATTGCATGTCGATGACAAGATGTAGAGTTAAACATGTTAAGCATGTTGTGCCTAGTTGAAGAACTAAAGATAACATTATGACAAGTACTCGACCTTTAGGTCGTTGAATAAGATTCCATGTTTAAGACATGATGAAGAAGGGGTTTTCTACTTACTTGATATTGTTATTGGCAAAAGCATGTATTTGCCTAGCTAAATGAGAGCACGGTGATTGCTATACTCCATGAAGTGGAGGTTCATATAGTATGACATATGTACATCATGAACAATGACTTGTTAGCATTTGTAGAATGCATTGAATATGGTATTAGTATAATGCATTGGTTATAGCATTGGTAGAATGCATTGGTTATAGCATTGGTAGAATGCATTGGTTATGGCATTGGTAGAATGCATTGGTTATGGTATTAGTAGAATGCATTGGATATGGCCTTGGTAATAGCATATGATGGTAGCCGTTGGGGTCATGAATGAGACGTAGATCCATTCTTGTTGGTAAGTGAGATGTAAATATTTGCATGTTAGAGACATGTTGTATATTGGTAGAGACATACCAAGGAATAAGTGAGAGCATATGGTGTATGTGTTGTAGATTCCGACCCTCGAGTCGATGTTATGATTCCATATTTTAGACATGATGAACGAATTTTCTATGCTGTTGACTATGCTTGTTTGCCATTGTGCTCATTCGCACAAGCTTGTGAGGGTCGCTCCCTACAAGCCGGCACTCCGGAGTTGGCCTTTTGCGACATCATGCTCGCCCGTGCAGGATTGGGCGCCGAAGTGGATTGCTGTGGGCGAGGCTCATTCTTAGCGTGAGAATGTTGACTACCACGGGTCCATTAGGCACGGCACAAGCCGGGACTTTACCTTTGGAAAGTCCTTTATGGTAGGAAAAAAAAATCGTGATGAAAGTAATATTTGACATCATAACTAATTGATGCATGTACATGTAGCAGATGGTTATAGTAGTGAGTTGCTATCTTGTGGCATTACTTAGCTTGACACTATTTGGATGCATACATCGTAGTTGGACATTCATGTTAGTCACTATTTGCATTAGCATCCATAGTGGTATTAAACTTATACACATGATGATTAGTATAGTAGCATGGTTATATGATGATAATGGGAGGTTTTCCTTTAACCAGTATTTATTGCATAAAGATGGACATGCATGTAAACTAGGGTGAATGGAATAATTGTGCATATGATAGTGGAAATCATATTCATGTAGATGATATTGTCACGAGCAGGCGATAGTAGTAGATTTATTGTATAGCATTTACTGTTTTATGCTTTATGTTGCACTTATACTATCGTAGCCTCAGTTGACCTAGTGGTGTATTTCGCCACTCTCGGTGGCTTACCCATTGGGAACTATTGTTTAATAGTTCTCATCCCCATTTGTTGTTGCTTTTTGTTTCAGAGCCTTCCGCAGCGGGAGAGGCTAGGGATCTAGGCGAGGGGGTTAGCAACTAGCTAGAGCCTCTACGATGATACTATAGATGGACCCTGACACCTTTCTATTATTTTGAGTGAAGGGTGTATAGTTGTATCTAGTTGAATGATCTCCTAGTGTTGATAAGATGTAATTTTAAGTGAACCTTATCCTAAATCTTGTAATTGATGATAGACTTGATTTAGTAGTGGTTATTTATTTGCTCTGATCACCGTGTTTAGGATGTACTCCTGCTACTACTTGATTATTGTTGTTGTAAACGTCTTGTGTGCATCGTGGGATGTTTGGTCTACACGGCGGGTCTGTGCACGTGCCTGGTAGGCTACCGCTAGGGCCCGGGGCGTGACACCTTCTCTGTACTTCGTCGGCGCCACCATACTCCGTATATATATATATATATATACATATATGTAAATGTATATACATATATATATATACATATATGTATATGTATATATACATATACATATACATGTATATATATACATATACATATACATATACATATACATATACATATACATATACATATACATATACATATACATATACATATACATATACATATACATATACATATATATGTATATATATGTATATATATGTCACGCCCCGCCGGGCCTTAAACACCAACTAGGTGGAAAGGATAACCGCACGGGCGCATGCCCAGACCCGCCGAAAGGATAGAGTCTTTTCTACCCGCCCAAGGCGTCACAACACAAGCTTATCCACAATGTTCCAACTAGGAACGGAGTACAAGAGTTGCACAAGGAAAGCATCAACATAAAGAAGTTCTACTTCTATTACATCACATGGCACAATATACATGTCCAAATTTTTCTTTTTCATTCCATACGCTATGTTCCAAAACGATGGAATATACAATTTCATACATATAATGAAAATCCCCTATGCTGTCGTAGTCCAAAACTAGGGGTACACTCTATGTGTCACCAAAATGGAAGGACCGCTATCTAGAGAGCTAAACCCTTGCCTCGCTCCGCCGCCTCACTCGCGTAAGGACCTGGAAAATGTGGGGTGAGAACTATAAACATAGTTCCCAGTGGGTAAGGCCACCCAAGAGAGGAGCTCGACCCACCAGGTCCAAAGAAACACCATATGCATAAGTTAAATCACATATAACTATGCAACAATTATTTACATGCTTGTAAATAAACATAAAGGATGCAACCAAATGAAATATAATTTATCATTCTCTCCTAGGTTCATCCTATGTCTCACATTGACTAAGTTCATTTACTTGTCATTTACTTATGGTTTCGGAATCGCCGTCTCACCATAATTGTTCCAACATCCAAGGAGTGACATTGTCACCTCCGAGTTCGTGTAGCGAAGTCGTCGCCTACTCGGGATAGCAAAATCGTCGCATACCCCGTCTCAACACGGCCACCGCATGGCATGGGTAGCGAACTCGTCGCATACCCGGGATAGCAACCTCGTCGCACATCCCATCTTGACACTGCCAACTCATGGCGTGGTAGCGAAATCGTCGCCTACCCGGGATAGCAAAACCTTCGCACATCCCGTGTCAATACGGCCAACTAATGGCATGGTAGCGAAATCGTCGCCTACCCGGGATAGCAAAATCGTCGCACATCCCGTCTCAATACGGCCAACTCATGGCATGGTAGCGAAATCGTCGCCTACCCGGGATAGCAAAATCGTCGCACATCCCGTCTCAATACGGCCAACTCATGGCATGGTAGCGAAATCGTCGTTCGCCTACCCGGGATAGCAAAATCGTCGCACATCCCGTCGTTCACGTTGTTCACTTGTCAACCTAAGTCTCATGACCTTAGGTTCAAGTCACTAAGCTTCACCTATGTCCAATAACCCTAGGTGTACCTTCTCATTCTCAACCTAGGTTCCATGACTCTATGTTCCAATCTCATGTCAAACCTATGTTCAATGACACTAGGTTTCAATCTCACATGTTCCAACCTATGTTCAATAACACTAGGTTTAATCCTCATGTTCAACCTATGTTCAATAACACTAGGTTTAACCATACATGCAACCATGCAACAAGTATTAATATTTGAATTATACTTGAAATATACATCATGCAATAGGATCTCATTGTTCATCCTATCATGATTTTTACCTTTGCCAACATACAAATTCTAGGGTTCACAACACATACCATTTTATCTTTAAATGGATATTTACCCTAGACATGGAAGTGACCTAATCACTTCGGTAAACACAAACCCACCTCAAGAGCTTTCGAATCCTTGTATTCTTCAAGCTCCTAAGTGTCCAAGCTTTGAGTTCTTGCTTCAACCCAAGCTTCTACAAGAAACGTTACGTTACTCATTACGAACCCTACATTCAACTCAATATGTGAAATCAAATGTTCCAACATAATTTCCTATGCCTCAATTGCAATTCCCGAATGTCCAAATATTTTTAGAACCTCACATTGCAAAAGCCCCAAATCTACCTAGGGTTTGCATGCATGCAAGCCAAACCCTAGATTTCATGGCCAATCTTTCACCATTTGTGGTTTAGAATGCCTAGGGTTTCCAAAAATCTCATTTCAAAGAATTAAATCCTAGGTTCAAACCCTAAATCACAAGAACTCACCTCAAAGCCCTAGCTCCCAAGCTTGGTTATGATCTTGCACATAGAAGCTCCAATGATCCACTTTGGGTAGAGGTAGAATTATATTTTCCCACTTTTTTCAAATCCTCCACTATATCTCAAGCTTTTTGAGACCTCTAGAGAGAGAATTTGAGGGAGAGGGAAAAGGGCAAGGAGGAGCCGTACCCACTGGGACTTTTTTTTAGGAGAGGGACCCCAGCCCCTCTTATGCAAACCTAGCGTGAGCAGACGAAATCGTGGCAAAATCGCCCCTCAGATAGTGGCATTCTGCACCAGCCTAGGTCCGACCTTGCCTTTGTGTATAGCTTAAAGACATGTATTACAATTTTGGTCTATGGATATTATAATGAAAGTTTTTGGATATAAAGAATGAAGTTGATATGAATCATGGATGTATTTTGTAAATGTTTCAAATGTGCGTGAACGTTTGAGTAATGTAATAGATAGCATATATTCTCTCTCTTCATGATGGCCCTCTGCATGTGTGTAGTATTGATTTTTCTTGTTGGATGTTCAATATACAAACCTTGGTACGCCTTGGACGGATAGGAAAAATTCTGTCCGTTCGGCGGGTTTGTTGCGAGCCCGAACTGTCCAAATTGGCGTTGTCGGGGCGTGACAGACTGAGTTGGTATCAGAGCCGAGAATGGTCTAGGAGGACCTAGGAGACCTTAGGAATGGTGGCCTTAAGGACCTAGGAACGTGAGTGACGATGACTTGTGGTTAGTGGCGAAAGTTGAAAGAATTGGGTCAAATAGAATAGTATGTCTCTAATTGTTATTGGAGACGGATCCAAGGTGTAATTATTCTCGACTTAAGGAGGTCATGTTGGGCGGCCGACAACATGATGCCAAGAGATGGGAATAAGTGCCCTTGTCTAACTTTTGCCTAATTGGTTTTGTTCCATATGCATCGTTGAGTCGTGTCGGTTATGTAATCAGGGTGTTTAACCAAAGTCGTGCTCTCTTTCAGAAAATGATGGCACGTGGGAGACGACCCCCGACGGGATCTACTCCGGCACCACCGCCTGAGGTGCCCGAGCAATCTGGGTCCAATGAGGTTCAGGACTTACGGGATCAGGTCATCGCTCTAGTTGGAGTGGTGCAAAGGCAGGCTGCGGCTTCTCAGCAGTTGACCGAGGCCTCCCGGCGACAAGAGGAGCAGATCAAGATGCTCCATGAGTTGGTGTCGCGACAGGCGGCGGCGACACCCGCAACCCAACAACCGCCCGCTTCGCCTGTTCGTGTTTCCAACCAGGCGGAAGGGGGGGTGTGGCGCCGGCACCGCCGACAGCATGCCCCGCACAGGCAAGTGCCGCGGTGGGCACTCCCCCAGTAGTAGCGGGCACCTCGGCTCCTGTTGATCCAGCATTGGAGGTCGAGAGGGAGCGGGCTCTTGCAAGCCTTACTGCGTTTAAGAGGTTCAATCCGCCCACTTTTGACGGGGAGTCGGGAGACCCGTGGGTGATGGAAGCATGGGTGGATACGATGAAAAGGTTGTTCGAGGATCTTTATACCCTCGAGCAAGACAAGGTTCACTTAGTCGCGCATTGCCTCGAGAAGTCCGCTCGAGTGTGGTGGAAGGCGGCTCGGCAGAATCGCTCTGCTATCTTGCCCCCGATGATGTGGGAGGAGTTTCGAGGGTTGCTTTTCGGTGCCCATTTTCCCGATAGTGACAAGAAAAAGATGGAGGAGCAATTCCAAAATCTTAAGCAGGGGAACCACACTGTTCGGGAATATGAGAGAGAGTTCTCTCACATCGTAAATTGCATTCCGCATGTGATTCGAGGCGATGAGGACAAGGCGGGATGCTTTGAGCGTGGGCTCCGACGGGAAATTTATGCGGCATTACAACCCCTAAAGATGAGGACTTTTGCTGAGGTGCTAGATAGAGCGCTTTGGGTGGAGCAAGGACTTGCTAAGATACGAGCGGAATGCGAAGTTTGGGAAAAGAACAAGGAGAAGAAGCGAATGGCTAGTGGCCCCGGGGGGCCATCGAGATTCAAGAAGCCCCCGAAGTATCCACGGGGACAGTCGAGGGATTCTGGACCTCCCCGTTGCACCTTTTGTGGTGGAAATCATCGACCCCGGGATTGTGAGTAGCAGCGGGGGAAGTGTTACTAGTGTGGTCAGGCCAGACATAGGTGGCGTGATTGCCCGAGGGGAGCACCACCGGCCTTGACATCTGCTTTGGCTCCGTTGCCTCTGCGACAGTTTGCGGGGACCCCGTCTACTACATCGTCTACTGGGCATGCTTTTGTACCATGCCAGCAGGAGGGACCACGACCAGCCCCTAGCGGTCGTGTATTTGCAGCCCAAGCGGAGGATCCTACAGTTGCTCCAGATGTCATGGCAGGTATCGTGCTGTTAAATAAAATAAGATGTAGAGCTTTGTTCGACACTGGTGCATCTCATTCCTTTATTAGTCGCTCATTTGCACATACTCATGGGATTAATATTGAAAAAGTTGTGCCTGTTATATCGGTTCAAGTCCCCGATCATGCATTCTTTATCTGCGAGATGTGTCCTGCGTGTCCGATACAAATCGAGAATTGGATTATGCCCGCGGACATGTTAGTATTGAAACTCATGGAAGGGTTTGATTTAGTATTAGGCATGGATTGGCTCTCGAAGAACTATGCAACTATAGATTGTGAAAGTAGAGTTGTAAATTTTTGGGAGCCCGGTACAAGAAGAGCTGGTTTATCGTGGGTGTAGTACCACACTCTTCGCCGTGACAGCATCCACCTCACGTGCGAAGAAGTTGATGAGAAGTGGGAGCATAGCCTTTTTAGTTACTATTGTAGAAGGACACAAGGAGGCCGTGCGACTTGAGGATGTCCCGGTAGTTTGAGATTTTCGGGATGTATTTTCGGGAGAGTTACCGGGGATGCCGCCTGACCGGGAGATCGAGTTTGTGATAGACTTGGTTTTCGGGACTACGCCAATTTCTAAAGCTCCCTATCGCATGGCACCTGCAGAGCTGAAAGAATTTAAGGCACAGTTGCAAGATCTTCTCGACAAGGGCTTCATTAAACCGAGCGTCTCACCTTGGGGAGCCCCTGTGTTGTTTGTGAAGAAAAAAGAAGGCTCGCTCCGGCTTTGTGTGGACTATCGTGGGCTAAATAAAGTCACGATCAAGAACAAGTACCCGTTGCCCCGTATCGACGACTTGTTTGACCAGTTGCAAGGGTCTCAGGTATATTCGAAGATTGACCTTCAGTCGGGCTATCATCAATTGAAGATCAAGCCAGAGGACGTGCATAAGACCATATTTCGATCGCGATATGGACACTATGAATTCACGGTTATACCGTTTGGGCTAACGAACGCCCCGGCAGCTTTTGTGGACTTAATGAACCGTGTTTTCAAGTCCTATTTGGACCGATTTGTCGTGGTCTTCATAGATGACATATTGGTCTACTCTCGAAGCAATGAAGAGCATGAAGAGCACCTGAGGATCGTGCTGCAGGTACTTCGGGACGAGAAGCTCTATGCCAAGATAAAGAAGATTATGAAATGGGTAGTGGAATAGCAGTTAAAAACATATTGCATGGATTTCATTATCGCATTTGTTGAAGAATAGCATGTTTACTTTCGTATATTGTGGAGTTATATGCTTATGGTTATGTATATGTACTAACCCATGCTCGTATGCTTTCTTTGGACCTGGTGGGTCGAGCTCCTCTCTTGGGTGGCCTTACCCACTGGGAACTATTTTATATAGTTCTCATCCCACTATTTTTCAGGTCCTCACGTGAGCGGCGCGGCGGCGCGAGGGAATGGCGTAACTCAGTAGTTAGCGTCCTACCACTGTGACCAGAATAGAAGTACCCTTTTACTGCGTAGTATAGGGGTGCTCGAGCGTATGGAAATGTAATAACAAATTGATTGTATTTGGAAAGATTGAACAAAGACAGAAAAATGTAACATATGGTTGTATTGCGAATGCTTGTAATAGCGTAGTAGTTTATGATGCTTTCCTTATGCAATCTTTGTATGAATTCTGTTTCTGTTTGGAACCTCTTGAATTATACTGGTTGTGACGCCTTGGACGTGCAGGGGAAACTCTGTCCGTTCGGCGGATATGGGTCATGTGCCCGTGCGTTTTCCTTCCACCTATTTGGTGCTAAGGCACGGCGGGGCGTGACAGATTGAGGTGGTATCAGAGCGTAGAAACGGTCTAGGTGGACTTAAGAAATCCTAGGATGGAAAAGACCCAAGGAGTGTAGACTCGTGAGAGACGAGGACTTGTGATGTGCGGCGAAAGGGTAATCGATTGGGTCGTGTATTGATTATGCCTCTAATAGGATGTTAGAGGTAGATTTAAGGCGTGGTTTATTCTCAGCTAAGTGTGTTCATGTTGGCACGCGACAACATGAACCCAAGGGATGAGAATAGGCGCCCTTATGTGACTTTCGCCTAAATTGTGTCCATAAATTGAATCGTGTTTATACTTGGCCTAGAAGGTCGAGGATATTGACGGAAGTTGTCGTGTTTCAGGATACGATGGCGTCATGTGGGCGATCTCCGACGAGATCCACACGGGATGGACCTAGTGGGGTCCCTGTGCAATCTGGGGCAAGTGGAGACCCGGAGCTTCGTGAACAGTTGGCCACCCTCGTTGGAGTGGTGCAACAACAAGCTGAGATGGCACAGCGACAGCAGGAGGCTGCCGTGCGCCAGGAAGAGCGGATCAGGAGACTCCATGAGACCGTGGAGCGATTAGCACGTCGTGTACCATCAGGAGCCGCAACGGGTACCTCCCAAATAGATGTTGGTGCCTGGGCCCCTGATTCTGTGGAATTGGAGGCGGAGAGGGAGCGGGCTTTAGCTGCCCTCATGATGTTCAAGGAATTCAATCCGCTTACCTTCGACGGGAAAGAAACGGACCCGTGGACCGTAGAAACGTGGGTCGATTCTATGGAGTCCCTGTTTGAGGACTTGTACACCTTGGAGCGAGACAAGGTGCATTTTGCGCACACTGCTTGCAAGGGTCGGCAAAGGCGTGGTGGAAGGGAGTCCGGCGAGACCGACCTTCTAGTCTCCACTCCAGGCGACTTGGGAGGAATTTCGAGGACTGGTGTTCTCTGCCTACTTTCCTGATAGTGAGAAGAGAAAGCTTCAAGAAAAATTCAGGAAGCTGAAGCAAGGTGATCGCTCGGTGAGAGAGTAGCTCGTGGCATTCATTTGATGAACGGAAGTTGCCATCACATTCTTTTAGTTAACGTCAGATCGCTTTTGCCATTCTCTTGCAGATGGGCTAGTGATAGGGCCGATTACCTTGTGCAACAGTAGAGGTGCAGTTATTACACGAGCAGGTTTTGCGTTTTTGTGTGGAATATGATTTGTTGCTTAAGCGTTGCCCGATGCATGGCTTGGGACCTTGGGTTGATACGGTCCGCAGACCTGTTGGTCTTGATTTACCTGCTATTCCCCCCCCCCCCCCCTTCTCACCCCCCGTCCCCCTCCCGCCATAGAGAAGGCGAGGCAGGATTTTGATGTATAGGTCGGCCATGAGATTGGGACGCGCTACTTCGATAAAGGATAATGAGATACGAGATGTGGCGTGAGAAGGAGTCCGTGAGACGTTCGCGAAGCCGGGCAGGAGGAGTAGTGTGATTATCGAGGCTTGCAGGAGCACGTTTTGTTTGCGACGTGGATTTCGTCGGCACGAGCGAGACAGATGATGAGTTAGTCCGCGAGTTTCCGGACGTGTTTCCCCGGAGTTGACTGAGATGCCACCAGACAGGGAGGTCGAGTTTGTGATTGACGTAGTCCTAGGAACTGC